>CM075339.1:88963066-89399932 GCA_037788925.1 Mytilus galloprovincialis
TTAACATAAGTAGATGAGGGCAAAATGTTAATCCTGTTTAAAAAAAAATTAAAATCAAAGTGATGGAAATCACTCACGGAAAGATTGGAAGAGTAGCTTGAGTAATTTTAAATCATATAAAGATATGGTGCGGACAAAATAGAAATAAGTGCTGGTGTACTTAGAATTCACCAGATAGTTCTTGATTATCTCCCATTAAAGAATGTTAATATAAATTTACAACTGAAATATATTTCTGAATTTCATTTGATAAAATAAATAACCAAACGTTCAAATACAATTTGACTATAATGTTCAAAGGCAGAAATTAAACCAGTTGCGTAGCCAGGGTTGAAATGATGTGCATGCGGCTTTGCCTTTGCCCAGCGGAGCGAGGCGAAACATTTTTGGGACTATTTTATGCAGAAAATTATATTTTTTTCAGACATTGTTCCTGTAAGCACAAGTACTCCCCTAGAATCCGGCATTGGTTAGATGTTTGTTTAATTTCAAAATACCCACCAATTCATACATGTCATATAATTATATTTAAAACAAAATGTTTTTCTCTAAATTCTCGAAATTGAATGTAATTCATAGTTTATTTATTTGATCATGTTGATGTAAAAGTTTCCAACCAATCTTATATTTGACATCTCATAAACGGCCCCATCACAGCGGCACTTCTGTATAAAGGAATTGATGTGATCCCATTAATGTGTCGCAGGGGACATCATCTTAATACCTGGTGTTCGTCCATCCGGTCTTGTTTGCACTCTCATGTGTACAATTTTTGCCACATTGTTATATCAATATAACAATTTCGAAAATAAGTCCTAAGCTTTGACCTTTTGAAATATAAATTATAACGGAAATCCCATTGCATTTTCTCTGAAGCTTTTATTTCTCCTTTAAACTAAAAAGGAAAAGGAAAAACAATATTTTTTATTAGTTATTGCCCTTGTTCCTTTGTTACACAAAATATGTGCAATACAGGGGACATAGGAACTTTGTTCTTTTATTGAAAATAAAATTAATATGTGGACCTAGATAGAAACTGGAATTTACTGATAAGCCTAGGAATGATCAGACTCTATTACAGATTACTTTTTTTCACGTCATCTTTCATGTCACAGGAAACGATATCAGGATATTGTGGTTTAGTTGTCAGTTATGTTGTTAGTCAGTTGTGGAAGCCATCGCTCCGCTAGGCTCAATTTCAGATGAAACATGTCCGAGGATCTGTGCATCATCCTCTGCACTTGCCGTAGCTGACAACATACGAAAAAAAATTGAGAACACTTTTCTGCAATTTATCATCTTGTTTTATTACATGAACTAAATTATCCTTAATAAAAGACCACGTATACTTCATCGGAAATAATTGGATGTTATATCCTAACCCTTGTTACATAGGGATACCTCCGAGTTTAACTGCTGCGAACATATCTTTATTTATATTTTTTTTCTTGTAAAATGATGTGGATGCTTGAGCATCTGAGCATACATGCAAGCTACGCCACTGTAAACAGTTCACTTACCTTTACTAAGTAATAAATTGACTGGACTTGAATCAAATAAAAATGGACAGTAGATCTTTAAACTGAAAATATAAAATAGCTCAATTTCAGTTCTTCACATTTATATAAATATCGGTTGAACCATCTCTGAACATTAAACTCCATGTGGTGAACCAATGCCTGTGTCAATCATTTCGATAGAGTCCCTGAAGTGGATACCTTGGTACATGTATGCAGGGTTGTCAAATTATGCAAATGAATGCAACATTAAAATAATACTCCAAATTGACAATGTTCAACACTTCAAATGGTCTGCAATTTTATTTGCTATGGTCTTCACCTGCAAGGCAGGCTTCATCAGGACAATTTTTATACAGACATTAATTTTGGTTCAGTTGTTATTTCGTGGCAAGTTTGATTCACACAGGCGTTGGTTCACCATGCAGACCATTTGAAGTGTTGTTGTCAATTTGCAGTATCATTTCTAAACATGTATATATAATACTTTTTTAGCTTATGACAAGTAACTTGTCATGAATGAAAGAGATTTAACCTTCCATAGTACCATACATAGCTCAGTGTAGGAGTTTTTAGGACAAATTCACAATAGCATGAGGGCCTGTTATTAGCAAGACTGTCTAATGGGAGTTATTTTTGTGTCACATTACTGTGCTATTAGCCAGGCTGTCTAATGGGAGTTATTTTTGTGTCAAGTCACTGTATTATTAGCCAGGCTGTCTAATGGGAGTTATTGTTGTGTCACGTCACTGTGTTATTAGCCAGGCTATCTAATGGGAGTTATTTTTGTGTCACATCACTGTATTATTAGCCAGGCTGTCTAATGGGAGTTATTTTTGTGTCAAGTCACTGTATTATTAGCCAGGCTGTCTAATGGGAGTTATGTTTGTGTCATGTCACTGTATTATTAGCCAGGCTGTCTAATGGGAGTTATTTTTGTGTCAAGTCACTGTATTATTAGCCAGGCTGTCTAATGGGAGTTATTTTTATGTCAAGTCACTGTATCATTAGCCAGGCTATCTAATGGGAGTTATTGTTGTGTCACGTCACTGAGCTACATGTATTAGCAAGGCTATCAAATGGGAGTTATTTTTGCGTCACGTCACTGTATTATTAGCCAGGCTGTCTAATGGGAGTTATTTTGTGTCATGTCACTGTGTTATTAGCCAGGCTGCCTAACGGGAGATATTCTTGTGTCACTTCACTGTATTATTAGCAAGGCTGCCTAACGGGAGTTATTCTTGTGTCACTTCACTGTGTTATTAGCAAGGGTGTCTAATGGGAGTTATTTTTGTGTCACATCACTGTATTATTAGCCAGGCTGTCTAATGGGAGTTATTTTTGTGTCACGTCACTGTATTATTAGCAAGGCTGTCTCATGGGAGTTATTTTTGTGTCACGTCACTGTATTATTAGCCAGGCTGTCTCATGGGAGTTATTTTTGTGTCACATCACTGTATTATTAGCCAGGCTGTCTAATGGGAGTTATTTTTGTGTCACGTCACTGTATTATTAGCCAGGCTGTCTCATGGGAGTTATTTTTGTGAAAAATTTTGTACAAAAGTGAAAAAATGAGCATGTGTAGTGTAGCAACACCTGCATACAATGGGAAAACAAATAAAAAGAGCCTCTCGTGAGCCTCAATCGCTCACCTGGTAAAAAATATGCCATTTTGATTTTTTTCTTTTTCCTTTATTGCAATCAGTTATAATGGTTAGTTTTGCCTATTTTTAGATCTTCTTAAGTGGCATTTTGTAGGTCTAGTACTGATGATATTTTATCATGTTTATTGTCTTCTAATTCATACAACACACCAACTTACTCCCTTCATCAGGTATGATAAAAGCCCAGTGTCACATTATTAATGTACATATCCTAGATTTTTCAATTCTGGATTCAACCAAGTGATTGATGAGGTCGGACAAATTGATTTTCTTAATAAATAATTCAATGATACAATATACAATTATGGCCGGTTGAAAAGGTGAATATCCAAAATTGTCAACACGAGAAGGTTATTTCATTGAGGGCGCAGCCCGAAATGAAATAATTTTTAACTTAAGGGTTGACAATTTTGGATATTCACCTTTTCAACGGGACACAATTGTTTTATAATACCGAACTAACAGTGGAAGGGCATTTTGAACACTTACACTGTAAAGTCTATATTTTTAACCTAACACACAGACTGACTTTTGAACATACATTTTTGTGTTTAAAATACTCGAATTTACAACAAAAGTAGAATCTTTTTGTAAAATATTGATGGCCCTGAAAAGGACTGTATATAAGAGATATCATCGGCTTCTTGCACTCTCAGCTATATTCATGTCCAATGTCTTATTTCCTCGTCTCTCGATGGGCTTCCAGTGTAATGTGAACGCTGCCATTTTGTTTATTTACGCCTGTGACGTTATTTTCATGGGAGATAACTCAAGTACAAATAAACAAACTGAAAAGGTTATTCACCGTTGAATAATAAAGTTATTCTCCGCTGGGGTAAGCTTTTAGGGTTATTCGTCCTTCATCATTGTTCATTGCAATTGAATGAAAATTAAATGAATTATTCCATGTCACGTGATAAAGTTTCACCCAATAGAATTATTTGAAATATATGTAAGGTATAATAATACATATTATACAACATTCCGTGTTGAAGGCCTCAATTTGACTATGAGAAGAACAACAATAAAAGCCTTGTTCTTTTGCTTTGTGTGTATATCGTGCATATTTATGAGGTCATAGATTTACAACCTTCATGTACATGTATGACATTAATGACCTGGAAATACATTTTCAAGAAACAATTTCTTTTTATCTATAGATACTGCATCATTTATAAAATACAATTCCTGTAAGGGGTCATATATGCATTTGACTATTCAGTCTAAGTTGATGATTTGTAGAACTTATTTTGATTGTTTTTACTTATTGAAATTTCAAAACTACGAAATCAACAAGTTATTGACATTTCAGGGACAATAACTCGAAAAAATGATAAATAATTTTTCTAAAAATTCCACAGAAGATAAACCGAGACCTCCAAATTGTCATATTTGCTTTAACTGCTTTAGTTTTTAAGATATATTAACCAAAAACTTTAAAAATTTACTAAAAGTTGTCATTTCAGAGGCAAAAACTCCGAAACGTGTTGTCAAATTTTTTGAAAAGTTTACAGGAGATACGAGAATTAATAATAATTTTGCTCTATCTGCTTTAGTTTTTGAAATAAAAAATGTATAAGCTAAAAAATGCAAATTAACCCTATGTTCTATTTTTAGCCTCATCAGCCATGTTTGTTAATGGATTAAATCACCAGATACAATTTTTAAACTACAAATGTAGATGCCCTTAGGAACATTCAGGTAAATTTTGATAACATTTTAGCCCAGTAGTTTCAGGTGAGAAGATTTTTAATTCTTTGACGGCAAACAAGATGATGGCGGACAAGGTCCCCAAGTGATGGCAAAATTATTGGTAAAGTTCCTTTACCTGAAATCTTCAACACACTTATCACTGCTTATGTTTGAAACATTGAATAAAATGGTTTCCCTTTTCGACACAAAAACAAAATATTACATAAGGCTTAAATTAAAATATTGTTTGTTTGTCCTTTACCGGCCGACCCTATTCATGCTATTAATTCGTTCCGACTGAAAATCATTTATTTGTATTTCCCAGCAATATTTTATTTTTATCTATTTTTTCTTTCCTACCGAAAATCTCATATTTGTATTTCCCACTCAAAACTTATTTACTGGAATCCTCAGGTTTTATCTTATCATGTTATGGTAAGCATTTTGTTTTTATAAATTGAATTTTAAATAAAAATTGGACCTTTCTAAGAATAATGGAAGACCAGTCACCTTCAAGTATTTTTGGTCAAAAGTCCTGGACCTTCCATTGCTTAAAGTAAGTTTGAACCCCTGATTAATATACAACTTGAAAATTTGTATTCATGAATAAACAATTCAATGATTAGTTATTAAAATTTTAAAATCTTTAACCAGTGAATATTTGTGGACGCATGGGGTCAAAATAATTCTGAAAATATTATAAGAACGGCAATCTGGCCTGCAAGTTATATAAAAAATACATAAAGGTAAGTGCATATGGCCTTCTTTTGTCAATATATAGAAAGAAAAATATCTCCTGATTCTGTTCATGTGCGTAATGCCTTTTATCTTGCCCAAATAACCCCACAATTGACGTTTTTTAGACTCTTGTGACCCTAATTTTGTGGTCAAAAGAAAATATGTTAATTTTATCAATAATTCCAGAGAACTCAGAAAGAAATGTTGACCTATATATTTTTTTTTATAGATGAATGATAAGTACACCACCGAAATGGATAAACTTGAATTCCGTGCTCCTTTAAAGGAGGAACTTACACAAAAACAAAAAAAATCAGAAATCTTTCCTTTAAACATGACCGACATTTTGTCTGCAACCACTGCTGAAGTAATTGAAGTAAAAAACAAACTTGTGCATCTTATTTTTTTTCCTATGAAAGTGTGTTTGAGATAAAGATTAATGTATTCAGGGGCGTAGCTTGGGTCTTATATATAGTGAGGCAAATCGCCGAGCGAAGCGAGGCGAAAAAATTTGAGCCGAACGGAGCGAGGCGAAAATTTTTGTAGGGGTGCTTGAGGGCCTGAAACGCGTTTTCCTGGATTTAAATGTATGATTTGTGATCACAACCTAATGCCATATCGCCATATCGCAACATATCTATATGAGGAAAGTTAGTCTTGATACAACACTGTCTTTTGGGATGACAAGTACTAAATATTAAATAAATAGTGTATTCGTCTCGAAAGTATACCTCTTATGCATTGTATGGGATTCTCTTTTCACATGTAAATAATATGACAGTGTACTATTTTTTGCAATTTTAATAAGTTAACACCTGTGTGCAAGTACATGTAGTTATCAAATTATCATTAATGTTAGAAATGTAATGGTCCAAGGCGACGTTTTTTGGTTTCATCAAATTTTCTCATAATCTTCTCTCTACAAACGGTGATATCTCTATGTATGAAGAGACTAGCCAGTCCAGAAAGTCGGTCTTCGGTCATCGTAGATCTGCTCCAATGTTTTAATCGTCTCATCGCAGAGAAAGACCTCTCACAGGGCACGGATCCTACAGGCATTGTGAGCAGCACTCTAAATACTGCATGAACATTGGGATAATAATTGGGGTCTGCAAGTTGAATTGCCGTTTCCAAAGACTGATTACCGGTATCTGTATCTCTGTTTTGGAGTCCGGAACAGAACATTTTCCACCGTTCAAGTTCTCTAACAAACCCTGGAGAGTCTGGCATATCCTCCTCATATCTGACTTGGATATCGGCAATTTCCTCCTCAGTTATGTTCTGAAGGCGACATGGCAGCAACTGAAACGCCAAGAAAGATGGGCGTGTTTGTTCAGGAAATCGTTCATTCAACTCATTCAAACAGTGATCGACAAACGGAAAGTATGCGTTCACTCTATAATAGCCGTGTACCGAATCGTCGGAAAATGCAGCATTAGCCCGATGACGCATTCGCCCAACTGTTCTTGGTTTACCGAGCTCGATGTCTATGCTCTCGGCGATCGCAGCTGCTTTCATCCATATACATCTGTTGAACACTTCGTCCGACCTTTGAGCAGCAACTACCTTTTTACATGTCTGAGCATCTGTGAAGGCCTTGAACACATCACATTTTGCATTCTGCAATGCAAGACTTAAGGGCTTTGTATAACTTAAAATATGATGGGCAATTACTATTGCAACAACAAAAGTGCTCTTCTCCATCATATGTATAAATGCAGTGGCTTTTGTGCGAGCTTCGGTTGCCGTACTCTCCTTTCTTACATCTTCAAGAGATGCAAGAACTGCCTTGTATTTAGCCAAAATAACGGACAGTGTGTCAACTCTAGCAGACCATCTTGTTTCACACAATTTCGGAAGCAAACTCTTGGAAAAGGCATTTGCAATATTGATGTTACTCTCAACTTTCTCGTCATCGGTATCCCCTACTAAATAATCAACTTGTTTTGCATCGGGCAAGTGTCGCTTAAGAATTGCTGTTCTCTTTGGACTGCCACCAAGGAACCACGTTAATTGATTAACATCATCAAATACGGTTCTTATCATATCAACACTTCTACATGATGACGAAATAACCAAATTTAACGCATGTGCTCTACAATGATGGTATTCTGCACGGGGTTGTAGTTCTTTAATTCGGGCACTTACACCAGATTTTAACCCAGACATCACGCTTGCTCCGTCATATCCCTGACCCCGTAAATTTCGCAAATCTAATTTACAATCCTCCATTATCTTAAGCAAGGCTGTTGATATGGATGCTGCATCTACCTTATCTAGAGGGACAAATCCAATGAAATCTTCATTCACAATACTTTTCACATCAACAAATCTAATGCAGACTGCCATTTGCTCTAGGTTTGCCACGTCTGTACATTCATCTGCCATAATAGAAAACCACTTGGCACATCTAGCTCTTGACAGAATGACTTCTAACACCTCATCTCCAGCGATTGCAATAATTTCATTCTGAATGTCGGGACTCAAATATTTTGCGTTGTATGCTGCTGTAGCTAAATGTTGTTTTAGGACGGGTTTGTCTTCGGCTTTCCAATGGACGAAAAAATCAAAATTCCCATCTTCACGTTTAGCGTCTTTATCCCAATTATGACCTCGAAGTGGTATGTTACGTTGACCCATGACTACGATAACGTCGATAATATTGAGAATTATCTGTTGATTTTTCTTAATATTATCTTCGTAAGCCTTAGAAATACTACACTTGATGTTTTTTTCCCCTCCCTCAATGGTTTGTAGAAAGTTCGACGATTTGAGCAAAGCGTCCTTGTGGCCACTAGATTCTTGATGTATCAAAAAAGTTCCTCTTTTAGCCCCGACAGCATTTTTCCAGTCTTTCATTCCAGACGAGGAAAATTTGTCTGAATAGCCACCAGAAGACTTACATTCACCAAACGCTATGCAGGGAGCACAGAAAGCAGAATCTGTAGAAGGAGAATACCTTAGCCAATTGAATTTATCTTCCCAGGCTACATTATATCTTCTACCGTGTGTAAGAGGAAATGAAAATTTTCCTTTTTCTGGTGTCCATTTTGAACCAAGAATTGTACTTTTAAGTGTATCATTTAAAGATTTTCCTATAAAACCAACTGGATCAAGAGACTGTGTTTGTGTTTGTGTTTTTGTATTTGGGTTTGTTTCAGAATCTTGAGAGTCGCTACATGAAGCTTCTTCATGGGTTTTGGATATAACTGCAAAAAAAAAAGTCAGATTGTAAAATAAGGTCATGCAAGTTAATCGTTGACAGTTTTTTTGCTCATCATGAACGTCTGACACGACCGTCTTTCCGTAAGAAAATGAAATATTGCCTATCAAAGTGTTATAAAGGACGGACAGACAGACATACATGTTATTAATTTTTAATATTGTACTGTTTGTATATTTGTCTCATGTTTGTGTGTCGGTTTAAAATAGCCCTACAGAATATGTTATTTGTACATGTAGTTACCGACTTTTGAACAAAAAGGGGGTGTAAATATTTCTACCGATATGTCTCCGACCGCGGACTTTCTCTTTTTTTTTATTGGGAACACACATTAGTATGTCACAGGGGTGGATCCAGGTTTAAATACTAGGGGGGGGGGCGAAACAATGACAAGTATATGCTAAAAAAAGAGAAAAGTGCATGTTTAGGGGGCGTATGCCGGGTCCGACCCTCCCCCATTTTTTCTTCCATCTGAATCCGCGCCTGTGTCATACACAATTTAAAGATCTACGATCTATACACAATAAATCGGATATAATACTGTCATGATACTAAAGCACTATTATATATTAATTTACCCGGATCCATATTATCCGTGGATTCTGCAGTGACTGTCTTTCTTTTTTTAATAAGATATTTGTCCATGATTTCCAATTTTGGATCGTCAACAACTTTTTACAAATTTATAATACCAATGACGGGCGACAATGTATGTTTCCGTAAAAAAGCTTCACAGAAAAAGACGATGATCTAGTATTTTCTTATTTGAAATAAAACTAAGTGTCAAGTACATGAAAATATTTCATATTTTTTTTTTTTTTTTGCCAAAAAAAACTAGTGAGGCAGTTGCCTCATTGCCTCAATGGAAGCTACGCCACTGTACAGTATGCGTTATCAATCTAGACTGGTGTCATTGATTTCTTCTGCAAGATATATCAATATAGCGCTGTTCGGAATTGCGTCCATATGTGGCTCTCTCGACCCGTAAAACGAGGTCACGCAAATCTTACTAAAGTATCCTAACGTGAATAAAATTTTATGTGGAATATAAGGGAGCTACCATTTGATTTTTATACATCTTAAATTCTATGGTATAAAGAATTCAAGAAAAGTAGTCTACATAAAAAAATATTAATCACAGTTCAAAAATCTATTAATCACAGTTCAAAAATCGTTCGTAATTGTGTCCGGTGAGGCTACATGTGTATATTCTATTGTTGTTTGGACATGACTAGGACCACCACTGCACCAGCTGGGACCAGAATTTCAACTTGCACGTCTTATTTTAACATACTTCTTTGTATATTCACAACATATTGGATATATCTTTGAGTATGTTTGACAAAAACCGTCTATTCTTACCATTTCTTTCACAATCGTTAGGAAACATACTTTGACAGGGAGCGGAGCTATAATAGCTTCTCATATACGGCTAGTAGCCGTAAGGATCAGCCTCAGTAGGTCTCGTTAATTGAAACCACGCGAGATGTGCGGGAGCATTTCTTTAATGTTATCGTATTCTTTTAGACGCTTATCGACTACATTTTAACCTCAACACGAAAGAGTAACATTAGTGTAATGGTATAGAATAATTTGTAAACATTCCCGATACTTAACTTGATATACATGATATATATACATATGAAACTAAACAATAAGCAAAGAAATTGACATTTTGGGCAGAACATTCATGAAACGACTACTATCTATTTTGACGAATGAGACCAATCTGGGAACAGTATATATCTGTATATATGTTCCAGGGGCGGTCCAGCCATTTTAAAAAAGGGGGGGGGGGTTCCTAACCCAGGACAAAAGGGGGGGTCCAACTACACCTCCCCATACAAATTCATTGATCGTCCAAAAAAAGGGGGGGTTCCAACACCCGGAACCCCCCCCCCCCCTCTGGATCCGCGCCTGTGTTCCTGGACCAATAAGCATGATATTGATAAGGTAAAATGCACAATACAAAATATTGAGATTGGAATTGGCACTTGTTTCTGTCAATGTGGGGTTTACTATCCACACCCGTACGAAAAATCACAAGGTAGCTTAAACAGAAATTTTCAATGTGTTCACTTCAAACAATATTTTATTACTCCCCTTTCTTTTCTCGCAAAAAAAACATACACCAGTATGTCAGTAATTGAATTATTTTTACACTAAAACAACTTTCACGTACCTTGACACAGGAACTTGTTTCTATCTATTTGAAGACCCTCCTATCAACGTATATTTATAAATAATTTGTAAATATGCGTTGATAGGGGGTCTTCCAATGGATAAAAACAAGTGCCTGTGCTGTTGATTGTAGAATAAATGGGGGAGGGGGTAAATCCCTCCACTATATTGAGAACCACAGGTAATCTGTGTAATCAGAGCAACGGGCTTAAAAATATGACACTAAACTCCCTCTGCATGTGGGATTGCAGGTCTATGTTTATATCTGCGCACTACACAGTAGATATAGTCTGTACAGCATTATATAAGCAGAACATATATACAATTCATCTGAATCTGTCCATTTGTCCTTCCCTCCTAAACTTAACCCCTGTTGTGTTCATTAATTTATACTGTCTGTCTGTCTGTCTGTCTGTCTGTCTGTCTGTCTGTCTGTCTCTGTCTGTCTGTCTGTCTGTCTGTCTGTCTGTCTGTCTGTCTGTCTGTCTGTCTGTCTGTCTGTCTGTCTGTCTGTCTGTCTGTCTGTCTGTCTGTCTGTCTGTCTGTCTGTCTGTCTGTCTGTCTGTCTGTCTGTCTGTCTGTCTGTCTGTCTGTCTGTCTGTCTGTCTGTCTGTCTGTCTGTCTGTCTGTCTGTCTGTCTGTCTGTCTGTCTGTCTGTCTGTCTGTCTGTCTGTCTGTCTGTCTGTCTGTCTGTCTGTCTGTCTGTCTGTCTGTCTGTCTGTCTGTCTGTCTGTCTGTCTGTCTGTCTGTCTGTCTGTCTGTCTGTCTGTCTGTCTGTCTGTCTGTCTGTCTGTCTGTCTGTCTGTCTGTCTGTCTGTCTGTCTGTCTGTCTGTCTGTCTGTCTGTTTGTTAAGGAAATTAAACATAAGGGAAAGAAAAAGTGTTTCTTTTGTTCCTTTTTTTTTTTAATGTGTTTTCCTTGCCATTGTCAGTTATGTATAAAAAGAGACATTTCTATAAGATTGTTTATTTGGAAAAATCCTTCCTTTACAATGAATTATGCATAATTTAGTTTGTATCTAATGTTATATCAAATTTCAATTGCTTGATTGTTTAAACAACAATTCCATTGATTTATTTGTTAGAAAAATGTAACCCTAATCAAACAGATTTTCTTTGTAGGTGTTACCATGGCCAGTATCAAAGTAGAAAGCGAAAGAGCAAAATGCTCTGAAAAGAGTGAAGCATTTGGCCAATAAGGTTTGAATAAGTGTTAGCCAAATTATAGTAAATAAGTATAAAAAGCAAAAAAAAAGTCATGATCTCGGTTTTAATTACATTCAATTATCATAAAGTATTATGTACCAATTCAAAATTGAAATTATTCCTCAATAGATTTAGTACATGTCAAGCAGTTTTAACTTCTTTTTGTAATTGTAGCTGAACAGCAGTTTATAAGAATAAAAACTCTTTGAGAAAAACAAAACATTACATCTTTGTTCATCAGGCAAAAGACTCAAACAAATATTTTAAGAAAGAGAAAAACATTTTCTTATAAATCATGAATACAGAATAATAAGATATGGTATGAGTGCCAATGAGACAACTCTCCTTCCAAGTCACAATTTGTAAAAGTTGACCATTATAGGTCACAGTAGGGCCTTCAACACAGAGCCTTGGCTCATATGGAAGATGGAACAGAAGCTTAAGGGCCCCAAGAATGACTGGTTTAAAACCATTCTCACAGGAAAGTGGTATAAAAGCATGAACTGAAATGTTCTATTTTTAATGTTCCCATCATATCTGAGGGGACATTAAGTTTAAGCCTTGTCTGTAAGTCTGTACATCCCTAAATTGGTTTCTGTTCTCTAACTTCATTTTGCCAAAACAAAATGCTATAAAACTTATACCCTATGCTTATTACAACAAACACAAATCAAGGCTTCTCTTTTACCAATCTAGAGTTATAATCCTTTACACATGGATAGAAATTCTGATTATTTTCGTTTTTTGTCTCTAATCCAGATTGCATCAAACAAATGTTATATGTCATTCGTACACAGTGCATCTTTCCACAAAACTCAGATGAAGTTTAAATTTCAGTTGCCTCACTTTTATTGTTCTTAATTTATTCTTATTGTCATTTAGATTTGAAATACTTCTTAAAGTTCTTAGAATTGGATACCTTGGATAAGGGTTATGCTGTCTACTACAAGATATGCATTTTCTATTAAATTTATTATCTCTTATTTAATGGATTAAATGTATTTGTGAAAAAAAATTAAAAAAAATATTTTTAGGTGTAAAGATTTTCTGCAGAAACAGCATTTCCAGCTATGTTTTTTTTTATATTGCTGTACATGCATTTGGTAAGTAGTTTGACTTGTCTTTGCATTCATTTTACAGTTCAATGTTTAGTCAGTGGCTTTACTTATATGTAGATAAAACATATTAGTTTGGTTCAATTCAAACAGGAGAAAATTCATGTACAATTTTCTTATAAACATTTTCCTGCTGTTAATTAATCCCCTGGTGATTGAAGTATGATTTTTACAAAAAGCTACATGAGAGACAACTGATCTCATTAACATTTACCTGCTGTTATAGAATCCTATGGTGATGGAAATATTATTTGTACTAACAGATACATAAAAAGGCTTCATCTGAAGGAGAATACATTTATTGTAGATTGGTTCAATTCCATTGGGAGACAACTCTTGTACTATTTTACTTATTAACATTTTCATCAAGATATTTAATCCAATGGTGATAGAAATATGACTTTTTACCAACCACTAACAGGTACATAAAAAGTCTTTATCTGAAGGAGAAGACATTTATTGTAGATTGGTTCAATTCCAATGGGAGACAACTCTTGTACTATTTTACTTATTAACATTTTCATTTAAGATATTTAATCCTACAGTGATGGTAATATTATTTTTACTCACCACTTACCAGTACATAAAAAGTCTTTATCTGAAGGAGAATACATTTATTGTAGATTGGTTCAATTCAAATGGGAGACAACTCTTGTACTATTCTACTTATTGACATTTTCCTTTAAGATATTTAATCCTATGGTGATGGAAATATTATTTTTAACTAACCACTAACCAGTACATAAAAAGTCTTCATCTGAAAGAGAATGCAATTATTGTAGATTGGTTCAATTCCAATGGGAGACAACTCTTGTACTATTTTACTTATTAACATTTTCCTTTAAGATATTTAATCCTATGGTGATGGAAATATTATTTTTATTAACCACTAACCAATACATAAAAAGTCTTCATCTGAAGGAGAATACATTTATTGTAGATTGGTTCAATTCCAATGGGAGACAACTCTTGTACTATTTTACTTATTAACAATTTCCTTTAAGATATTTAATGCTATGGTGATGGTAATATTATTTTTACTCACATTTTACCAGTACATAAAAAGTCTTCATCTGCAGGAGAATACATTTATTGTAGATTGGTTCAATTCCAATGGGAGACAACTCTTGTACTATTTTACTTATTAACATTTTCCTTTAAGATATTCAATCCTACAGTGATGGAAATATGACTTTTTACTAACCACTAACAGTAACATAAAAAGTCTTCATCTGAAGGAGAATACAATTATTAGGTCTTTCCACCTTTCTGTGGAAAGACCTATTGAATTTGTTCTGATTATTATTATTATTATTATTATTTTTTTTTTTTTTTTTCTTCCGCCTAATTTTTTTTCTTGCGTATTATTGATGTTTCAAAAGATGTCGCTTAGATATTTGGAATATGGTATCGTATAGTTTATACGCTTTAAAAATTTACAACTGTGTAACAAAATACGTTACGTTGTAAGAGTTATCTCCCAAATCACTGTTTTTCTTGTGGCCACTACTCCTTCGCAACCGTTAAAGATTACGACAAATTTATTTTACCAAATTGCTCGTTACATCTTCAGGATTAGGATATTCATTTGGACCGAAGCTTTACGGAGACTCCATATGAGAGTTATTCCCCCTTTTCCCTTAAATTAAGTGATATGCATTTCTAAATGGTAAACCATAAGTGATAAAGACATAGGGTCTTTAGATTTGGGGTCCTTGGTCGAAAATAATAAAAATGAGGTCAAGGTCAAAGGTCAAGGTCATATTCTAAATTTTGATTTTGGCTTATTTTCATTTATTTTCAAATACCTTATGACATATCGACAAATAATTTTTCATAAATTGTTAGTTGCGACATGTCCTTACTTGTATATTTTGATTGAAAGGGTGCGCAGACAATAAATAGGAGTTTTTGCCCATCTTACATTTAGAATTACGCGTAAAGTTAAATTACTCATTAACCAAACATATTAAAGACCTAGGGTCTTCTGATTAAAGGTCCTTGGATTGTGACCTTGAAATTGAGGTCAAGGTCATTGGTTAATAGGTCGTTCTAGATTTTGACCTTTGCTTTAAATTCACATAAATACATCATTAAGCCATAGGAACTAACATTTTAAACTGATTTTTCATATTTCAATATCAAAATAGATCTTTACTAGTGGAAAGACCTACAATTGTTCTCTGAACAATTGGTTTTTAATTGTAGATTGGTTCAATTCCAATGGGAGACAACTCTTGTACTATTTTACTTATTAACATTTTTCTATGTGTTTATTAATGTTTGTAGGAAGGTTGATCCTGTATAAAATTTGATTTATCAGCCTGTACTTTGTTAATGGTTGTTATGAAGGCTGATCCTGTATAAAATGGGATTTATCAGCCTCTACTTTGTTAATGGTTGTTATGAAGGCTGATCCTGAATAAAATGGGATTTATCAGCCTGTACTTTGTTAATGGTTTTTATAAAGGCTGATCCTGTATAAAATGGGATTTATCAGCCTCTACTTTGTTAATGGTTTTTATAAAGGCTGATCCTGAATAAAATGGGATTTATCAGCCTTTACTTTGTTAATGGTTTTTATGAAGGCTGATCCTGTATAAAATGGGATTTATCAGCCTGTACTTTGTTAATGGTTGTTATGAAGGCTGATCCTGAATAAAATGGGATTTATCAGCCTGTACTTTGTTAATGGTTTTTATAAAGGCTGATCCTGTATAAAATGGGATTTATCAGCCTCTACTTTGTTAATGGTTTTTATGAAGGCTGATCCTGAATAAAATGGGATTTATCAGCCTCTACTTTGTTAATGGTTTTTATGAAGGCTGATCCTGTATAAAATGGGATTTATCAGCCTGTACTTTGTTAATGGTTGTTATGAAGGCTGATCCTGAATAAAATGGGATTTATCAGCCTGTACTTTGTTAATGGTTTTTATAAAGGCTGATCCTGTATAAAATGGGATTTATCAGCCTGTACTTTGTTAATGGTTGTTATGAAGGCTGATCCTGTATAAAATGGGATTTATCAGCCTCTACTTTGTTAATGGTTGTTATGAAGGCTGATCCTGAATAAAATGGATTTATCAGCCTGTACTTTGTTAATGGTTTTTATAAAGGCTGATCCTGTATAAAATGGGATTTATCAGCCTCTACTTTGTTAATGGTTTTTATGAAGGCTGATCCTGAATAAAATGGGATTTATCAGCCTCTACTTTGTTAATGGTTTTTATGAAGGCTGATCCTGTATAAAATGGGATTTATCAGCCTGTACTTTGTTAATGGTTGTTATGAAGGCTGATCCTGAATAAAATGGGATTTATCAGCCTGTACTTTGTTAATGGTTTTTATAAAGGCTGATCCTGTATAAAATGGGATTTATCAGCCTGTACTTTGTTAATGGTTGTTATGAAGGCTGATCCTGTATAAAATGGGATTTATCAGCCTGTACTTTGTTAATGGTTGTTATGAAGGCTGATCCTGAATAAAATGGGATTTATCAGCCTGTACTTTGTTAATGGTTTTTATAAAGGCTGATCCTGTATAAAATGGGATTTATCAGCCTCTACTTTGTTAATGGTTGTTATGAAGGCTGATCCTGAATAAAATGGGATTTATCAGCCTGTACTTTGTTAATGGTTTTTATAAAGGCTGATCCTGTATAAAATGGGATTTATCAGCCTGTACTTTGATCCAAGGGTAAGGACAACTACACATGAGCTGCACGTTCAACAAAAACTCTGCATTCTGATGGGAATTAACTGTGCTCTTCTTCTTGTCGACTTGTTCTTTTCTTTATATTAGGCGGACTTCATACAAACGCCCGAGCAAGAAAGAAAAGAAGCAAATCATATCTTCTAGGGCTTATATTTCCTTGCTGTTCACAAGGAAGCTATCAAACCAAGAGTTCCAAGTGGCGAATTGGAAATTAGCCCTCCGTTAATTCCGTTTGTTCTTCTTCCTGATATTGACATATCTTCTTATACTTATATTCTCTTTTGCATTTCCTACACAAACACAACGGGTGCCGTATGTGGACTAGGACCTGCTTACTCATTCAATAGCACATGAGATCACCCCAGCTTTGTTTTGTGTTTTGTTGGGGGGGGGGGGTAAGTCCTCGGTATTCCATGATTTGTTGTGTGTACTGTTGTTTTTCTGTTGGTATTTTTTTTTTCTGTTTCAGCCCTGGCGTTATTAAAAAAAAGCCTGTGGTATGATTGCCAATGAGACAACTCTCCACAAGAGACCAAATGACACAAAAATTAACAATTAATCATACGTCACAGTACGGCTTTCAACAATGAGCAAAGCCAACACTGCAATGCATAGTCAGCTTTAAAAGACCACGAATTAACAATCTAAAATCATTTAAACGAGAAAACTAACGACACAATTTATGTACAAAAATGAACGAAAAACAAATATGTAACACCGCAACAAACGGTTTATTCTTGACTTTGGAGATTGAAAACCACTTTTGGTATATTAGAACTCTGTAAATCATTATTGTGCTTTGATTTAGTAATAACTTGCTTTAATTTGCTGTGCACATCGTGTATAATCACACCAAATGTATCATATAATGCTAAAAAAGAACTAACGAAATCGCTAACTAATCAATTAACTAAGCTGTACAATAATAGTTACTAGCATTTTTTCTTTTGTTCTAAATATACATGAAATATTTGCTACTAGACATCAATCAACAGGCAATAGTGAATTATACAATGCTCGAGTCCTAAATGACCACAAATTCAATAGTGAATCAATGGGAAAACTTACAAGATTAAAGAGTACATCTTTATGTAATTTATACGTGTTTCTTGTTTCTCGATTTTTTTTATATATATATATAGATTAGACCGTTGGCTTTCCCGTTTGAATGGTTTTACACTAGTTAGTAAGTTTGGGGCCCTTTGTAGCTTGTTGTTCGGTGTGAGCCAAGGCTCCGTGTTGAAGGCCGTACATTGACCTATAATGGTTTACTTTTTTAATTGTTATTTGGATGGAGAGTTGTCTTATTGGCACTCACACCACATCTTCCTATATCTATCCATAAAACGATTTTTACAATCATATTGATTTAAAACAAAAGATCAATGATTCATTAATAAAACCGCTGTAAGCAAATCTAACTTTTTATTGTTTTCTGGTGTCTGTTTATTTGAATGCAAAAGTCATTGTACAACGTTTAAAATATATTGGACATCTCTCTATACGGAGCATTACATCTCTCATCCGGGTGTCCTAGTATAGTCATCTATAGTTGTTTATATTCACTTATTTGATCTCCTTTGGTTATATATATGTATATCAAAATTTACTAAATTTTATCATCGGTACAAGTACATCATTCGTAAATAAAAATCAACATGCAGACATATTATACATTCAGGTATTTCACATAAAATATTTCTGGGTAATATTCTTAACAAAGCACAAAACTTTCGGCATTCACCTTAAAAGCTAACAAACCTTCAAATTTTGTTTTCGGAAGTGATATGGTTACAATACTGCTGTCCTCAGGTCTTTAAGAATTGTGTATTTTGGTGCTATTTTGATTCACGCATAAGGTCTTTGCATTGGAAATAAACACATTGATTCTAAAAACCAGTTGTTGGCATGATGCGGGTTATGTTCCTCTCATATATATTAAACAACTAATGATGAAGACATAAACTTTTAATTAGTTTGATTGATGTCTTCGGCTGGTATGTAACTAACTGCTTGTAGTCATTTGTTGATTTTTGTATTATTGTAATTTTGCTTAGTTTTTTTAGTCAATTATGACATCGCACTCGGAGTTTTTCTGAGCCTATTGATAATGTGTTTTTTAAATATCATTGGCTAGAGGTATAGGGGATGGTTGAGATTTCAAAATCAGGTTTAATCCTGCCGTATTTTTTTGCGCCTGTCCCTAGGCAGGAGCCTCGGTTTTTTTAAGTTCATTTACATATTATGAAGTTTAGTCTCATAAATCATATTTCCCAGCCGCACTATATAAACTTGATAGATAAACCGATAGTTTGGATGAGCAATTTATAAACTCTGTCATCACTAGGTTATCACATAATTTCTATTTTACAATGGTGTTGCTATGAAGAAGAAAAAACGACTGTGCCATGTCAATAGTCAAATACTTTACAAAATCTTATATGTTTTATGCTTTTAAAATCCGTAATCTTAATGCTGTGAAACTAATTTAATGTACAGAGAGATTCTTTTTTCTGATATAAGTTGATAATACGTGGATGATGAATAAATGACAGGAAACTCAACAGCACCGTAATAACTATTATATTGTAGTGAGACAAATCAGTATACATGTACCTGGGATTATTATACTAATATAATAATAGTCCCAGAGTATACACTGGTTTGTTTTTATATATTATATTAATTGAATAGTTGCATGTATACATAATTGTGTATATCATTCTTATAATAGTGCAGTGCACGTGCATGGTGGCCACTCTTCTGTAAAAAAAAATCGAATTTTCTAAAAGATTGGATATGTGAAGCCATTCATATTTTCCCGAAAAAAGCAATTACAGAGTTACCGGTCCTTGCCAGGAGTGTCGTAAAACGTTCTTGAGATATTCTTGCGCAACCTTTAACTCAATTGTCGGTACGTGTGCAATATTTTTTTTACTTTTATATTATATATATATCTAACGGAAAAACATTTTAATATTTAAATGTGTGTGGTTTTTTTTAGCGTATCCATTGAAAAAGTGAATTTGAAACAAGTGATAAGTAGTAATGTTATCTTGCACTAGATAATGTCCGCGGATCTTTAATTTTTATAGATTGGTTGAAAACCCAAAACTAATTTGCATAATGTAAATTTAGGGGATAGCAATACATCGGAATGACCAAACGGTCATCTCGATGTAAAAAGGCATTTTAAAAATTACAATTCATATTCCGCTTCCAAGTACCAGACAGTTCATTTAGAAAAACATAAATTTTGAAAATGTTCTCATCATTTTCCTTTACCTTACTTGTCAACATCTGAAAGTCTGAATAGGTAAAATACGAAACCGTTTTGAATGTAGAAGTCTATAGTTGCCACCAGAGACATATATACACGTATATATGTCTCTGTTGTCACCTATTCTGGGTATAACAAAGGTTAAAATTTTAATCTTTCAGTTGCAACAGTCATTGTACATGTACTGCCTTGAGTATAAGTCTGGATTCAAATTTAGACCGGAAATATTCAAGAAGGGAAAATTCATGAAAATGATATTTTTGGTGCCCTCTTAGAACCAGTTCATATTCATAGTTTGTAGTACCTGCCCAAGGGCTATAGATTGTATCATGCCAAGTATCATGTAATCGGTAGCCCTTGGACAGGTACTACAAAAAGAAATAACAACTTTTAGTTGTCCACGTAACTTGATGGTTGCATGGCAACCTATTCATAAATTCAAACTTGCAGTGTCTGCTTTCTGTCAAAGAAATTTTTCTCTGTTTTTTAAGGGAGCTACCATTTGATTTTTATGGGGGGGCTAGGATGAAAAATTTTGTCCTGCATTTTTTTTAGCTGTAATATCTGTCCTGCCTTTTTATTTTTCACTCTGTTCGGTCCTGCCTTTTTTTTTTTAGTTTATCCTGACTTTTTTTTTACCTAAATTGTCGTCCTGACTTTTTTTTTTTTGCAAGTGTCTCATCCTGCCTTTTTATTTTACTCAAAACTCCTGTCCTGCCTAATTTTTTCAAATATCATCCTAGCCCCCCCCCCCCCATAAAAATGAAATGGTAGCTCCCTAAGGTATATTAGGTTTAAAAATAACATTATATCTTAATCTGTATAAGGGTTTCTATTTCCTTTAAGTTTAAACATCGTAAATTATTGTATTATGCTTAGCAACCATACTATTGCAGGCGTTTCATGCATGATATAGCACAAGTAACCGTTACATTTAGCGTTAGACAACACCAAATTATTGATACATACCAGCTAGTTTGTTCCATGCATGACTTTCAGACAGGTACTTTGCGTAGAAACTACCTACCAACATGGATTTTAAAGAGCAAACATACTATTGCAGGCGTTTTATGCATGTTTTTACACAAATAACTGTTACATTGAGTGTCTGACAACATGTACATGCTAGTTTTTGAGATGCATCAGTTATAAAGTGTTATTTTCAATGAAATTTAGTAAGCAACCATACTATTTCAGCACTTACTATATCTATTTGCCCCCATTACTTACATTTAGTTTTTGAAAACATGTTATTGATACGAACAAACTGGTTTGTTCCATGCAGCAGTTTCAGACTGGTATTTTGCTTAGAAACTACTTAACAACGAGTGTTTTACATATCAACCATACTATTTCAGGGAAATGAAGTATGCATTTGCATATAACACTTTCATTGTATGACAACATCAAAATATTCCTACATACAAGTTACATTGCCTCTTGATAAGTTTTGATTCAAACTTTCATCTGAAACTTCCTAGCAAAGTTGATTTTGCATAGCAATTAATTTTTGTTATCTCTTTTTGTGTGTAGAAATCATATGATTTATTTCCACATATCCAAGGTATTATTCCTTTATATAAGCTGCAGTAACTTTCCTAATGAACCAGCATACCAATGTGTGTAACTCAGGATTTGGACAGCATACTATTATAATAAGTGCATGTTTGTAAAAGAAGATGCATCGTTTCAGCATTGCCTTTCTTTGTATGTCTAGTTTTTGTACAGATGGGTAGAGTAATTGTGATTGTTTGTTGTACATTATTTACTGCAGTAATTTTGAAAAATTCTGTGTATTGTTTCTGAAGTAAACTCAAAAAAGGATAAGTAACTGCAAACAATCAGTCTCAACTTTTTCTGGTAAATAGTTTTTCCTGTTAATTCTTCAAATAATAATTATATTTTACACAAATTCTATATAATAAATAGAGTGTCACATTTTCTATGTTTTCAGCTGACAACACTCTGTTGATTATAAAAATGAAATATTTCATCTCTGTTTCATGACACATTTTTTAAGAAATAGATGTTAAAGTGTCATCCTATTTTTAACAGATTTTATTTGGTACTAAAGAAGAAAATAACAAAACCATAAAATGTTAATAAGTAAAATAGTACAAGAGTTGTCTCCCATTGGAATTGAACCAATCTACAATAAATGTATTCTCCTTCAGATGAAGACTTTTTATGTACTGGTTAGTGCTTAGTAAAAATAATATTTCCATCACCATAGGATTAAATATCTTAAAGGAAAATGTTAATAAGTAAAATAGTACAAGAGTTGTCTCCCATTGGAATTGAACCAATCTACAATAATTGTATTCTCTTTCAGATGAAGACTTTTTATGTACTGGTTAGTGCTTAGTAAAAATAATATTTCCATCACCATAGGATTAAATATCTTAAAGGAAAATGTTAATAAGTAAAATAGTACAAGAGTTGTCTCCCATTGGAATTGAACCAATCTACAATAATTGTATTCTCTTTCAGATGAAGACTTTTTATGTACTGGTTAGTGCTTAGTAAAAATAATATTTCCATCACCATAGGATTAAATATCTTAAAGGAAAATGTTAATAAGTAGAATAGTACAAGAGTTGTCTCCCATTGGAATTGAACCAATCTACAATAAATGTATTCTCCTTCAGATGAAGACTTTTTATGTACTGGTTAGTGATTAGTTAAAAAATAATATTTCCATCACCATAGGATTAAATATCTTAAAGGAAAATGTTAATAAGTAAAATAGTACAAGAGTTGTCTCCCATTGGAATTGAACCAATCTACAATAATTGTATTCTCTTTCAGATGAAGACTTTTTATGTACTGGTTAGTGGTTAGTTAAAAAATAATATTTCCATCACCATAGGATTAAATATCTTAAAGGAAAATGTTAATAAGTAGAATAGTACAAGAGTTGTCTCCCATTGGAATTGAACCAATCTACAATAAATGTATTCTCCTTCAGATGAAGACTTTATATGTACTGGTTAGTGGTTAGTTAAAAAATAATATTTCCATCACCATAGGATTAAATATCTTAAAGGAAAATGTTAATAAGTAGAATAGTACAAGAGTTGTCTCCCATTGGAATTGAACCAATCTACAATAAATGTATTCTCCTTCAGATGAAGACTTTTTATGTACTGGTTAGTGGTTAGTTAGAAAATAATATTTCCATCACCATAGGATTAAATATCTTAAAGGAAAATGTTAATAAGTAAAATAGTACAAGAGTTGTCTCCCATTGGAATTGAACCAATCTACAATAATTGTATTCTCCTTCAGATGAAGACTTTATATGTACTGGTTAGTGGTTGGTAAAAAATAATATTTCCATCACCAGAGGATTCATTAACAGCAGGAAAATGTTAATGAAGAAAATAGTTAATGAAGTCTCCATATTTATTCTAAAACTGAAAACAAAACCAGTAATGTCAGTAATATTTACAATTTTCTTTACCTTTAACGTCTTCTAACATATGTTGTAGTCTTGCATTAAAAACGCTCTGTACTGGTTGTCAACAGGAACAATAGCATGCATTGACTTTAATAGACTATTATAAATTTCTTGTCCATCAAATTGAAGATTTTCCTGACAAAATAAAGAAATATAAATACTATTCTTTCAATGCTATTATTCATTGTAAAATGTACAACGATATTTTCAAAAACTTACAATTCAGCTTGAAATTAAAATTTAATCAATTGTGATGTATATTTGGGATGTAGGTAACCACAGTTTTGGCTATAAACTAAAAATAACTGTCATACAAGTGGGAGGTTGAGTTAGCATAAAAAAAACGTTTACTTGTACTAAGTAAGAAATATGATACATTTTTTGTTGTATATATTGTGAAACAATTAATTTGTCATATTTTAACGGACTTTCCCCTACAAAAAATTAACATTGGAATTTGGAGTTTTTAATAATCACTTTTTTATAAATGAAGTTAAATTGTTGTTTTCAGTCAAGTTAGATTATTTGAAAATCCCACATAACAGCCTTGATATAACAAACAACAATAGTGAGGTTAAAATATATCATTTCAATCCGTATCAGCCTTGATAGAACAAGCAACAAAAGTGAGGCTGATAATGGATAATTTCAATCCATAACAGCCTTGATAGAACAAACAACAAAAGTAAGGTTGATAATGGATAATTTCAATCCATAACAGCCTTGATAGAACAAACAACAATAGTAAGGCTGATAATGGATAATTTCAAACCATAACAGCCTTGATAGAACAAACAATAATAGAATGGTTGATAATGGATAATTTCAAACCATAACAGCCTTGATAGAACAAACAACAAAAGTGGGGTTGATAATGGATAATTTCAAGCCATAACAGCCTTGATAGAACAAACAACAATAGTGAGGCTGATAATGGATCATTTCAAGCCATACCAGGCTTGATAGAACAAACAACAATAGTGAGGTTAATAATGGATCATTCCAAACCATAACAGCCTTGATAGAACAAACAACAATAGTAATGCTGATAATGGATAATTTCAAACCATAACAGCCTTGATAGAACAAACAACAAGAGGCTGTCACATCGACAGCAAACCGGATTTATTTACATTTATTTGTGTCCTGGCAATATCACAAGAACCATTACTGATGAATGGTGAAAGTGAAAATCATCAATATCAAATTTGACCTCTATTTTGTCATCAGTATCAACATTTTGAAATAATAATATTTGAAAAGCTTAGATTGAATGGTTCATGAGTAAATGCAACAACGTGAATGGAAACACCATTTTACGATCTTTCAAGAACCATAACTCCTGAACAGTAAAAGTCAAAATCGTCATTATGGAACTTGACCTCTATTTTGTCATCAGTAACAACATATTAAAATTTCAAAAGCTTTGGTTGAATGGTTCATGAGAAAATGCACGGACACGACGGGAAACACCATTTTTCAATCTTTCAAGAACCATAACTCCTGAACGGTAAAAGTCAAAATCGTCATTATTGAACTTGACCTCCATTTTGTCATCAGTAACAGCATATTAAAATTTCGGAAGCTTTGGTAGAACAGTTCATGCATAAATGCACGGACACGACTGGAAACTCCATTTTTCAATCTTTCAAGAACCATAACTCCTGAACGGTAAAAGTCAAAATCGTCATTATTAAACTTGACCTCCATTCTGTCATCAGTAACAACATATTAAAATTTGGGAAGCTTTGGTAGAACAGTTCATGAGTAAATGCACGGACACGACTGAAAACTCCATTTTTCAATCTTTCAAGAACCATAACTCCTGAACGGTAAAAGTCAAAATCGCCATTATTGAACTTGACCTCCGTATAGTTGTCAGTAATAACATATTAAAATTTTAAAAGCTTTGGTTGAACGGTTCATGAGTTAATGCACGGACAACATTTGATTGCCGCCTTTCAAGAACCATAACTCCTGAACGGTAAAAGTCAAAATCGCCATTATTGAACTTGACCTTCGTATAGTTGTCAGTAATAACATATTAAAATTTTAAAAGCTTTTGTTGAACGGTTCATGAGTTAATGCACGGACAACATTTGATTGCCGCCCGGCCGCCCGCCGTACATCCCCAAATCAATAACCGACATTTTTGTCACAAAAATCCGGTTAACAAAAGTGGGGTTGATAATTGATAATTTCAAACCATAACAGCCTTGATAGAACAAACAACAATAGTGAGGCTGATAATGGATAATTTCAAACCATAACAGTCTTGATAGAACACACAACAATAGTAAGGCTGATAATGGATAATTTCAAACCATAACAGCCTTGATAGAACAAACAACAATAGTAAGGCTGATAATGGATAATTTCAAACCATAACAGCCTTGATAGAACAAACAATAATAGTGAGGCTGATAATGGATAATTTCAAACCATAACAGCCTTGATAGAACAAACAACAAAAGTGGGGTTGATAATGGATAATTTCAAACCATAACAGCCTTGATAGAACAAACAACAATAGTAAGGCTGATAATGGATAATTTCAAACCATAACAGCCTTGATAGAACAAACAACAATAGTGAGGCTGATAATGGATAATTTCAAGCCATAACAGCCTTGATAGAACACACAACAATAGTAAGGCTGATAATTGATAATTTCAAACCATAACAGCCTTGATAGAACACACAACAATAGTAAGGCTGATAATGGATAATTTCAAACCATAACAGCCTTGATAGAATAAACAACAATAATTGGGTTAATAATGGATCATTTTAAACCATAACAGCCTTGATAGAACAACCAACAATAGAGAGGTTGATAAGGGATCATTTTAAACCATAACAGCCTTGATCATTTGATAAAACACACACTGGTTGTGCGTGTTTTTTTTAATCATTGAAATTTCCTTTGGAACATGTCCAACTGGGATGCTCAGAAAAAGACACCAAATCTAATTTAAATAGTTTTTTGGCATTTTATATAAATAATTTACAAAAACCTTTCACGTTTCAATCTTCTTTTTCCTTTTGATTTGTCAGCTACAACCTCTTTTTCCAATCCACCATTGAGCACACATTTCACCTTTCTAATATCTGTACAAAAGTTAAAAAAAACTTCAGTTCAGTTTGTGTCCAAAAACTGTTTTTAACATTCAAATGGGCTAAAATGTTGCCAACCTGTTTTTAACATTCAAATGGGCTTAAATGTTGCCAACTCTACACTTGACAAAATAATGATATTAGTTCAAGCAAATGCATATAATTTTGTAATACAGTGTACTACGATTAATAAAATTAGTTTTGGGTGATTCTGTGCTTCCAAAGAGAGAAAAATAACAAAGATTGGTATTTCGCTCATTGATTTCATATTCTTTTCACTTTTTCTACTGCAGCTAGAACATGTAGAACCCTTCAGGTTGTCTTAGATACCAAATATATTTACAAAGAGATATTTCATGCTTTGTAGATTTCATGTCACAATATCATGTTTTTTTAATTACAATTTAGGGTTTGTTAAGTGATCCACCTTTATATATTTGTGATAACATATTCATAAACGATAACTGTTTAGTGTCTTTAAATATCAGCTGTATTTGTATGAAGCTAGGAAACAGGTGTAATGCAATGTGTTTTGAAAGAAGAAAAAAAATCACATTTTCTGCATTTATTTTTGATTTGAAATACATTGAAGCTTGCGAAGTAATATTAAAATCACATATTCATCTGGAGACGATTTTGCCAAAAAAAAAAGATTATATAATGGTCAACAATAATACATTGCTCAAGGTGAATAATTATCTATTTTGACATAACAATTAAATTCAACAGTAAAAACAAATATCAAAACATGGTTCAATTTGAAACAAAAATGTATGAGTTGTCCTACAATGTACTACCCTCCAGACTTGACATTCACTAAACATTCATGCTAAAATTACCATGGTAATTTGGTTACACAATCATACACATTCAAGTTTTGAAATCGGCAATTGTCATCGTAGAAACCACAGCTGTTCATGTATGTATGTTATCAGAAAATTGGTGTAATTCTTGAAGCGTTAAAGAATTGTTTGAAAACAAACAGAACCTATCAAAGTAATTATTAATTCCCATAAGGTCAAACAATACATCATTGGAATGTGACTGCAATACACATTCTGAGATGGTTCAACAACAAACTAGTTTATAAGGCTCCCTTACAATAGACCCGTGTCAGCAACACTCTGAAACCCATTGTGGAGGGGTGAGTGTCATATGCTGCCCAGATGTCTGAGTGCAGAATGCAATCATCTACTACAGATTCAATGATTCATCTAACATCAACACATTGTTCTAGTTAGCCAACTGCCCAGCTGATCAACCTGGCCCTAAAAGCAGCTATTGTGGAATATCGACTGTAAAGAAACATCAAAATAGTAAACAAACCAAACCAAACCAACTCACAAAACTAAAAGATGGCAGCCTACAAAAAATGGCATCCTCACCTGATAACCTTATTTAATTTCAAACTCACCTGCCATTGTATTGCATAAAATGCAAAGAGATGTCAATCGTGTAAATGTTTCATCTAAAATGGAAAATTACAGATTATGTAATTTATACAGCTGCAAATTAACAAAAAGAATCTAGCCATAATCATATGAGAAACAAAAATTGTGTGAACAGCTAATGTGGAATTTTTTAGAAAATGTCATGATTTACGACTTTCAGTTAATTTCATGTATCTAAGTGAAAAAATAGAAGGTACAGTACAGAAATTGGAAAAACATGCCAATGATACATATGTGTATGTGACAAAATAACATCAGCTGGTACTGCATTACATGTAACAGTATCGTCCATATCGATTTAAATCAAATAAATTCTTCTCGCAGGCCTCCAGATTTGTTTGAAAATTAAGTGTTCTTCCCAAGAAGCTGATCTGAAATTAGGTGAAAAAAATTCAGGATCATTAGCCCGTGCTAAGTATAGTCTATAGATATGTTCCAGACCATACATGTTATACACCTTGTCGCTAATCCAACTGACCTGGCCGCTTGAACTTTTGACGTACAGAATGATCGCTTTTCCATTGTAGTCAACTGTTTTGTTTTATGACGTCAAAATTTTTTCAGGAACCTGTGTGATATCCAGTAATAAATAAATTTGGTGTTTTAACTGTCTTCTGATTGGTTAAAACTATTAGTTTTACTTTCAATGTTGTCAATTTTTATGACGACACGCCCACTCTGATGTTGTGTATTCATCACCAACATGTGTGTACGTTGTTATTGTTAATATAAAAAATTTAAAAGTTCTTTAAGTCTTATTTTTGATAGAAATTTATTTATAATGAATGGCAATAATTTATTTTGATTTTATTGAACCATAAAACTAATTATTGACTCTTCACATTTTACATAATCCGCTTTGTGGAAGAAGTCAAAAATTAGTTTTATGGTTCAATAAATTCAAAATATATAATAGCCGTCCATTAAAATGTTAGATGGCGTTCAAATAGCGATAAGGTCAATTGGATCATATGGGTTAAATTTAATAAACATTTATCACATTCTTTATTTCAAGTTTTATTTAAAATATCATACAAATGTCCTGTACCAAGTCAGGAATATGGCCATTGTTATATTATAAAATTGAGAATGGAAATGGGGAATGTATCAGTTCATTTCTGTGTGTGTTACATTTCCTCTTATTATTCAGTGTGGGTTCACATTAACATAAGACTTGTCACAGTACTTGTCTATCCCAAATTCATGTGTTTGGTTTTGATGTTATGTTTGTTGGTGTTGTTCTCGTGGGATTTCGTCTGGTGTTTAATCCGTTACTGTGTGTGGGGTGGGTCTTTTCACCATCGAATACCACCGAACACCTCAAAAACCACCAACCACTAAGAAAAACTTTGATATCATACAATAAAATGATCAAATAAATTAAATAACATATAATTTAATCAATTTTTCGATTTTTATGTGCATCATTTTTATGTTGAAATTGAAATTCATCACTTTCAGGATTACATTAGTGTGTGTTATAAAATTCAAATATATTCATGATTAGTAATGATAAGTTCAAGTATCCTCGATCTCTGTTCATTGGATATATTTTGGTGGTGTGCAGTGGTGTTCGGTGGTGAAAAGACCTACCGCTGTGTGTGTTGCATTTTGATGTTGTGTTGTTGTTCTCCTCTTGTATTTATTGTGGTTCCCTCAATTTTTTTTTGGTCCATGGATTTATGAGTTTTGAACAGCGGTATACTACTGTTGCCTTTATTTACAAATTGTTATTATTACGAGATGGACAAAATGAACAAACGAACAATTGAAATTAAATATTTGTTGAAATGTATATCTGATTCCTATTTCATGTATTTAGGTACTCTTCTTCTTCTTCTTTTGTTACAGAAAACCATCAAAGTACTGATGTTTACTTTCTGGCGCATGCCTGGTTAATGTTTTCAAAATGACAATTGCCAAAGGTGACACAAGTCAGGGATCTCCATGGCCTGTTTAACGATGGCGCCCCGCCATCGTTCAAATGTCTTGCGCCATCGTCAAATGACTCGCGCCATCGTTAAATTGTCTTCCGCCATCGTTCAAAACTTCATCGTTTTTTGTAGCCCAACGCCATTTTTTTTATCAATTATAATCAAATGCATGTAATTGCATAACCCTTAGGCTTTTTATGTTATAATCCAATACAGGTCTAACGCCTGAGGGATATCCGGATTAAGATCGCTAATCACTTGTACCTGAGCTTGTACAGGTAGATCAACAAACCAGACAGGAGAATACTATCTGAGGATAGACGATCCATTTGTTGAATTAATCAACTTAATTTCAGCAAATGATTATGATAATTTAGATTAAATAAATAAATTAATAATCCAGTTACAAAGAAAACAGTTTAACAAGTCGAACATGTGCTTTATTTTGACTTGCGCAATCAGCATCCCCCTCTTTTAAGAAGTACAAAATAAGACGCAAAACAGTAAATATTATTTCATCGCAAATAACTCGAGTACTGCTGTAACGATAATTTAGAATTACTTTAAAAGTTTAAAAGTAAAAACTTAAATATTTCCTGTAAAAAACATTACAATCAAATTGATACATTCCGCGTTTCCGGTTTCTATTCAGACTCGAAAGATGCATGTTGCACAGCATCAATTTGCCAGATAAAGATTAAAGTCATTAAAAACCTTTTCATTTGTCAACGTTTGCTTTACAAATCTCTTTAACCTTTTACATAACCCGTACGAATTGTTTTGTTGTTGCTGCAAATCAGCCATACCGGTAATGGGTTCTGAATTTGACAGTGTCCATGAAAAATAAGCTCCACATCATATGATTTTTAACCCAGATAACAATTACCAAAAATACAAGAAATCTACATGGGGACCTTCATGACAGCTTTTGGTCATTCTCGACTAAGGGGGGACCATGAAGACCTGGCATTTGAATGATTAAAAACGGCAATAAATGAAAATATTGATACTTCTAATTCTATAATGAAAATTCAAATAAATATAATTTAAATAAGCAATGAATTAGCATGTTCACCATTCCTTGTATGGAGGGATAAAATACTTCCGATCGCACTACACTGTACAGCGTAGACACGGTTTGTAATGATAAAAGTTCCTCCATCGTTCAATTTTCATCCCTGCAAGTGTAGCACAACCATTTCCTGCAATGTAGTCCTGGAAATTAGGGGACAATATTTTCAACCTGTCTCGTCTAAATTTGTTAATTTATAGTACAGTGGTCAGTTTATTCATTTTCTGTATTTAAAAAATAACACAATAATATATTACTTAATCTAAAAACCCAATCACTACAAGCATGGTCGTTGTCTCATCCTGTAAAAGTGTTTTCTATGTTCAAGTGTCAGTATGAAGGCAGTCTGCTTCCAAAAAATAATAAATAGTCATGATCACACATGCGTTTGACTGAAAACTTATTCGAAATAATTTCTCCCTCAATTTTTTTATTTCGATTTACAGAATAATGTCATTTTTTTTTATTTAAAAGTAAAAAAATAACACTAAATTAATTTTAAATAGTATTTCAGTTTAAGTAATATAAAAATAAAATAATTTCCCAACCATTCTGATGGTTTTGTATTGAAACAAACGAAGGCTGATCGCTAAGGTTGATCGCCATATACACCTTGCTCTAATACCTGGGGAGCGGGAAACTATCTACTATGCATAATATACAACTCGTTTCAGGACTTTTTCCGGAAATTTTTCTGTTAGGATTTTTTAGTAAGTAAGACAGGTTGCAGTCGTACATGTTGATCCAGGGGTACGTAGAGGGCGTACGCTACACTTTGATCGTCATAACAGTTTCTCATTGTTCTCACGACTTATATGAATATAAAAACGTTAAAAAAACATTCCGCTCTAAATATACCTTATAAAATGAGACTCCTCATGGAGTTTTTGATTATATGGCGAAAGGAAATAAATCAATAATCTGTGTCTCACTCTGGTTCACCTGACTAGATCAGTTTTAAATGTTATAGTCAATGATACCTGTGCGTGTACAATCAATAAGGACGTTATACTTACTTCTTTGTTAGGTGGACCTTTAAATAGATTTATATTTGTTAGCTTCCTATTGAAAGAATACTTATAGCTATTACAAATCATTTTACGGGACGGTAACCAAAGACGATTGAAAAACCTGTTCGACTAGTTTATAAATAAATTTCTTTAAACGAATAAATATGTGCATCTTACACATGTTACACAAAAAGTTTGTATTAAGAAGTTAGTAAACTTACTAATTACTTGAAACGTTGTCCTACTGGCAAATTAGTCTCGGCAATAGTCTTTGATACTATTACATATTTATTTTTGTATACCAAGGAAACAGATATGGGGCCAGTACAAGGAGTTATTCCCTTACGACCAGATACAGGGGCGGATCCAGCCATTTTAAAAAGGTGGAGTCCCAACCCAGGACAAAAAGGGGGGGGGGGGTCCAACTATATGTCCCCATTCAAATGCATTGATCGTTCAAAAAAAGGGGGTTCCAACCCCGGCACCCTCCCCCTGGATCCGCTGAGCATTACAAGGAAGTATGGCCCTTACGACCAGATACATGTAGCAATGTTTAATTACTCAAAGAAAGTTGATCAAAAGAGTAGGCTAACTTGTTACAAGTGCCATATACCAATACAACATGTTTTTATAATTTCCGAATGAGGTCCCCAAGGGAAGGCCTATATGTGTAACATATGATACCTTTCACCAGTGGCAGATCCAGGACTTTCAAAAATGGAAACAGGGGACCCGACAGTTAAAAGCCTGAGAAATGCACATAAAACCCAATGTTCGGCCATAAGGTGCCTTCTTGGTACGCCCCATTTTTATTAATCAGTACAATCAGAGCCTATGATATTCTTGTAAAAAGATTAAATCGTGTAACACACAAATATAGATAATAAGATACTTAAATTACTGTCTAAATAATCAATACATATATTATCAGAAATAACTAAAATTACCTTTAAAAAACAATTGTTCACTTGGTTAAAATGAATTTCCACTTTCGTTTCATATGTAAACACACAGACATAATCGGCTGTCGACAAGTCATTTTTACATACGGGTATCTAGAATGTCATAGTGATACAATACCATTCAATGCAATACAATATACAAATATATATTTATTTGAACCACTTAAAAATGCCGTTAGGTGATTATAATTGAACATACATGCACCAGATGATATTACAATATTTTATTCATAAAAGAAAAGGAGATTATATGGGTCATTTTCAAAAAATGTCGAATTTTGAAATTGAAAAATTTATCAAAAGTTACTTATTCAAACAACCCTCTACATAAGCAAATCAAAACAAACAGTACTTTGAGAACAACATATTAAAAGATGCAATCTTAATGATGTCATACAAGAATATCTTGAAACATTTTTCGATCGATGGTACAACATTTTGTCTATCCTGTTACAGGGATGATTCCACTATATAGTTTAGGGCCGCTTAGCGGCACCTAAATCTGCCAGCGGCCCCCAAAATATGTACATGAAAATGAATTCCCAATTCAGGAAAATAAAATAAAAATCGATATTTCCGGAAAAGTTTTTGTCACCGATTAAAGTATAATTTTTCATAGTTTGTTGTCAAAACGTTTTAAAATCCGTATAAGAATGCTGTTTACGATCGCATTTTATTAACAACGATTTAATTATGTCAAAATGTGGCAATTTTATCAGCCGAATTCAATTGATTAATATGTTATAGGAGTATTCGATCTTGTAAAAGCAGATCGCCCAGCAGGTTGATTTTTTTCAGTGGTTTATGTTTGCTGAAATATATATTTTTGTAATAGGCCTAGGTAACTATAGCTAAGATGATACACTAGTGCATCATATTCAATGATATTCATGTAATAACAGTAGCCCATCCAGAATTATTCAAAATGTTACAACTTACATGAACCTCAGTGTACAAGTTAAACTTAATAATATACATTTTCTGTTTTTTAAACAGGAAAATAATGTTATTTCGTCTTAAATTTTATGCTTGAAAAATTCACAATTAGAATAAAAATTCCCAATTTGATGTTCAAGGGACCCATTTGAAAACACCTGGAATCATCCCTGTGTTACCATTTTCAACAGAAATTTTGGGTTATTAAGAAAAGGTTTAGATAAAATGTTAAGCTTGTTTTACGTAGCCAATTAGATGGTTTTCAAGAGAATAAACTTCTATATATATTTATTCTGTAAAATAATAGATTATTTGCCAATTTTCTAGGTTGTACTGAAAAATGGCTCTAAAAATTGGTTTTCAAAGGTTGTAAAAAATACCACCAGTAATGCAAGTCTAAGATAGCAATTTATATTGTTCGGCCTTTTTTCACCCTTTCAAATAAACCCAACACCAAGTAAATCCCTCATAAGTTAATTTACTTTTCTCTTTATTTCGTTGGTAACAGGAACGTACGTTTCTGATATATCACTATATAAAAGTCTATCCTGTTACCTTTTTGTCTATCCTGTTACCGATATAAGTATTGCACCTGCAAATGCTTAATTGGGAAGATTAAGACGTTATAACCTTAAGATGAGTTCAAACAATGAAATATTTCATTCGTTTTCCACCTACATGTTAAGATAAAAAATTTAACGACGTTTTTGTCTATAATTGTCTATCCTGTTACTGTAACCATAGCAACCATAGTAACAGGATAGACATAACAGGATAGACAAATTTCTTCGTTTTTGATTGCTGTTGTGAAATAACTACTCCCTTTGGTGAAGTGATTATGGTTTTCTATTGTGAATTTGGTTTCCAACACGTCATTGCACTTTTTACAACCATACTGTTAGTGTAATTAATCAAAATGGTTGGTAACAGCATAGACATGAACAAAAGTACGCTCTATTTTTTTCACTAAATGTCTTGAAATTTCTTTTCTCTCCACTGTCGTTCAAGAAACGAGTCGTTTTAAATGTAAAGATTACTTTGCATTTTTGAAATCAACACTGACTGATTCAATATTCATAGGGAGAATAATTTTACGACTGATTTAAGTAGCGGTAACAGGATAGACATGAACCTCCTGTACGCTGATTGAATTTAGTTTGTAGATAATCTGTTACATACAATGATAAAGAAGCTACGATTTTTCGTTAGAATTATAATTAACGTTCTTAAAAAGTCCCTTTTGCAGATATCAAGGCGATCAGAAAATCGGAAAAAAATCATTTGAAATGTGTTTTTCTGACAATGTACGCACACAAATACCCCCAAAATCAGCCTTAAATGCAGTTTAATCTTATCAAAATAGATGTAAGGTGCGTTTATTATTAATGTTCTGAATCACAAATCCGAAAAGCTTTCATTTAAACCATTACAACTGAAATTTCCATTAGAAATAAAAATTTTAGCATGGGTGTACTGAAAATTCGACATTTTTTGAAAATGACCCATATATTTTAGCTGAGACATTAATATGTCTCTGATTATACATATACATGTAGCAAGTCCCATAACCATTAGTGTCAAAAAGGGGGGGGGGGTTCTTCGGTAACCGATAAAAACATGCATTCTGACAATTTATTGCACATAATGCTGAGCCATAACTATGAACATCTCAAGGGTTCACAATGTTGACTGGGGCATGGAAATATGGTCACTTGGACTTTTCCCGTTCCGGCAGAAACTTTAACCCTTGATGAAGGGAGACGTCCGTTTGGCTGCGCGGGGATGTATAAATACCTTGCCACATCTGGTCAGAATCGATGCTTCGTGAAGAGAAAGTAGGTTGGCCCTTTGCACGTGAAATAACACTTGAAGCAACTTCTAAAGGGGTTCAAGTTTCCCGCCCTTCATTCCGACCCCCTCCCGGCTATTTGGGAATGGTTTCTCGTTCTAAATATGTATGAAATAATTGCCACTGGACGTTAAGCAACACTGAACTAATTGATACCATAACTGAAAATAATTAACATATTTCCAAAAATATTTTTTACCGATGTGCCTCTTACGTGGGGCTACTTATTTGTAAGATGCATATATTTATTCGTTTAAAACTTATAAACTAGTCCAGGCGCGTAGCAACCCGTACGCAAAAACGCAGTTGCGTACACATCGAAAATTTCACAAAAATAAAAATATGGTAAATCTAGTAAGAATTTAACTAAAGTAAGGAAGTTAATACAAAAAATATACAAAAATGTTAATGATCACTTTGTAGCTATATTCCGTTCCGAAAAACTAGCCTTCCCTTTTCATTTACGAAACCAGCATCGTGATTCTGTTGTTGATGCAAACAATTTAAAATAGCTGAGTCCTCCGGGTGTCAAAATACAATTGTCACGTCTTCTATGCCTCTTTACCCTGACATCTTTTCTGAAGATTCCAAACTTTATAACTGATGAAATAAAATGTATACCCGGGAATCTTTCAGATATTTAATGTACTTGCATGTATGCCGGTCTCGACGGCAACGGCAGAGTGGTCTTTCAGTGGCATGAGAAGAGTGAAGACCTTTTTAAGAAATACAATGAAAACGAATCGTTTATGTGGACTCGGTCTTTATGAACATATACCGAGAGAGAAAAAAATTTAAAGCAGACACGGTTTTGGACATCTTTAGTAGAAAAAAAGAAAGGAAATGGGCATTGATTTTTCAGAATTAACTTTGAGAGAAAAAAAAAAGATAAAAACACTGCTTGTTCACTCATAAAATGAAACATAAATTTATATGATTCGAATTTATATTTATGTATCATCTATTTTCTCAATAAAAAAAATAGCATTTAAGTTGCACAGTGTTGGCTTAGAAATTGGTTTGTTTTCTAATGTAAAGTGGGTCAGCATGATTAGGTAACAAATAAAATATGCCTAATCAAGCCATTTTAACCGACTACACATTAGGGAAAAAAACAAATTGTTAAGCCAACAGTACGGGTTTCTTTGATTATTTATTTCCAAAGTTGACTTGTTTCTCCTGAAAGTGATATTTTTGTGAGGTCATTTTAAGTCCTCGGAAATTGCGAGAATGCAGGATATTGCACCATTTATCCCAGAGCTTCTGGGGGCCTTCAGCGGCCCCAAACCTCCTGCCGTATGACTTCCTTCTCCGGCATTGCGTACACATCAAAATTGCCTAGCTACGCCCCTGTAGTCTAATAGGGTTTTAAGTCGTCTTTGGTTCACGTGCAACAAATTGTGACTGTGGAATGATTTCTGTAATAAAAAGTTTGCATTAATCTAACGAACTGTAAATATGAAACAGTGCCAAACATTGACATGCGTGGGGTTCAAATAACATTATTTCTTATATTTATTTATTACAGAAATGCACATTTACACATCGAGGGGTTGAATGCATATTATGAACAATCAGTAAGATACACAATGCAAAAAAAAATATGAATTTCATGAAACAAGAATCTTGCAATCTGATTGGTTATCTACCGGTTGTATTTAACACATCGTCCAAACTAAACTGTTTACGCTCGGGGATAAAGAAAGGTATATTTATCTATGCACAACAATCATAGTATAAAATGATACATTTACATTTTTTTTTCAATGTGCTGTTTTCGCTTGCGTGGTCAGTAAAAGGGAAGACACTTTATTAAATTACTTTGCTTTTGTCGTCTTGACATTTTGTTGGATGTATACTTTGCTTACCGAAATGTTTAATGTCAACTTTGTTTTCATCGTTCATACATTGTAAAAATCAATTGGGGAATTTCTTTAACAAAATTGAGACAGAAAATGTCAAATCTTATTTTTATTTTCAGTTTTATACTCCAGTATATAATGTGAAGTGGAAGTTCTTCATAAGAATTTTTCAATTTTCATCCCGAAATACAAATTAGTAAAGGAACGCTTATAAGATTCGTCATCTTGGTGTAATCAGTGGTGTACGGAATTTAACACCGGTGTAGAAACTTGAATTCCCTACACCACTGAATACACCAATGATAACTAATATCACTACTGTACAATTGCTAAATGTGTCGCCAACATGTCGTGGAGTATAAATGGCATCATTTAGACTGGGTGTTGCTAAACGGCGGAAACGGAAAACGGAATACGGAATGGAAACGGAAAACGGAAACAGAAAGAATTAAAGAACCTTAGTGAGCACGCTCACATACCCCACGTCCCCACATTGTCATTGGAGAAATTAAATAAGTATAAGAAAAAAAAATTGTATAAGAAAAAATATTGAATAATAATTTGCTGTCAATATATAGTATGTCCTTATTATCTACAAAATTTCATGAAATTCTGTTGTGTGTTTTCAGAGGAGTTGAGATGACAAACTGTTGCAGAAGTACATTGAAGCAAATAAGTTCAAAGGGGCATAACTCCTAGAAAAAAATTGAACCGTAATTTCCTGTCGATATGCACATCTACATAGTATGTCCTTATTATCTACAAAGTTTCATGAAATTCTGTTGTGTGGTTTGAGAGGAGTTGTGATGACAAACTGTTGCAGTAGTACATTAAAGTAAATAAGTTCAAAGGGGCGTAACTCCTAGAAAAAAATTGAACCGCAATTTCCTGTCGATATGCACACTACATAGTATGTCCTAATTATCTGAAAAGGTTTCGTGAAATTCTGTTGTATGGTTTGAGAGGAGTTGCGATGACAAACTGTTGCAGTAATACATTAAAGTAAATAAGTTCAAAGGGGCGTAACTCCTAGAAAAAAAATTGAATCGCAATTTCCCGTCGATATGCACAACTACATAGTATGTCCTTATTATCTGAAAAGGTTTCGTGAAATTCTGTTGTGTGGTTTGAGAGGAGTTGCGATGACAAACTGTTGCAGTAGTACATTAAAGTAAATAAGTTCAAAGGGGCGTAACTCCTAGAAAAAAAATTGAATCGCAATTTCCCGTCGATATGCACAACTACATAGTATGTCCTTATTATCTGAAAAGGTTTCGTGAAATTCTGTTGTGTGGTTTGAGAGGAGTTGCGATGACAAACTTGCAGTAGTACATTAAAGTAAATAAGTTCAAAGGGGCGTAACTCCTAGAAAAAAAATTGAATCGCATTATCTGAAAAGGTTTCGTGAAATTCTGTTGTGTGGTTTGAGAGGAGTTGCGATGACAAACTTGCAGTAGTACATTAAAGTAAATAAGTTCAAAGGGGCGTAACTCCTACAAAAAAAATTGAATCGCAATTTCCCGTCGATATGCACAACTACATAGTATGTCCTTATTATCTGAAAAGGTTTCGTGAAATTCTGTTGTGTGGTTTGAGAGGAGTTGCGATGACAAGAAACAGGACTGACGGACTGACGGACGGACGGACGGACGGACGGACGGACGGACGGACGGACGGACGGACGGGTCAAAAACATTATACCCTCCGCAACTTCGTTGCGTGGGGTATAATTAACATCTTTTGTTTTTGGTTATTTTATCTATATAGGTATGTTTTATATAGTATTGCACAGGTTAACAAGAAAAAACCAAGAGGAATGAATTAAAAATAAAAGATTTTGAAGCATAAAGTATTGAAATAATTACCAGGAGATGTTGAGACTATGTTTTTGAAATATTTGATAAAGTCATGTGTACGTCGTTCGTGCGATTCAGGATAGTCTTTTCGACTTTTTTTTTTTTTAAAGTTTGATCAATGTCAATAAGATAGCAACCCAACCATGCCAAGAAATCCTCGCTAAAATTCCGTTCGACCTCCTACGGCAGTCATTAGTAGCTAAAGATTTGATTTCATTCAAGAAATTAATTTATGACCTTCATGTAAAAATGTACGTGTCGCTTAGAACACGGCCATATACCAAATGGTCAATATTAATCATCCATGTATTTGCAGAATTTCAACGGAGGCAATTTCTTGGCATGGTTAAGTTTTATATTTAGTTAGGAAAGTTTTTATTTTATTTCAGGTCCCGCGCGCGACTTTGTCTCGCGCTAGGTTTTGGCGTCACGTGACGAGGCTTTATAATAGCGAAAACTTGTATTTCCGTCTTTCTTTTAAGGTTGAGACGTTAGACAGACAACATGTATATAACGAGGGAATACACACGATGTATATTTCTTTTGTCATTGTAGGAAATTGACGTTTCGATCACATTTCACGAGCAGTGCATGCTTTGGATTTAATTTATCCTGTGTAACTTTAAAACACGATCATTGATTTTTTTCTTACAATGTATTTCTCAATAGCAGCTTGTAACACAAATTTTAATATAATATAGGAGCAGACATTTTATTGTAGGATTTCATTGAGATAAACGGACCTACAGAGCGATTTTTACGGCATTGCAATTTCTTTTCTCTACGGAAATTATTGGGAGGTAGCTGCACCCCTTTGTTTAGTGAAGTTTTAATACATGTATGCCCCGCTGACTGCAAATGTTTAGGTCGATTGGACTTGTAGTTTCAGAGTATATCAGATAACTTGCAAGCATGTGGATTTTTTTTCAGAAGAGATCTATGTAAATACAATATTAAAGAGGAAAAAAACGGAGTTGTCGTTCTTCTCCGTTGAAAGGATAGATAGCATCCAGCTTCATTCAACAATTGTAAGTGGAGGATAAAAACAAATTGGGGGGGGGGGGGGGGGGGGGCAAAAGGAGGTCCCAGGGGGACATTTTTTAAAAATAAAAACGGTACATACAAATGGTTAAAAACGCCATTTTACAATATGAATCAATTACATACAATCTAAGACTCTTATCATGCAATCGTATTAAAAAATGTGACTTTTCTGAAATGTACATAAGCATTCCCCGTTTTAAACTAAGAGACAAATTGAAAGGATTGGTCCTGCTTTGTTACATAAAAAAGAATGATCAACGTAGATACAAGTATCTTGTTTTAGGGAGGCAGTATCATTTAACTTTACTTTCCTTCAAAGCTTGGTTTATTTTTAGTTATTCTATCATGTATTTCAATAAAAGATTTAGTTTCATGATACATATTCTTAATAACGCTATAAAAATGTAACTAGCCCCAATCTCTAACAGCTTGATATCAATTTATGCATGTATAACTTTATCAAAAGCTTATGAAAATCAAAAATACAAGCAAACACAATCTCATCCTTCTTATAGGTAGCTGCGAAACCGTAGCTCTTAGGTCCTTATGATGATATATTTTGACAATTTGCGACCATAGATCTATAAAAAATATCCCAAGGACCTAAGAGCTACGGTTCCGCAGCTACCTTTTACGCTGATATCCCAAGGACCTAAGAGCTACGGTTCCGCAGCTACCTTCTACGCTGATATCACAAGGACCTAAGAGCTACGGTTCCACAGCTACCTTCAAGGCTGATATCACAAGGACCTAAGAGCTACGGTTCCGCAGCTACCTTCTACGCTGATATAACAAGGACATAAGAGCTACGGTCCCGCAGCTATCTTCTACGCTGATATCACAAGGACCTAAGAGCTACGGTTTCACAGCTACTTTCTAGGCTGATATCACAAGGACCTAAGAGCTACGGTTCCACAGCTACCTTCTACGCTGATATCCAGTTGAGATTAAACAAAAGAAAAGGAATTATTAATCAGAGAAGGGATACAAGTTGGTATATTTGAATTGTTAACATATATTTCTATTACTTTTAAATGTTTACTGTAGGTGCATAATTTATGATATTTTTTGCATCTAATATACGTGTTAAAACTTTAATTATAGTATGGACCTTCGTGATATTTGTAAACATTTTAATTAAAGACAAATTTTCACAAAACAGTAAATGTGGTATGTGAAAATATATTTGGATCTTTTTTATGCATAAGCATATATTCCACCGAAAAAAGAAATCCACAGAAAGATAAAAGATTGATATTTTTAGAGTATTTATCTGCATCTCTGCCACTGGCAACAGCTTTTTGGGGAAAAAATCCTAAACATGGACAATAATCGAAATGAGGAAATCGGATACAACTTAGTACGTGTAGGTGTGGTTGAACTTACTGTTTGCATGGTCTTGAAAACGTAAAACGCAAAAAATAGTTAACACGTGATGTCGTTCGAGAAATAGTTGTTGCAACTGAAATAGCAATGGGTTACAATACTATCACTGAACTAGTACATGTATATATATTTGTTTAGGGGCCAGCTGAAGGACGCCTCCGGGTGCGGTAATTTCTCGCTGCATTGAAGACCTGTTGGTGACCTTCTGCTGTTGTCTGTTCTATGGTAGGGTTGTTGTCTCGGACACATTCCCCATTTCCATTCTCAATTTTATACGTTGAATTTGATTTAATTATTCAAATATGGGAAACATCCAAAGAAAAGTACTTTGTCCAAAAATGTGAATCATGTGCACTGAAAAAGTTATCATACGTTTTTTGGGCGCCCATTTCATATTCTAGCGAGGGGGCAGGATGGTTTTTTTTCTAGTGGGATATTTATTTCCACTTTTTGCAAATCTCGCTTTTTTTTTCGCTTTTGTACACATTCAATCATGTATGTTGTTGCTTTTTTGTTTTTTTCATTTTGTTTTGTTTTAGGCAAGGTAAGGGGACAACCATTAGATATTCGGGGGGAGGGGGATTTTTCTCTGTTTGAATAATCAATTTCATCTATTGCTATAATAATAAGAAGATGTGGTATGATGGCCAATGAGACAACTCTCCACCAGAGACAAAATGACACAGAACTTAACAACTATAGATCACCGTACGGACTTCAACAATGAGCAAAGCCCATACCGCAAAGTCAGCTATAAAAAGCCCCGAAATGACAATGTAAAACAATTCAAACGAGAAAACTATAACTACCTAATTTATGTATACAAAAAATGAACGAAAAACAAAAATGTAACACATAAACAAACGACAATCACTGAATTACAGGCTCATGACTTGGTACAGGCACATACATACAGAATGTGGTGGGGTAAAACATGTTAGCGGGAGCCCAACCCTCCCCAGGCCAGAATATTCTTTATAAAATCCTCCTGAAATTCATGAAATTTTTTTCTGTCTTCTTTAATTATTTAAGTCAATTTTTCTCTGTTCTTATAATGAGCTGCTTCGGGTAGAAATTGACCTTATGCAAACTTATTTCAATACATTTGTTCAATTATTTCGGGTTGAACAAATCCATACGCAAAGTGTGTAACTGTTTGAAAATTGAGTTGAAATAAGAACCCTACAAAATAAACCAAAATTTGTGTCTTTTATTTGAATGTTCAAAAATCAATGAAAGTCTTAAACATGTACATTTGTACGTGCACTTGCATACATTTGATTTCTATCCGACGTAGCTCTGATGTTTTTGCGCTTAATTCTTTATTTTTTATATTTTAGCACTTCGGTATTTTCTATTTTTTACTTTTATAAAAATAAGGAGATGTGGTATAATTGCCATTGATACAACTATCCATCCAAATTCAAATGAAGTGGATGTAAGCAATTATAGACAACCGTACGGTCCTTACGGTCTTCAACAATGAGAAAACCCCATACCTTATAGTCGGCTATAAAAGGCCACGACATGAAAAATATGAAACAATTCAATTGTGAAAAATAAAAGCCTAAATCAAACCAAAACAGTTTAGGAAAAACAAATATGACAGACATGAACCAACGACAAACATTGAACTACAGACTCCTGACTTGGGACAGGCACTTCAAGAATGTGGCTGAGTTAGGAAAAACAAATATGACAGACATGAACCAACGACAAACATTGAACTACAGACTCCTGACTTGGGACAGGCACTTCAAGGATATGGCTGAGTTAAACATGTTAGAAGACACCAACCCTCCCCTAACCTGGGACAGTGTTGTAACAGTATTACATAACAACCAGCTATAAAAATCAGTTTGAAAAGGCTAAACTAATAAGATCGAAACAAAGCTCAAAACCTACAAACAAAAAGATAGACGGGATGTGGCAGGGTATTTGTACATCCCTCATAATAAAAAATACACTAAGTACAGATCTGTTTCTGAGAGTTTTCGCAGTAACTGACAGCTAGTTTAAAGCCAATAACAACTAATAAAATAAATATATGAAGGTGCTTTTTTATTATAATTATGTGTTTTACAAAAAAATAGCTAATTCACCTTCAAGTCGGGTTGTGTTTTACAAAAAAATAGCGGCTAATTCACCTTCAAGTCGGGTTGTGTTTTACAAAAAATATGTAATTCACCTTCATGTCGGGTTGTGTTTTACAAAAAAATATGTAATTCACCTTCATGTTTGGTTTTGTTTTATCAAAAAATAGCAAATTCACCTTCATGTCGGGTTGTGTTTTACAAAAAATATCTAATTCACTTTCAAGTTGGGTTGTGTTTTACAAAAAATACAAAAAATATTTAATTCACCTTCATGTCGGGTTGTGTTTCACAAAAAATATTTAATTCACCTTCATGTCGGGTTGTGTTTCACAAAAAATAGCTAATTCACCTTCAAGTCGGGTTGTATTTTACAAAAAAATATGTAATTCACCTTCATGTTTGGTTTTGTTTTATCAAAAAATAGCAAATTCACCTTCATGTCGGGTTGTGTTTTACAAAAAAATATCTAATTCACTTTCAAGTTGGGTTGTGTTTTACAAAAAATACAAAAAATATTTAATTCACCTTCATGTCGGGTTGTGTTTCACAAAAAATAGCTAATTCACCTTCATGTCGGGTTGTGTTTTACAAAAAATAGCTAATTCACCTTCATGTCGGGTTGTGTTTAACAAAAAATAGCTAATTCACCTTCAAGTCGGGTTGTGTTTTACAAACAAATAGCGGCTAATTCACCTTCAAGTCGGGTTGTGTTTTACAAAAAATATTTAATTCACCTTCAGGTCGGGTTGTGTTTCACAAAAAATAGCTAATTCACCTTCATGTCAGGTTGTATTTTACAAAAAAATATGTAATTCACCTTCATGTTTGGTTTTGTTTTATCAAAAAATAGCAAATTCACCTTCATGTCGGGTTGTGTTTTACAAAAAAATATCTAATTCACTTTCAAGTTGGGTTGTGTTTTACAAAAAATACAAAAAATATTTAATTCACCTTCATGTCGGGTTGGGTTTCACAAAAAATAGCTAATTCACCTTCATGTCGGGTTGTGTTTTACAAAAAAATAGCTAATTTACCTTCATGTCGGGTTGTGTTTTATAAAAAAAATAGCTAATTCACCTTCATGTCGGGTTGTGTTTTATAAAAAAAAATAGCTAATTCACCTTCAAGTCGGGTAGTGTTTTACAAAAAATACAAAAAATATTTAATTCACCTTCAGGTCGGGTTGTGTTCACAAAAAATAGCTAATTCACCTTCATGTCGGGTTGTATTTTACAAAAAAATATGTAATTCACCTTCATGTTTGGTTTTGTTTTATCAAAAAATAGCAAATTCACCTTCATGTCGGGTTGTGTTTTACAAAAAAATATCTAATTCACTTTCAAGTTGGGTTGTGTTTTACAAAAAATACAAAAAATATTTAATTCACTTTCAGGTCGGGTTGTGTTTCACAAAAAATAGCTAATTCACCTTCATGTCGGGTTGTGTTTTTACAAAACGTATCTAATTCACCTTCAAGTCGGTTGTGTTTTACAAAAAATAGCTAATTCACCTTCATGTCGGGTTGTGTTTTACAAAAAATAGCTAATTCACCTTCAAGTCGGGTTGTGTTTTACAAAACGTATCTAATTCACCTTCAAGTCGGTTGTGTTTTACAAAAAATAGCTAATTCACCTTCATGTCGGGTTGTATTTTACAAAAAAATAGCTAATTCACCTTCTTGTCGGGTTGTGTTTTACAAAAAATAGCTAATTCACCTTCTTGTCGGGTTGTGTTTTACAAAAAAATATCTAATTCACCTTCAAGTCGGGTTGTGTTTTACAAAAAAATAGCTAATTCCCCTTCATGTCAGGTTGTGTTTTACAAAAAAAAGCTAATTCACCTTAATGTCGGGTTGTGTTTTACAAAAAATAGCTAATTCACCTTCATGTCGGGTTGTGTTTTACAAGAAATAGCAAATTCACCTTAATGTCGGGTTGTGTTTTACAAAAAATAGCTAATTCACCTTCATGTCGGGTTGTGTTTTACAAGAAATAGCAAATTCACCTTAATGTCGGGTTGTGTTTTACAAAAAAATAGCGGCTAATTCACCTTCAAGTCGGGTTGTGTTTTACAAAAAATATTTAATTCACCTTCATGTCGGGTTGTATTTTACAAAAAAATATGTAATTCACCTTCATGTTTGGTTTTGTTTTATAAAAAAATAGCAAATTCACCTTCATGTCGGGTTGTGTTTTACAAAAAAATATCTAATTCACTTTCAAGTTGGGTTGTGTTTTACAAAAAATACAAAAAATATTTAATTCACCTTCATGTCGGGTTGGGTTTCACAAAAAATAGCTAATTCACCTTCATGTCGGGTTGTGTTTTACAAAAAAATAGCTAATTTACCTTCATGTCGGGTTGTGTTTTATAAAAAAAAATAGCTAATTCACCTTCATGTCGGGTTGTGTTTTATAAAAAAAAATAGCTAATTCACCTTCAAGTCGGGTAGTGTTTTACAAAAAATACAAAAAATATTTAATTCACCTTCAGGTCGGGTTGTGTTTCACAAAAAATAGCTAATTCACCTTCATGTCGGGTTGTATTTTACAAAAAAATATGTAATTCACCTTCATGTTTGGTTTTGTTTTATCAAAAAATAGCAAATTCACCTTCATGTCGGGTTGTGTTTTACAAAAAAATATCTAATTCACTTTCAAGTTGGGTTGTGTTTTACAAAAAATACAAAAAATATTTAATTCACTTTCAGGTCGGGTTGTGTTTCACAAAAAATAGCTAATTCACCTTCATGTCGGGTTGTGTTTTTACAAAACGTATCTAATTCACCTTCAAGTCGGTTGTGTTTTACAAAAAATAGCTAATTCACCTTCATGTCGGGTTGTGTTTTACAAAAAATAGCTAATTCACCTTCAAGTCGGGTTGTGTTTTACAAAACGTATCTAATTCACCTTCAAGTCGGTTGTGTTTTACAAAAAATAGCTAATTCACCTTCATGTCGGGTTGTATTTTACAAAAAAAATAGCTAATTCACCTTCTTGTCGGATTGTGTTTTACAAAAAATAGCTAATTCACCTTCTTGTCGGGTTGTGTTTTACAAAAAAATATCTAATTCACCTTCAAGTCGGGTTGTGTTTTACAAAAAAATAGCTAATTCCCCTTCATGTCAGGTTGTGTTTTACAAAAAAAAGCTAATTCACCTTAATGTCGGGTTGTGTTTTACAATAAATAGCTAATTCACCTTCATGTCGGGTTGTGTTTTACAAAAAATAGCTAATTCACCTTCATGTCGGGTTGTGTTTTACAAGAAATAGCAAATTCACCTTAATGTCGGGTTGTGTTTTACAAAAAATAGCTAATTCACCTTCATGTCGGGTTGTGTTTTACTAGAAATAGCAAATTCACCTTAATGTCGTGTTGTGTTTTACAAAAATTAGCTAATTCACCTCCATTTCGGGTTGTGTTTTACAAAAATAACTAATTCACCATCAAGTCGGTTGTGTTTTACAAGAAATAGCAAATTCACCTTAATGTCGGGTTGTGTTTTACAAAAAAAATAGCTAATTCACCTTCAAGTCGGGTTGTGTTTTATAAAAAAAATAGCTAATTCACCTTCAAATCGGGTTGTGTTTTATAAAAAATAACAAATTCACCCTCATGTCGGGTTGTGTTTTACAAAAAACAGCTAATTCACCTTCATTTCGGGTTGAGTTTTATAAAAATTAACAAATTCACCCTCATGTCGGGATGTGTTTTACAAAAAATAGCTAATTCACCTTCATTTCGGGTTGTGTTTTACAAAAAACAGCTAATTCACAATCAAGTCGGGTTGTGTTTTACAAAAAATAGCTAATTCACCTTCAAGTCGGGTTGCGTTTTACAAAAAATAGCTAATTCACCTTCATGTCGGGTTGTGTTTTACAAAAAATAGCAAATTCACCTTAAGGTCGGGTTGAGTTTTACAAAAAAAAATAGCTAATTCACCTTCAAGTCGGGTTGTGTTTTACAAGAAATAGCTAATTCTCCTTCATGTCGAGTCGGGTTGTGTTTTACAAAAAATAGCTAATTCACCTTCAAGTCGAGTTGTGTTTTACAAAAAAACAGCTAATTCACCTTCATGTCGGGTTGTGTTTTACAAAAAATAGCTAATTCACCTTCATGTCGGGTTGTGTTTTACAAAAAATAGCTAATTCACCTTCAAGTCGGGTTGTGTTTTACAAAAAATAGCTAATTCACATCATGCCGGGTACCTTTTTTAACATTTCGATTGAAACATAATATTTTACAAAACCTTCTATTTCTATTATATTATTTTCTAGTAACCAAATTCCACATGAAAACAAAATTTCGTATTTATTTTTAAATCTTAGGTGAAATTCTAATTAACCTTGATTGTTATAAAACAAATTATTTATCAAAACATCTATTGTTATTTTCAAGTTGGAATAGAAGGAATAGTAATTTTAAAAAGTAAGAATAGGAGGATCACTAGTTTGAAAGCCGTGCGCACCAGTTTTCAAATGTCGTGCGCACGATTTTGCAAGCTAGTGCGCACCAGATTAAATCTCCGGCAAACGAAAATATTTCTTTTTACTTGGCACTAAGGGGATCCTTACCGTGCTTAATGACAAAAAGTTTCTCCCAAATAAATACAAAAAAAGTAAAATATAAATACAAGGGTATACACGATGAAGCAACACTATAAGAACGTCATGTGTCCGAATCGCATCTCTGAACATACCCACATAAGGATCGACAAAAGGCAAAAACCTGAAAGCTGAATGCACATTTACCGAACCACGATCAAATGGAACATAATAGCACAAAGACAAATAAAGGTATACACTGTTAAGTAGATAAAATGCTTAGTCAGCACCTAGAATCTATAACTCAAGACCATCCTGACACTGCATATTATTTTATTAGGTCTTGGTACTAACGGAAATTTGAAGATCTAACAATGTTCGGCTAAATTTGAGACTATTATATATATTAACATGTAAGCCCTGTATAACCAGTTGCTGTCCGATGGAGAATGCAGTCTGTCATAAACTTGTCACATGTTAAGACGTGTATAATGAAATTAAAATTTGATGTGACGGCATGGTAAATCTTTATGATTGTGGCCTGTTATCTATTTCTTGCATGAAGATATATTTCTCGTATCACACTACACGGAGTGTGATACTAAATGGTGATACGGGAACTGCGTTAATTTGATTGGCTTAGTCCAGCATCAAGAGACGAATTTACGACATTTCCATTGGCTATTCGTTAGGTCATTAACGACTTTCTATTTCACGTCGATGTACATTGCGTCCATGGCAGCGGACATATGTGATTTCTTCAATAATATACAGAACACTCACACTTTTCACCTAAAAATCTTAATATTGTCAAATTTTATTTAATTCTGAAACGTACAAAAAGTCTTCAAATGTCTGATATTAGATTTGATTGCGAAACAGGACATATGACGCCATATTTTTAATTTAACACGTGAGAGTGTTTACCATGCTAGAAATAGGCTTAACAACTCTAGATAATTGGATATCGCTTGATATAAACTCTCGTTATTTGATAATGATAAACTCGCCGAGGCTCGTTTATTATTATATTGAAATTAAATAACTCGAGTTGATATTAAGCGATATCGCAATTCTCTATGGTTATGAAACCTATAATTAGCATCCTTTACGATAGACAAAATAGCTGATCTAAAAGGTACATCATCTACTTGCCACTTTACATCATTTACTATCATGTTACAATCCTAGATAAACCTATAATTAGCATCCTTTACGATAGACAAAATAGCTGATCTAAAAGGTACACCATCTACTTGCCACTTTACATCATTTACTGTGTTACAATATTTTGGATCTTTTTATGCAGAGAATTATTTTTTATTTAAGCACATGAACTCCCCCAGAATCCGACACTAGTTAGATTTTTGTTTAAATTCAAAATACCCACGGGCACCAGTTCATATATTTTTATTGTTAACCAAATTTTATTGTTTCCTCGAAACTACCATCATTCAATTCATAAACATTAAAGTTTCCCACCCAATCTCATATTTGACATATCAAAAACGGACCCCATTACAGCGGCACTTCTGTATAATTTAGGAACTTCGGAATATAGGAACTGAAGTGACTTCTCTTTCCAGGAATTTGAGTCTACAACCTTGGGTTTTTGATTTTTGATTACTGAGCTAAACGCGTTGCAGGAGACATAAAAAGACCGGGCATCCGATCGCCCGATCTTGTTACATTGTAGCACTCTCATGTATACAATTCTTGTCAGATTAAGTGAAACTCATATCATAAGCAATGTCTTTGACAATTTGGAAACTAAATCGTAATCAAATATTTTTAACCAGTTATGACCCTTTGAAATATAAATTGTAATGAAAATCCCATTTCATTTCCTGTGATGCATTTATTTCTCTTAAGATATTGAAAATAAAAAAAAAGATAAAGAATAAAAGGGATTCTCTTGTTCCTTGTCCTTTGATAGATAAAATATGACATGTAATTGTGCATGACGGGGAACATTGGATCGTTGTTCTTAACTGATTGAAAATGAAATTAGTATTTGAACCCAGATAGAAACGGGAATTCATAAGCCTAGGACTTATCACGATCTATAATTACTAATTGGTTTTTTTTATCAAGGCGTTTACCATATCGCAAGAAACAATATCAGGATATGGTGTTTTAGTTGTCAGTTGCTATAGTCAAATGAGAAGCCTTCTCTTCACTAGGTTCAATTTCAGATGAAACATGTCCACGGGTCTGCGTATCAGTCCTCTCCGCTTGCCTTAGCCGATGATTTTGTTTACGAACAAAAGCTAACGTAAAACACTATATTGCGATTCAACTATCTTGTTTACATAAACTAAATTATCCTAAATGAAAGACCGGGCATGCTGCTTCGAAAATGACTGGACGTTATCCCCATATCCTCATCCTTGTTACATTTGGACACTTCCGAGTTAAACTGCTGCTATTTATTATTTTTTTTAAATGATGTGGATGCTTGAGCATCTGAGCATACATGCAAGCTACGCCAATGCATCGACCACCGAAAGCTATATGATTATGTACCCTAGGTGGTCGAGTGGTATCGGGCTCTGGTCACGGTGCAGGTGGTGTTGCCACGATGTCTCATAAACAAGGGTTCAGATCCCGCTGAGGGAAGTACAAAAATTTCCTAACGCAATTTTGAATATCTTGTACTGTTGGGCAAAATTTGAGACGAACTATAAGCAAGTGTTCGAAACCCGCTGTTACAATCCTAGATATATCCGACGAGTAAAAACATTACATCGACCACCGAAAGCTATATGATTATGTACCCTAGGTGGTCGAGTGGTCTCAGGCTCTGGTCACGGTGCAGGTGGTGTTGCCACGATGTCACAGAAGCAAGTGTTCGAAACCCGCTGAGGGAAGAACAAAAATTTCCTAACGCAAATTTGAATATCTAGCACTGTTGGCAAAATTTGAGACGAACTATATATATATATCACCAAAACAATTAAAGCATTCATTTACGTTCTTAGTAAGTAATTACACGCTTCAACCAATTACAAGTAAATCAATTAGAAAACAAAATGCTGTTTTCTGATCATTAAGCCTTGTCTTTCACGATCACAGTAATGCGTTAAATGATCTTTTACGATCAATTTTATTTAAAAATCCACAAACATATACTTTTCAAAAATAATATGAATTGTTTCAAGAAATAACATACTTTTTAATTTACTTGACCATCTAACACCATAAAGATTAAATTTAAAATATATCATGATATATTGGAATGTGACCATTATAGATACAAAACGTGAGTTTTTGTCGCCTTTTGTGTTTTCTTAAAAAGTACTGCATTTTTTCTTTAATTTAGTGCACAGTATTATTTAGGAAGTTGAATCATTTTGACAGACATATTTTTTTTCTGATCTGTTCCATCTTTTGAAAATACTGCACAGATTTTGAAGGAGAATTGCACTTAATTGCATTCACGGTCCGATCCCAGATCTTTCACGATCCAATCACAATGCTTGACAACCGTTACTTATTCTTTTACGATCTTTTCTATCGATATACCGAATGACACCCGTGATGTATTGAATTCAAAGTAAAGCTTCCTTGTATTTACTTTACTTTTATTTATACTTATATATATAGATAGCACGTTTTTGTATTGTTTACTCGGACATTTGTCGCTTTAACGGAGGAACAGTGCAAAAAGTTCCATTTTAAATTTGGCCTTGAATTTTAACTTAAAAGTATCATCGAACATCAAAACGGCTACGCTTTGATTTTTAAATGAGTGTATTTAATAAACCTTAATGCTAAGCAAAATAAAAATCTCCATCAGAGAACACTATATGCTACAAAGTCACCGTATTTTAGATTAAGTTGTCATGTGTTGCTTATCCGCTAAAAAAAATGACTTTTATAAGTAAGAGCAAAGAGTGGTCGGCTATGAATGATCAGGAATCGGAATAAAGTAATAGATGGGATGACATGTCTACTAGCAGACTGATGCCTTGTGAACTAGCACGTTTAAAGTATGCGTGTCGGTCTAGTACTAATCAGTATAATGTGTCCAGAGAGGATGACATGTCTACCAGCATACTGTTTCCTTGTGAAGTACCACGTTAAATGTATGCTTGTCGGTCTAGTACTAATCAGTATAATGTGTCTAGATACTATATATCCATTCCTCAACCTATCAAGAAAATAGACACTAAGTACAGATCTGAAAGTACCATTACTGACAGCTAGTTCAAAGCCAATAACCCATTACTGACAGCTAGTTCAAAGCCAATAACATATTGATAAAAAGAATCAATATCTGTTGAGAGAGAGAGAGAGAGAGAGAGAGAGAGAGAGAGAGAGAGAGAGAGAGAGAGAGAGAGAGAGAGAGAGAGAGAGAGAGAGAGAGAGAGAGAGAGAGAGAGAGAGAGAGAGAGAGAGAGAGAGAGAGAGAGAGAGAGAGAGAGAGAGAGAGAGAGAGAGAGAGAGAGAGAGAGAGAGAGAGAGAGAGAGAGCAATATCCAATGCAATAGAGACGCCCCCACACTAACTCACTCGTCGACTCCGTCTTCATCTAACCGTCCTCCTTATCCAGATATTGGCAATATATCCATAGAATGTTCACAAGACAGAGTGAAACTAGATTTACTGAGAAAAACATTATAAAGAAATTGAGCAATATATATACAGAATGTATTTTCTACGTGAATAGATTAGTCGTGCAATCTGTGGCCACCACCTGTAAAAACGGTTGGTTTAATTCCAATGCACTTAGTTATTGTGAATGCCATGTTTTCCCTTTTATCCTCCCGTTCCTTGCCCAACGGAGTACGGGGTATACTGGTTAATGTGTACCTCTGTCCGTGCGGCCATCCGTAACAACATTTTTCTCAGCGCAACTATTCATCACAGCAAATTACTTCTCAGTTTCCTACTTCCTGTTTCCCGACCTCTTTTTATTTTCGTACATGGAAGTTTTCGTTGCATTTTTCTCAGGAACTATTTCTGGCAGAAATATAATATTTAGAAACAAGCTTCATGAATGTTTTACCTGTCATTTCCTACTTCTTGTCTACCAACTGAAAAAAGTAAAATAAAAAAAAATACCGAACTCCAAGGGAAATTCAAAACGGAAAGTCCTTTATAAAGTGGCAAAATCAAAAGCTCAATCACATCTAACGAATAGAAAAGAACTGATACCACTTTGCAATGTATGGGTTTTTCCAATACGGCGACCTATAGTTGTTAAAATTTCTGTTTCATTTGGTCTCTTCTGGAGAGTTGTCACATTGGCAATCATACCACCTTATTTCTATATCTACTTTGCTCAATACAAATACTGATATATGGAACAAATCTCCGTGATTTTAAAAGCTCTCACGGCGTACAAAAAACGCAAAGAAAACATTGATTAGTCTTCATTCGACTCGAACATGTCGAAGTTAAGCAAATAATTGATAAAAAAAAACACAACAAAAATGTACAAGTTTTAATACGGTCATGATTGTTTTAAAACGCTATATATGCGGAGCGTCCAGGGGCAGGCCACAGACCCCCCGCCCTTCGGTTTGTGATTCCACTTCATTCACTAGGTAGCTACGCCCCTGTCTAATTATCGCCCAGCGGCAAATAGTTCATGCATATTTTGGACTAGCTATATATACGTTTCTCTAGTTATTCGTCAATTTATCCCTTTCTGCACCCATTGTATAAAAAAAAAATCAACGTGTGGTTCGGGCAAGCCTCGCATTTTAAATTTGAAAATTTAACTGTCTCGAGTGGATAAATATCGTATTACACTCGATGCAGTGGTAGAATCTATATGTACATGTGAATGAAAAGAGATGAACGCCGAACAATGACCCATTATCGGTAAAATTCTCTGCATTAGGACAAACTATGTAATGTTTGTTAGAATTTAAAAAAAAGTAGGAATAACAACTCTGTTATTTTCTCTTTTGCTGTACTAGTCTCACCGACACCTATTTACCTGTTTGCCAGTGTTTGTGGCATCACTTACAATGCTGTTATTCAAGTGATTTGTTTTTGACAGCAGTAGATAAATGACATCCATAATGTCTAAATGTGACACATTTGCAGGATTTTATGTTTCGCCTGTATAAAAAATACTTTTCGACGTCGCCCACGTATCGCTGCTCTCTTCGTAGATACAAAACATCTGTTACTCCACGTAACAAATACATTATCAAAAACCGGCGAACAGCCATTTCAGACGACGAGGAAGAAACCGACAATGGTGTGCTGTATGAAATCGACGATATAGACAAAGTTTTGAATTCAGTCCGTAAGGAACTTCCGTACACGCATCAAAACAAATCCTTGGATCCCTCCGCGTAAATCTGTGCACGAAGAAGACTTGATTGATCTTGTATCAGAGGTTGCCAACGCTCAGAATTATTTGAACGTTTGTATCCAGTGGCGTAGCTTCCATTGAGGCAATGAGGCAACTGCCTCACTAGTTTTTTTTGGCAAAAAAAAAAAAAAATATGAAATATTTTCATGTACTTGACACTTAGTTTTATTTCAAATAAGAAAATACTAGATCATCGTCTTTTTCTGTGAAGCTTTTTTACGGAAACATACATTGTCGCCCGTCATTGGTATTATAAATTTGTAAAAAGTTGTTGACGATCCAAAATTGGAAATCATGGACAAATATCTTATTAAAAAAAGAAAGACAGTCACTGCAGAATCCACGGATAATATGGATCCGGGTAAATTAATATATAATAGTGCTTTAGTATCATGACAGTATTATATCCGATTTATTGTGTATAGATCGTAGATCTTTAAATTGTGTATGACACAGGCGCGGATTCAGATGGAAGAAAAAATGGGGGAGGGTCGGACCCGGCATACGCCCCCTAAACATGCACTTTTCTCTTTTTTTAGCATATACTTGTCATTGTTTCGCCCCCCCCCCCCTAGTATTTAAACCTGGATCCACCCCTGTGACATACTAATGTGTGTTCCCAATAAAAAAAAAGAGAAAGTCCGCGGTCGGAGACATATCGGTAGAAATATTTACACCCCCTTTTTGTTCAAAAGTCGGTAACTACATGTACAAATAACATATTCTGTAGGGCTATTTTAAACCGACACACAAACATGAGACAAATATACAAACAGTACAATATTAAAAATTAATAACATGTATGTCTGTCTGTCCGTCCTTTATAACACTTTGATAGGCAATATTTCATTTTCTTACGGAAAGACGGTCGTGTCAGACGTTCATGATGAGCAAAAAAACTGTCAACGATTAACTTGCATGACCTTATTTTACAATCTGACTTTTTTTTTTGCAGTTATATCCAAAACCCATGAAGAAGCTTCATGTAGCGACTCTCAAGATTCTGAAACAAACCCAAATACAAAAACACAAACACAAACACAGTCTCTTGATCCAGTTGGTTTTATAGGAAAATCTTTAAATGATACACTTAAAAGTACAATTCTTGGTTCAAAATGGACACCAGAAAAAGGAAAATTTTCATTTCCTCTTACACACGGTAGAAGATATAATGTAGCCTGGGAAGATAAATTCAATTGGCTAAGGTATTCTCCTTCTACAGATTCTGCTTTCTGTGCTCCCTGCATAGCGTTTGGTGAATGTAAGTCTTCTGGTGGCTATTCAGACAAATTTTCCTCGTCTGGAATGAAAGACTGGAAAAATGCTGTCGGGGCTAAAAGAGGAACTTTTTTGATACATCAAGAATCTAGTGGCCACAAGGACGCTTTGCTCAAATCGTCGAACTTTCTACAAACCATTGAGGGAGGGGAAAAAAACATCAAGTGTAGTATTTCTAAGGCTTACGAAGATAATATTAAGAAAAATCAACAGATAATTCTCAATATTATCGACGTTATCGTAGTCATGGGTCAACGTAACATACCACTTCGAGGTCATAATTGGGATAAAGACGCTAAACGTGAAGATGGGAATTTTGATTTTTTCGTCCATTGGAAAGCCGAAGACAAACCCGTCCTAAAACAACATTTAGCTACAGCAGCATACAACGCAAAATATTTGAGTCCCGACATTCAGAATGAAATTATTGCAATCGCTGGAGATGAGGTGTTAGAAGTCATTCTGTCAAGAGCTAGATGTGCCAAGTGGTTTTCTATTATGGCAGATGAATGTACAGACGTGGCAAACCTAGAGCAAATGGCAGTCTGCATTAGATTTGTTGATGTGAAAAGTATTGTGAATGAAGATTTCATTGGATTTGTCCCTCTAGATAAGGTAGATGCAGCATCCATATCAACAGCCTTGCTTAAGATAATGGAGGATTGTAAATTAGATTTGCGAAATTTACGGGGTCAGGGATATGACGGAGCAAGCGTGATGTCTGGGTTAAAATCTGGTGTAAGTGCCCGAATTAAAGAACTACAACCCCGTGCAGAATACCATCATTGTAGAGCACATGCGTTAAATTTGGTTATTTCGTCATCATGTAGAAGTGTTGATATGATAAGAACCGTATTTGATGATGTTAATCAATTAACGTGGTTCCTTGGTGGCAGTCCAAAGAGAACAGCAATTCTTAAGCGACACTTGCCCGATGCAAAACAAGTTGATTATTTAGTAGGGGATACCGATGACGAGAAAGTTGAGAGTAACATCAATATTGCAAATGCCTTTTCCAAGAGTTTGCTTCCGAAATTGTGTGAAACAAGATGGTCTGCTAGAGTTGACACACTGTCCGTTATTTTGGCTAAATACAAGGCAGTTCTTGCATCTCTTGAAGATGTAAGAAAGGAGAGTACGGCAACCGAAGCTCGCACAAAAGCCACTGCATTTATACATATGATGGAGAAGAGCACTTTTGTTGTTGCAATAGTAATTGCCCATCATATTTTAAGTTATACAAAGCCCTTAAGTCTTGCATTGCAGAATGCAAAATGTGATGTGTTCAAGGCCTTCACAGATGCTCAGACATGTAAAAAGGTAGTTGCTGCTCAAAGGTCGGACGAAGTGTTCAACAGATGTATATGGATGAAAGCAGCTGCGATCGCCGAGAGCATAGACATCGAGCTCGGTAAACCAAGAACAGTTGGGCGAATGCGTCATCGGGCTAATGCTGCATTTTCCGACGATTCGGTACACGGCTATTATAGAGTGAACGCATACTTTCCGTTTGTCGATCACTGTTTGAATGAGTTGAATGAACGATTTCCTGAACAAACACGCCCATCTTTCTTGGCGTTTCAGTTGCTGCCATGTCGCCTTCAGAACATAACTGAGGAGGAAATTGCCGATATCCAAGTCAGATATGAGGAGGATATGCCAGACTCTCCAGGGTTTGTTAGAGAACTTGAACGGTGGAAAATGTTCTGTTCCGGACTCCAAAACAGAGATACAGATACCGGTAATCAGTCTTTGGAAACGGCAATTCAACTTGCAGACCCCAATTATTATCCCAATGTTCATGCAGTATTTAGAGTGCTGCTCACAATGCCTGTAGGATCCGTGCCCTGTGAGAGGTCTTTCTCTGCGATGAGACGATTAAAACATTGGAGCAGATCTACGATGACCGAAGACCGACTTTCTGGACTGGCTAGTCTCTTCATACATAGAGATATCACCGTTTGTAGAGAGAAGATTATGAGAAAATTTGATGAAACCAAAAAACGTCGCCTTGGACCATTACATTTCTAACATTAATGATAATTTGATAACTACATGTACTTGCACACAGGTGTTAACTTATTAAAATTGCAAAAAATAGTACACTGTCATATTATTTACATGTGAAAAGAGAATCCCATACAATGCATAAGAGGTATACTTTCGAGACGAATACACTATTTATTTAATATTTAGTACTTGTCATCCCAAAAGACAGTGTTGTATCAAGACTAACTTTCCTCATATAGATATGTTGCGATATGGCGATATGGCATTAGGTTGTGATCACAAATCATACATTTAAATCCAGGAAAACGCGTTTCAGGCCCTCAAGCACCCCTACAAAAATTTTCGCCTCGCTCCGCTCGGCTCAAATTTTTTCGCCTCGCTTCGCTCGGCGATTTGCCTCACTATATATAAGACCCAAGCTACGCCCCTGGTATCCTAGCTGAAGAGGTGGGAAAATCTTATAATTCTACAGAATCTACCTTGACAGCAGCCGACAATCCAAGGATACCAGATACCAATGCGTGTAAAAAGACAACTAAGTTTAACTGATCTGAACATTAATCGATGGTCTATTATCTCTGAAGGTGATGTGGATATAGAACTCATTTCTCCTACAATTGAAGAACTGAATGAACGATTTGCAAATATAGATTACGCCATTGATTTCAAATACGAGAAAAATATTGACAATATTCTAGACGACGAAATGGCGGTAAAACTTGCTAAAAGACTTTCTGTCAATGATTTATTGGAGGACTATAGTGTGGCATCATCCGATACATCTAACAGTAGCATGGAAATCTCAGACAGACAATACTAGCTCTACTGACTCATACAGCAGTGAAGGTTCCCATAGAAAACCAACTTCCGGTTTACTCGACAAAGTTTTCAGATCGACCTGACCGAATGGAAGAATCAATCGATGCTGGTTATTCAAGTCTTAGCTGCGACTCACGGTTCCCTTCGACATTCGATTCCGATAATGCTGAACATTCCGATAGTGACATTGAAGAAGAATCAAATATGACTCTTGTTGATAGCGCATGTGCAGAATGTTAGAACGATTCCAGGCATAAGAAACAGTCTAATAGACAAAGCTGAGACTACTATAACACAGAGATTGGTCACTTCCTGTACTGACCAGTCAAAACGTAATTAGTTTGTAATTAGTTTGTGATCATCGATAACATCCGAGTCACGTGATCCGAGGTGATTGACAAGGTGAACAAGATCCGCCATCTTTGACTGCTGAAGCAGTGGCGGATCCAGAACTTTTCCTAAGGGGGGGCCCGCTGACTGACCTAAGAGGGGGCCCGCTCTAGTCATGCTTCAATGATTCCCTATATAATCAACCAAATTTTTCCCACGAAAGGGGGGGCCCGGGCCCCCCAGGGCCCCCCCCTGGATCCGCCTATGTGAAGAGAATTATTTAATAAGCAAATGTGGCTGTGTTTATAGAGGTTTAAGTTTCGGTAAGTGTGAATATAAGATTTGTAATAATCATTAATGTTTGTTTATTTACACTTTGAATAAAAAAAAGTGCAGTTATAGACTTGAATTTACTGTCTAAACTGGGATGTAACCTCGAATTTTTACCACTCTGTAGGACCGGGTCAATGAGCAACTTGGCTAAAACTTTAATTTCAGATGAACAATCGGTTTTCGGATAATTGCAATGCAAGCCTTTGTAATAAAACGTTGTAAGTATGTAAAATTTGTAATTTTATGGAATAACATTTTTTCTGGGTTTTTGTGGCAATCATGAATGATGCAGAACTGAGAAATTCCGAAACACACGTGACAAGGTCCATACACAACATGAGTTCTGATAATGAATGATAGGTTCATTTATATTTTTAATTTAAGAAATTCAGACATTTATTTGATTTGACTGATAATATAAAAGCAGTCTTTTCATGTTAGAACAATAATTTTATGCAATGAAAGTGTGAAGCCCTGTCAGACTGTCTGCATAGAGAGTCTGTGTCCTTAATGCTACACACATTATAGTATTATTACTTATTAGTACTTGCACTTGGTCTGCTTTATCAGTATAAATGTTTTGATAAATACTGACATGATTGTTCAATTACTGATGAGCTTTCATCTTGGATAACTGTCTTAGAATAGGCTATAAGATAAAGGTTCTTTTTTATTATTCTAATTTGATATACTCTTTATTGTAGGATTAAGAATGCCTCGCAGAAAGAAATCAGCTGGCATTGGAAACTCAGATCCGGAATTCAACCACAATTTGCCCCTTGGTTACTATGGTAATAAACCTGCTTCAACCTGTGCAGGCTGTAAAGAAGACGATTTGGGTGCATATCATAAAGACCTCCACTACAATAGCACCATCAGATCCTCTTACTGCTGTCTGTTGTCCCAAGTAGATATTGTCATGCTTGTCTCAGTATATGGAGAATTAAGAAATAGATATTTAAGTATTTTAATATATATTTTTATTATTAAATGCATTAAAAAGAAGACAGGATTGCAGAAATTCACAAACGTGCTTAGTTTGGATGACACTTCAATGAAAAAACACACAAGTAACCACACACCTTGATATATTAAAGGAATAGTCATTTGCAGCAGTACCAAAAAAACATAAGGAGATTATGATATATTTTTATACGACCGCAAATTTTGAAAAAATTTTCGTCGTATATTGCTATCACGTTGGCGTCGGCGTCGTCGTCGTCGTCGTCGTCGTCCGGCGTCCGAATACTTTTAGTTTTCGCACTCTAACTTTAGTAAAAGTGAATGGAAATCTATGAAATTTTAACACAAGGTTTATGACCACAAAAGGAAGGTTGGTATTGATTTTGGGAGTTTTGGTCCCAACATTTTAGGAATTAGGGGCCAAAAAGGGCCCAAATAAGCATTTTCTTGGTTTTCGCACTATAACTTTAGTTTAAGTTAATAGAAATCTATGAAATTTTGACACAAGGTTTATGACCACAAAAGAACGGTTGGGATTGATTTTGGGAGTTTTGGTCTCAACAGTTTAGGAATTAGGGGCCAAAAAAGGGCCCAAATAAGCATTATTCTTGGTTTTCGCACAATAACATTAGTTTAAGTAAATAGAAATCAATGAAATTTAAACACAATGTTAATGACTACAAAAGGAAGGTTGGTATTGATTTTGGGAGTTTAGGTCCCAACAGTTTAGGAATTAGGGGCCAAAAAGGGACCCAAATAAGCATTTTTCTTGGTTTTTGCACCATAACGTTAGTATAAGTAAATAGAAATCTATGAAATTTAAACACAAGGTTTATGACCATAAAAGAAAGGTTGGGTTTGATTTTGGGAGTTTTGGTCCCAACATAATAAGGGGCCCAAAGGGTCCAAAATTAAACTTTTGTTTGATTTCATCAAAATTGAATAATTGGGGTTCTTTGATATGCTGAATCTAACTGTCATGACTGTGTATGTAGATTCTTAACTTTTGGTCCCGTTTTCAAATTGGTCTACATTAAGGTCCAAAGGGTCCAAAATTAAACTTAGTTTAATTTTGACAAAAAATGAATCAGTTAGGTTCTTTGATATGCTGAATCTAAAAATGTACTTAGATTCTTGATTATTGGCCCAGTTTTCAAGTTGGTCCAAATCGGGGTCCAAAATTAAACTTTGTTTGATTTCATCAAAAATTGAATAAATGGGGTTCTTTGATATACCAAATCTAACTGTGTATGTAGATTCTTCATTTTTGGTCCTGTTTTCAAATTGGTCTACACTAAAGTCCAAAGGGTCCAAAATTAAACTTAGTCTGATTTTAACAAAAATTGAAATCTTGAAGTTCTTTGATATGCTGAATTCAAAAATGTACTTAGATTTTTTATTATGGGCCCAGTTTTCAAGTTGGTCCAAATCAGGATCTAAAATTATTATATTAAGTATTGTGCAATAGCAAGTCTTTTCAATTGCACAGTATTGCGCAATGGCAAGAAATATCTAATTGCACAATATTGTGAAATATCAAAAAAAAATTTAATTAGAGTTATCTTTCTTTGTCCAGAATAGTAAGCAAGAAATATCTAATTGCAAAATATTGTGCAATAGCAAGATTTTTTTTTAATTGGAGTTATCTTTCTTTGTCCAGAATCAACTTAAATCTTTGTTATATACAATATACAATGTATATTCACTTTTTACTACCAACTGATAAATTAAAATAATCTTTACCATTCAGTGATAACAAGCAGTTTTTTTACATCTGAATATTTTATGATGTATTTAAATGAGTAGTTATTGTTGCAAACTCCATTAGAAATTTTAATTGAGATTAGTTTTGGAATAAGGGAAAGGGGGATGTGATTAAAAAAATTGGGTTCAATTTTTCTCATTTGAAATTTCATAAATAAAAAAGAAAATTTCTTCAAACATTTTTTTGAGAGGATTAATATTCAACAGCATAGTGAATTGCTCTAAGAGAAACAAAAATTTTAAGTTCATTAGAACACATTCATTCTGTGTCAGAAACCTATGCTGTGTCAACTATTTAATCACAATCCAAATTTAGAGCTGAATCCAGCTTGAATGTTGTGTCCATACTTGCCCTAACCGTTCAGGGTTCAACCTCTGCGGTCGTATAAAGCTACGCCCTGCGGAGCATCTGGTTTAAAAATGATCTTGAATTACAAAATCAGACAACTATTGAAGTTGAATAAAGTTCATTGATGTGAATGTAAGCCTTTGGAATTCGCTGTAATTACCTTCAACAATGAGAAAACTTAAACTTTGCTTCAAAAGTCCCTGACATGAAATCTATAAACAATTCAGTATAGAAAACGATAAGTCTACATTAACAAAGCACTTTGCAAATAAAATCAAATATGACAGACACGAACCAATAGCAACCACTGAAATACAAGATCCTGACTTGATACAGGCACATAAAAAAGTAGCATGGGACATTTGTGTCTCGCCTTGACAGAGTCAAAAAGCGAGACATAGGTATGTTGTTTCCGGCGGCGTCAACAAAGTATTAGTTTGTGATTAGGTCTAGTTTATGGTGAACCACAAGTGTTTGGTCATCATGCCAGAAACGGGCACATTATTTTTGCTGTGGTTAAAGCAGTTGTCAACTCTTTTCATCTAAGTAGCTTGATTATTTGGGTTACAAAAAATGTACGAAGTGCACAGCGTTATAACTAAAACCTACGACACAAGCAATTGACAATATGCAAGTTTTTAAACCACTGGACGTTAAGCAACCATCATTCAAGTGTTTTTTTTTTTAGATATCTTCAGTATTTAGTCAGGCAATTTGGAAGCTTTTCTCATTTAGAATATATATCTTACAATTCGTCATAAAACCTGGTTCCGCACTACACATTTAACTGTACATAACACCATGATACACCGAGAAATACACTTCACTAAAAATCGGACTTTAATTGAGGTGTTGTTATATTTTGGAAATTGTCAACTAAAATCAACATGTGATATTACAAATTTAATTGGGATTTGAGATACTTGGTACAGCTTCAATCACTAGGAGACATAAAATAGTGTACTTCATAAAGATTCTGTAAAAACACAATGAACCCAATATTCGAGAAATATTTGCCGCTGGCGTTCTCATGTAGCTTAGAAATTGAAAATTTGACAAAATTTCACCACCACACTTTTCATTGATCAATTGAAAAAGGATTTTAATTTTCAAAACAAGATTTGGAAACAACAATATACTATCTTCACCATGTTTATATAGCTCACTATGTGGAATGGCTTTTGGTCACTTTTAAAGGCCGTACGATTTCCTAGAATTAAAAACTGTGTCATTTGGTCTCTGGGTTGAGTCTCCTCATTTGAATTTCTACCACATCTTCTTATTTTGACATTTGGCACTTTATTTTTATGTCATTGTGACCTGTCTTTTGACATACACATACATATATATGAGGGGGGTATGTCCTTTATCAGGACTCCGGGATCGGGCGTTTTTAAGCTCTAGGTTTCAGGATTGACCCTTTCGAGATCTGGGAATTCTTTTAACGATTTTCGGTATGTCGGGAACTCGGGATATCGTGTTTTTAAGCCCGGGTTTTTGGGATAAGCACCACTCCTATCCCCCTTATATATTGAGAGAAGGAAATGAGAATCTGAAATAATATTTTTTAGAATACATACCTGTTATCTTGCTTAGGCTGTGTTTAGTTCTTAAATGGCCACGGAAACCAGATACAGATGAATATGTTTTGTCACGCTCAGGGCACTGATATATTGATTGTCTCTCTGATTTACAAGCACTTGCGGGTGCTGTTTCTTTTGTAGTTTTTGATGTCTTTGCAGCAGGGACATCATCAGATTCAATATCTGATGCAGTATAATCACCAAGTATAAGATCAAGATTCAGATCACTATCATCCCAAGAAAAAAATCAGTTACTGGACATTGTGAATTGAAAGATGAAAATGACGGCGATTATTGGGGAACATTTATATTTAATTTTTAGGGCTTATGTTTGCTTTGTGTACCAATTGAAATTATAACTTCTTTGCTGATCTGTTACGTAAGGAAATTACTCATTTACCTTTAATGATATTTTTTGTCTTCTGTAATTGCCGCTAATTACACTGTTAGCTAAAACTTGATCTAAATTGATTGTATAATTATCATGTAATTACTTTAAGAAAGACATCCTGATTAACATAAAGGAATGTGATCAGGAAAAAACCTCACCACCTAATTTTCAGATTGAAAATAAAAAAAAAGAATTAAGAGAGGGGAAGCTGATGAACATCGTTGTACCATTGTAACTTTATGGTGTTTGAGAAATAAAGAATCTTAAAACCGAAAAAAAAAATGGTTTTAAAAATAAGATAAGCGTTGGATAATCTGAATGAGGGTCGGGTCGGGGGTTCTTTGTTTCCTATAATTTCTATGCCATTTTTCTCTTCTCTTTCAATTCTTACACTTATTATTTTCTCTTCAGTTGACATAACATATATATAGAACTCAGATAACCAACTTATACACCATAAGACTACTCTTCAAAGTTTAAACGACCAAATTTGCATAGAGATTGGTATTACAAATTATTTATGAAGGTGGAACTGCACATATTTTGTCAGTCTTTTTTTCAAGGAAAATTCGACATTCTACATACAGTAGAAACCTGAAGAAGTGCGTCAAACACGCACAACTTGTTTTACTATCATCGGTTACCACAAAGGTCAAACGATTTCAACGGATATTGTCAAATTTATGTTGAGGTTTAATAATGTAAATACTCCAGCATCGTCAACTGTGACAACAGAGTTGCGGTTCTTTGATGATTGTTCGGGTCGTCAGTGCGCTTGAATGACATAGACAATTAATCGAAACCATAGTTACGAAATCTAAATTCACAAAAAGCAGGTTACCAGAGACGATACTTCTCAAAAAAATCAACTGAAATAGAAAGCTATAGTTCTAACCTAATAGAAAAGTGCTGCGCGCTTAATGAATATGAAACTGTAATCAAATTAAGAACGAAACTGTGTACAAATTTAACGTTATATGCTGGCCAAGTAAACTAAAAATATTATTTTTATTTAATATGTTCACTTCTGGAAAATCACGCAGCACTTTTAAGCAACAAGAAAGCACAAGGATTTGTTATATAAATATGGGAGGGTGTCATATCTGTATACCTGATCCACATCCTCCTATATCTGTATACTCCATCCACACCCTCCTATATCTGTATAGCCCATCCTTACCCTCCTATATCTGTATACCCCATCCACACCCTCCTATATCTGTATACCCCATCCTTACCCTCCTATATCTGTATACCCCATCCACACCATCCTATATCTGTATACCCAATCCACACCCTCCTATACCTGCATACCCTAACCACACTCTCCTATATCTGTATACCCCATCCACACCCTCCTATATCTGTATAGCCCATCCTTACCCTCCTATATCTGTATACCCCATCCACACCCTCCTATATCTGTATACCCCATCCTTACCCTCCTATATCTGTATACCCCATCCACACCATCCTATATCTGTATACCCAATCCAAACCCTCCTATACCTGTATACCCTAACCACACTCTCCTATATCTGTATACCCCATCCACACCCTCCTATATCTGTATACCCCATCCACACCCTCCTATACCTGTATACCCAATCCAAACCCTCCTATACCTGTATACCCTAACCACACTCTCCTATATCTGTATACCCCATCCACACCCTCCTATATCTGTATACCCCATCCACACCCTCCTATACCTGTATACCCCAACCACACTCCTATATCTGTATACCCCATCCACACCCTCCTATATATGTATACCCCATCAACACCCTCCTATATCTGTATACCCCATCCTTACCCTCCTATATCTGTATACCCCATCCACACCCTCCTTTATCTGTATACCCAATCCACACCCTCCTATATCTGTATACCCCAACCTTACTCTCTTATGTCTGTATACCCCATCCACACCCTGATATATCTGTATACCCCACTAACACTCTCCTTTATCTGTATACCCCATCCACACCCTCCTTTATCTGTATACCCCAACCACACTCTCCTATATCTGTATACCCCATCCACACCCTCCTATATCTGTATACCCCATCCACACTCTCTTATATCTGTTTACCCCATCCACATCCTCCTATATCTGTATACCCCATCCACACCCTCCTATATCTGTATACCCCATCCACACTCTCATATATCTGTATACCTGGACCACACCCTCCTACATCTGTATACCGCATCCACACCCTCCTATACCTGTATACCCCAACCACACTCACCTATATCTGTATACCCCATCCACACCCTCCTATATCTGTATACCCCATCCACAACCTCCTATATCTGTATACCCCATCCACAACCTCCTATATCTATATACCCCATCCACACCCTCCTCTACTTGTAAACCCTATTTCTACCCTCCTATATCTGTATACCCCATCCACACCCCCCTCTACTTGTAAACCCTATTTCTACCCTCCTATATCTGTATACCCCATCCACACCCTCCTATATCTGTATACCCCATCCACACCCTCCTACATCTGTATACCCCATCCACACTCTCCTATATCTGTATACCCCATCCACAACCTCCTATATCTGTATACCCCATCCACATCCTCCTATATCTGTATACCCCATCCACACACCCCTCTACTTGTATACCCTATTTCTACCCTCCTATATCTGTATACCCCATCCACACACCCCTCTACTTGTAAACCCTATTTCTACCCTCCTATATCTGTATACCCTATCCACACCCTCCTATATCTGTATACCCCATCCACACCCTCCTACATCTGTATACCCCATTCACACTCTCCTATATCTGTATACCCCATCCACAACCTCCTATATCTGTATACCCCATCCACATCCTCCTATATCTGTATACCCCATCCACACCATCCTCTACTTGTATACCCTATTTCTACCCTCCTATATCTTTATATTGTTATTTTACAGCATTTTATGGTTTTTAGTGTTATCACTGATAGTGTTTAAATAAGGAATTAAATAAACGATGACAAAGATGATATGGTATCTCTGCCACTAGCTATAGACAATTTGATTACAGGAATTTGAAGAAAAAATATAGTCTTTATAGGAACATCTCTTTCAAATTATTTTAAAAGTGCCAACACAATATAAAATTATTAAACATTTTTTATTTCCTCCTTATTGAACATACAAATATTGTCTAGTAATTAGTCTTTGTTATAATTGTCATGACAACGGATGTAAGTTTTGTTTGACAAGTTGTTTGTTTACACTGACTTTAAATACAGCCAGTATGATAGTCTATGTTCTTGTGTTTTTGAAGATTTTGGTAAAAATATTAATGGACTTCTCTTATCAGATGTTCATGTTTTTTTATGATAAGCCATTCAAGTCTTTATAACTTTTTCATATTTTAAGTCCAATTTAAATAATCATATGACTTTTAACTATAGCCTTTAAAGAGAATCCAACCATATCTTATACATCATTTTAGTGATTCATTACTTAATAGTTGAACACTGGTCATATACTATAAAATATTACCTGATGTGTTGTACACAAGGGACTTGCACCTCCTTGTTCTACCAGACATTGTGTGGTCTGTAGATGTCCCCCCTCAGCAGCCATATGTAAAGCTGTTCTTCCATCATCCTATAATATAACCAAATAACATATAACTATAATGTACAATACTTTGTTATCAATATCAATAATATACAACATATCCTACAACTGACATTAAAACATGTCTGATAAACTGGACAATGTTGTGTAATAAATATAAACTAAATATATATCACATGAATCAGTGGTCAAAACTGAATAAAATGACCAGTCACACTTGTATTTATATTCTACATAAACAAACAATAAACATGTCTTGTTGTGAGATGTCAAAACTTCCATTAAACCTGATATCTTAAAAAAATATTTTTTTCAAGAAATGTGTGAAATAATTATATCAATGGATTCAGTAGAACAAAACAAGTAAAATGAGACCCCACTTTATATGATTATTACAAATATTTGTTCGTTAAAACTGTCTAATTAACAACAGGAATTAGTGTAGATTCAGTATAATCATTCATTTTAATAAAAAAAAAAAAATTTTAAAAACATGAAAAGGAGTAATATTTTCTAATTCAGAACAATAATATGAGTAAAATGAGACCCCACTTGATATAATTATTACAAATATTTGTTCATTAAACCTGTCTAGTAAACAACATGATTTAGTGTAGATTAATAGTAATGTGATCAGACTAAGTAGATAACATACATATGTGATGTCGATCTTACATCCTCTATCAATGAGGAGACGACAGACCTCCAGGTGTCCTCCCCAGGCAGCAAACATTAATGCTGTCAATCCACTAACCTGGAATAATACAACTGACATCAAAACTTGTCTGATAAACTGGACAATGTTGTGTAATAAATATAAACAAAATATATATCACATGAATCAGTGGTCAAAACTGAATACAATGACCAGTCACACTTGTATTTATATTGTATATAACAATAAATAAACATGTTTTGTTGTGAAATGTCAAAACTTCCATTAAACCTGATATCTTAAAAAAATATTTTTTTCAAGAAATGTGTAAAATAATTATATCAATGGATTCAGTAGAACAAAACATACAAAATGAGACCCCACTTTATATGATTCTTACAAATATTTGTTCGTTAAAATTGTCTAATTAACAACAGGAATTAGTGTAGATTCAGTATCATTGTTCATTTTAATAAAAAAAAAAATTTTAAAGAAACATGAAAAGAGTTATATTTTCTGATTCAGAACAATAATACGAGTAAAATGAGACCCCACTTTATATGATTATTACACATATTTGTTCATTAAACCTGTCTAATTAACAACATGATTTAGTGTAGATTAATAGTAATGTGATCAGACTAAGAAGATAACATACATCTGTGATGTCGATCTTACATCCTCTATCAATGAGGAGACTACAGATCTCCAGGTATCCTCTCCTGGCAGCCAACATTAATGCTGTCCATCCATTAATACCCTGGAATAATACAACTGACATCAAAACTTGTCTGATAAACTGGACAATGTTGTGTAATAAATATAAACAAAATATATATCACATGAATCAGTGGTCAAAACTGAATAAAATGACCAGTCACACTTGTATTTATATTGTATATAAACAATAAATAAACATGTTTTGTTGTGAAATGTCAAAACTTCCATTAAACCTGATATCTTATAAAAAAAAAAATTTTCAAGAAATGTGTAAAATAATTATATCAATGGATTCAGTAGAACAAAACAAACAAAATGAGACCCCACTTTATATGATTCTTACACATATTTGTTCATTTTAAAAACTGTCTGATTAACAACAGGAATTAGTGTAGATTCAGTATAATTGTTCATTTTAATAAAATATTTTTTTTTAAGAAACATGAAAAGGAGTAATATTTTCTAATTCAGAACAATAATACGAGTAAAATGAGACCCCACTTTATATGATTATTACAAATATTTGTTCATTAAACCTGTCTAATTAACAACATGATTTAGTGTAGATTAATAGTAATGTGATCAGACTAAGTAGATAACATACATCTGTGATGTCGATCTTACATCCTGTATCAATGAGGAGTCTAGAGATCTCCAGGCTTCCTCTCAAGGCAGCCCTCATTAATCTGTTATGTTCTGAAGTAATTTGTAGTTGTGTGTTTTATATTTCTTATGTACAATTTGTTCTGTTCTGAAGTAACTTGTAGTTGTGTGTTTTAACCTGCTGGTGTACAATTTGTTATGTTCTGAAGTAATTTGTAGTTGTGTGTTTTATATTTCTTATGTACAATTTGTTCTGCTCTGAAGTAACTTGTAGTTGTGTGTTTTATACTGCTGGTGTACAATCTGTTATGTTCTGAAGTAACTTGTAGTTGTGTGTTTTATACTGCTGGTGTACAATATGTTATGTTCTGAAGTAATTTGTTGTTGTGTGTTTTATATTTCCGATGTACAATTTGTTCTGTTCTGAAGTAACTTGTAGTTGTGTGTTTTATACTGCTGGTGTACAATTTGTTCTGTTCTGAAGTAATTTGTAGTTGTGTGTTTTAGATTTCTTATGTACAATTTGTTCTGCTCAAAAGTAACTTGTAGTTGTGTGTTTTTTTACTGCTTATGTACAATTTGTTCTGTTCTGAAGTAACTTGTAGTTGTGTGTTTTATACTGCTGGTGTACAATCTGTTATGTTCTGAAGTAATTTGTAGTTGTGTGTTTTATACTGCTGGTGTACAATTTGTTATGTTCTGAAGTAATTTATAGTTGTGTGTTTTATATTTCTTATGTACAATTTGTTCTGTTCTGAAGTAACTTGTAGTTGTGTGTTTTATACTGCTGGTGTACAATCTGTTATGTTCTGAAATAATTTGTAGTTGTGTGTTTTATACTGTTGGTGTACAATTTGTTATGTTCTGAAGTAATTTGTTGTTGTGTGTTTTATATTTATTATGTACAATTTGTTCTGTTCTGAAGTAACTTGTAGTTGTGTGTTTTAACCTGCTGGTGTACAATCTGTTATGTTCTGAAGTAACTTGTAGTTGTGTGTTTTATATTTCTTATGTACAATTTGTTCTGTTCTGAAGTAACTTGTAGTTGGGTGTTTTATACTGCTGGTGTACAATCTGTTATGTTCTTAAGTAATTTGTAGTTGTGTGTTTTATACTGATGGTGTACAATTTGTTATGTTCTGAAGTAATTTGTTGTTGTGTGTTTTATATTTCTTATGTACAATTTGTTTTGTTCTGAAGTAACTTGTAGTTGTGTGTTTTAACCTGCTGGTGTACAATCTGTTATGTTCTGAAGTAATTTGTAGTTGTGTGTTTTATATTTCTTATGTACAATTTGTTCTGTTCTGAAGTAACTTGTAGTTGTGTGTTTTATATTGCTGGTGTACAATTTGTTATGTTCTGAAGTAATTTGAAGTTGTGTGGTTTATACTGCTGGTGTACAATTTGTTCTGTTCTGAAGTAACTTGTAGTTGTGTGTTTTTTTACTGCTTATGTACAATTTGTTTTGCTCTGAAGTAACTTGTAGTTGTGTGTTTTATACTGCTGGTGTACAATCTGTTATGTTCTGAAGTAATTTGTTGTTGTGTGTTTTATATTTCTTATGTACAATTTGTTCTGTTCTGAAGTAACTTGTAGTTGTGTGTTTTATACTGCTGGTGTACAATCTGTTATGTTCTGAAGTAATTTGAAGTTGTGTGTTTTATACTGCTGGTGTACAATTTGTTCTGTTCTGAAGTAACTTGTAGTTGTGTGTTTTTTTACTGCTGATGTACAATTTGTTCTGTTCTGAAGTAACTTGTAGTTGTGTGTTTTTTTACTGCTAATGTACAATTTGTTCTGTTCTGAAGTAACTTGTAGTTGTGTGTTTTATACTGCTGGTGTACAATTTGTTATGTTCTGAAGTAACTTGTAGTTGTGTGTTTTTTTACTGCTTATGTACAATTTGTTATGTTCTGAAGTAACTTGTAGTTGTGTGTTTTCTACTGCTGGTGTACAATTTGTTATGTTCTGAAGTAATTTGTAGTTGTGTGTTTTATACTGCTGGTGTACAATTTGTTATGTTCTGAAGTAACTTGTAGCTGTGTGTTTTATACTGCTGGTGTACAATTTGTTATGTTCTGAAGTAACTTGTAGTTGTGTGTTTTATACTGCTGGTGTACAATCTGTTATGTTCTGAAGTAATTTGTTGTTGTGTATTTTATATTTCTTATGTACAATTTGTTCTGTTCTGATGTAACTTGTGTGTTTTATACTGCTGGTGTACAATCTGTTATGTTCTGAAGTAATTTGTTGTTATGTGTTTTATATTGCTTATGTACAATCTGTTATGTTCTGAAGTAATTTGAAGTTGTGTGTTTTATACTGCTGGTGTACAATATGTTATGTTCTGAAGTAATTTGTTGTTATGTGTTTTATATTGCTGATGTACAATTTGTGCTGTTCTGAAGTAACTTGTAGTTGTGTGTTTTATACTGCTGGTGTACAATCTGTTATGTTCTGAAGTAATTTGTAGAACATTGTTTGTTTTTTATACTTCTGTTCTTATAGTTCTAAAGTAAATTGTTGTTGTGTGTTTTATACTGCTTATGTACAATCTGTTATGTTCTGAAGCAACTTGTTTTTATATTTTTTATACTTCTGTTCTTATAGTTCTAAAGTAAATTGTTGTTGTGTGTTTATGTACAATATTCAACATTTTGAAGTTACTTGTAGTTTTCACTGTTTCACTGTGCTTTAATTTTAAGTAACATGTAGTTTTTTGTCTTTTTTTGTTCATGTACCATAAAAGGATGTATCTTCAAATGATTTTTCTATGAATTATCAAAATAAGGTAGTTTTGAATGTGACTATTTTACTTGCATCTTGATTATCAATGTCTGCACCATTCTGTAGGCTTAATTTTAAGGCTTCTGTATCTCCCTCCCTAGCAGCTGTAGTAAGTTTCTGTAAGTATAACATATAAATTACATTTAATCTTGATAATCAATGTCCTTTAGTTGCCCCTACTTTTGTCTTTTTTAAGACATGTAGTTGTGTTTTTCATTCACTAAGTCCTTTAATTGCCTTTTGAAGACAAAGTCACATGTAGTTGTGTTTCATTCACTTAGTCCTTTAATTGCCCCTAGGTACTTTCTCATCCTTTTTCATATCAGCCAGTAGAAATCTCTCTATTAACTTACTTAAAGAGATACATATATAAATGTATGTAGACTGAATAAATGTAGATGTGGGATATAATAAAGCAATGAGAAGTAACCTAACAAGAAAAAAAGTGTGTTGTATCAGTCGGCTCTTTATACCATAAAATAGATTGGTCTTATTCAACTCACATGAACTTAACAATGGCAAGGGAAGATAACTTCTATATTTTTTATTTTTTTTTATGTAGAAAAATTGTACCAATATTTTTTTCAAATAACTCTACAGACCTACTTAGAGTTATAAATAAACAAGGATTCTGAAGGTACTATATAAATAATACACTATCTCCCACCACCTACTTTTAGAATCTTTTTTTCAGCTTGCACCTTGATTTGTCCCAGTTTTGTATTTTTTTTGTTTTTGGAATAAGTAGTTTGGTAGTTCACTTAGAATTCTACTAGTTTTTATCTCAAATTATCACATACTTGTATCTAATTGTACACTAATGGGGAACAAAACTACAAATGACAAGAAGACTATTAAGTAAATCTTACCACATTCCAACTTTCCATTATAGCCTAAAAATAGAAAAGAAAAGTCATATTAAATATATACTGTTGAGTTTTAATTGAGGTATTTGTGTTATTGCCAATTGAAAAAACATGATCACTATGGGTGGTAAAATACTGACCTAATATTTTCATCTCCTTATTTCATTCAAATAATATATAATAGCATTGAAACAGTAATTTATCTCAACTTTTTTGCACTATTTAAAGTTTAATAATGAACTGAACTCAAAACCTTAAAAATCTTATCACATGTACCTGAATGAGGTACAAATGTATTCTACAAGCAGGGTGTGACTTTTCCCATCAAACACCAGAACATCTATTGCACTTTCCCAGATCTAAAAAATTCAAAAGTTTTATTTACCAGCATTAAGACACACATAAAGAACAATATTAAATATCATATTGCAGCTTCTCAAAACACTGTCTACGATCAACTAGACCAGTCAAATTAAATTCAATCATTTTTTATTCTGTATGTGCCTGTCGAAAGACAGGACCTATAACGTAGTGGATTTAGTTAGAAGCTGTGTACCATATTTGTTTTTCCTTCATTGTTGTAGTACAAAGTAGGCTGTTGATTTTTTCTTTTGAAATGTTTCACATTTTATCATACCAAGGCTATTTAAAGATGAGTATATGGTATATATGGGTTTTGCTGATTGTTGTAGGCTGTTGGAGGACCTGTAATTGTTTTTATCCCCGGCTTAGTTTATATCTAGGATTATGATTGGTTAACGCATGACGTTACAAAACCCATAGCCCCTGGGTGTTGCTAACCCATATCCTCGGACGTTGCTAACCATTATCCCGGGAACTTGACTCAATCCAGTTTCTCTGTCTCCGTATTAAAAACGTCTTATATTTGACTACATGTACGGTTCTACCAGAGGTAGTACCCTACACCCGGTAAAAAATATGCAAAATTTCCAAATTTCAATAAAACTTTTTTACGTTACATTTTGTACCCGAATTGCATAAAACTCACTCGACTCGGACTAAGACCGGGGATAAATCAATATCTGCGTTCATATCCGTAGATATGGATATGAACTTAGATAACTTATAATATCTTTGTCCTATGGTTTAGAAATAATTGTATCATTGTTAAATAATACCACATCTCCTTTTTATCATATGGTATGGGTTTTGCTCATTGTTGAAGGATGTTGGACGACCTATAATTGTTTATATCTTTGTTCTTTGGTCTAGGGATACTTGTATCATTGTTAATCATACCACATCTCCTTATTTTTATATGGTTAACAGTAAGATTAGTTGCACAGTAGAAACAAAAATTGCTAACATTCTACAAATCAACATTACCAAGCTGCTCATCAAATATAAAATAATTCCCTTCCATATAGAAGCCAAGAAAAAGAAATTTTCATTGAACAATGAGTGATGTATTATTTCAAACTATCAACCAACAGGAAGTGGCTGTATGACAGGTGTGAAAACAGGAAGTGAATGTATGACAAATGTGAAAACAGGAAGTGGCTGTATGACAGATGTGAAAACAAAAAGTGGATGGTTGGCAGATGTGAAAACAGGAAGTGGCTGTATGGCAGATGTGAAAACAGAAAGTTGCTGTATGGCAGATGTGAAAACAGGAAGTGGCAGTATGGCAGATGTGAAAAGAAAAAGTGGATGGTTGGCAGATGCGAAAAACAGGAAGTGGCTGTATGGCAGATGTGAAAACAGGAAGTGACTGTATGGCAGATGTGAAAACAGGAAGTGGCTGTATGGCAGATGTGAAAACAGAAAGTGGATGTATGGCAGATGTGAAAACAGAAAGTTGCTGTATGGCAGATGTGAAAACAGGAAGTGTCTGTATGGCAGATGTGAAAACAGGAAGTGTCTGTATGGCAGATGTGAAAACAGAAAGTTGCTGTATGGCAGATGTGAAAACACGAAGTGGCTGTATGGCAGATGCGAAAACAGGAAGTGGCTGTATGGCAGATGTGAAAACAGGAAGTGGCTGTATGGCAGATGTGAAAATAGGTTATAGTCTGTATGACAGATGTGAAAACAGGAAGTGGCTGTATGACAGATGTGAAAACAGGAAGTGGATGTATGACAGATGTGAAAACAGGAAGTGGCTGTATGAAAGATGTGAAAACAGGAAGTGGCTGTATGGCAGATGTGAAAACAGGAAGTGACTGTATAACATGTACAGGTGTGAAAACTTCATTTTGAAGAAGCAGCAAATATTAATTTTTAAGTCTTTGATTGAACTGTCCAGGGTTCAAACCCACCACCTCACACACTTAAGTTGAACACAATACCACAACACCTTGAAGATCAATGAGGTGGTTTTTATAAATTGATTTGTCTTTAAAAACATATATTATACAATACATAATAATAAGATAAATACTTATGTACCTCTGAGGTCAGTCTAATTTATAAGTAAGGTTGTGCCATCATCTAAAGCATCTGCGAAAAATATAAATCATATTTACTTGTTTAAGCACGATATATATGTAAACTAAAGTATGATTTAAAAATACTTCATTCGTACTTGTTATGAATGTTTCTTATTAACATAGCAATGTGTGTGTGCAGGGATGATTCCAGGTGTTTACAAATGGGTCCCTTGAATATAAAAATGGGAATTTTTATCCCAATTGGGAATTTTTTATGCATTCAATATAACATGTATAAGACGAAATAATATATCATTTTCCTGTAAAAACGGAAAATGAATATTTAGTTAATTTCTTCTGTACACTGATTGAAGAAATTATTTGATTCAGACCAGGGAAGTTGTAATACATGAATATCATTGCATATGATGCACTATCATCTTAACTTTGGTAAACGAGGCCTATTACAAAAAACATATATACCACAAGTACCAGCTAACATAAACCTATGGCAGGCCCTTTAGCTATTTATTCGAATTTCAAATGATCTCATAATATATATGATATCTCATATAATATATAAAATAAAAAGATATCTTAAAGTATATGAAATATCTTATAAATATGTTTTGTATAAGATATCTTATATAGTTCATTGGATATCATATTAAGAAAATTATAAGAAATTAAGACATCTCATAAATTATTTCAGATATCTCGTGAACTATATAAGATATCTTATAAACTTTATAAGATATCTTTCAAACTATATCAAATATCTAATGAACTATTATATAAGATATCTTATAAAGTTTATGAGATATCTTGAAGTTAGATTAAATAGCAAAACGGCTTGCCATATTAACCAGTGAAAAATATTTAAATATATTTCAAATAGAACTGGCCAATTGTTGAATTAAGAAAAGCAATTACAAAAGGATATATATATATGCTTAATTGATAAGTTATTTAAAGCAATTGAACCAGTGAACTTTAAAATTATTTGGATCATTTTCATATCTTTTGAAACAGTTCCATAATGATGACATCGTATTTCAGGGGGTGGGTCTCATTTCATGAATGGTCTATTATCAACATTATTTTCAAAAACGCTCAAACTTTTGTCTTTTGCGGAAAAAAGAGCAAAATATAAATTAATTTCTTTTACAAAACAAGTTTTAATCAACATAACCGGCTCTGTTGGGCGATCTGCTTTTACCATTCAAATTCATTCATCCATGTTATATAAAATTTGCTCTTTGCTGAGGTCTGTTTTGACACCCATTTTGACAAAAAGCATATTTTTTTTATCAACCTGCTGAGCCATCTACTTTTACGAGACCACATACTCTCATAACATTTTAACTTCAATTGAATCCGGCTGCTAAAATTATTTACCTCATGTTGACATAATTAAATCGTTGTTAATAAAATGCGATCATAGTCAGCATTTTTATCTGGATTTTACTATGTTTTGACGACAAACTATGAAAAAATTATAGTTGCCGTAATCGGTGATGGAAACTTTTCCGGAAATACCGATTTTAGTTTTATTTTCCTGATTTGGGAATTTATATTGACAAACATTTTTTTGGGGCCGCTGGCCGATTTAAGGGCCGTTAAGCGGCCCTAAACTATATAGTGGAATCATCCCTGGTGTGTTGCATGAAATATCGAAATTCGTATGATATTGTATTAAAACTGATTTTTGAGGTAGATTTTGTTTTATTTTCTATTCTATTGCATTATTTGCAGGTTAACTGATTTCAGCAAGTCAACATGGTGGCTCCTTAGTTACGAAATGTCAACTTTGGATTTGACGGAAGCAGTGTTCTCCCCAGAAATTTTGGATAGCATCAAATTTGGCGTAAAAAAAAATATTGTAATTTTTTCAATGTAATTTGTCGCGTCGTGGCAATGCTCTATTTCCTTTATGTTATATACGTTATTGTTTATTACAAATTTATTATATAGTTTGTATGCTATTGGCCCTCATCTTTTTAATAAAATATTTCATTCCACCCTAATCTTTGTGTCTATTTTGTTGAATTCATAACTGAGAATACAATTAAACTAACCATATGATGCATGATAACAGATTTTTCAGTTTACGTTTTCTATATTCATTTATAGTTCCAGAATTATTTTTTTCCTCTTGGGCCAAATAAAAATATATTATGTTTCAGTTACCCTACCTACCCAGCTAAATGAATGAATGGTTTATTATAGTGCAACCTGTATAGATACAATTGCACTTAATATGTAGGGGAAAAAAATGATTCTTACAAAAAAAAAAAAAAAAAAAAAAAGGGAAGAGAAAGTATCATATAGCAATAACTTTTAAATTAAAAATCTTGTTCTTTATCATGTTATGAAATATATTGGTTAATGGTACTCAATGAATTAGTCCCAGTTGTTTCTTTTTATCAAAATAGTATTTATTTCCAACAAAGTTATCTAACAAAGTCTGTTAATGCTTAGGTATCATTGTTTTCTGTTATTATCCTAAAATGCGGATTTTTGTCATATCTGGTCCGGTTCCGATAAGGATTTTACACTAAAATAATCAATGGCCGCCGATAGCAATGAAAAATACGAAAATAAACAATGTTTGACAAGAGATTGGAAATGAATATGACGTTTTTAATGCATTAAATGGATGAAACATAACCTAAAACCAATTATGATCACTTTCTAAAGAAAGTACAAAACTTATTTAGCTCAATATCAAAATTTTCACTCTCAATTTACACGGGAAGAGAAAGAAAGTACTAATATTTTGAAAGTCATAAAATGATACGACTCAACCTCTTTGTAAAAAGAGAAAAATTGTTTGTTTTCTGAATTTTCATATTGCAAACATATATTTCGAATTTTTTGTTTATGATTTTCTGATTACATTCTTGTCGAAATTTCCGATTGCATACCACGTGGTATCAATCATGTCACAAGTGACAGCTTGGGGTATTCGTATCCAAACAGTTATCACCCAAAGGGCAATTAACACCCATTTAATCACTCTAAATTGCCTCTTTTGTCCGACTCGAAGGGATTACAATTAAAGGTAATATATTTTTTATGATCATAAGCGGTAATTAGAATAAAGTTCAAAATTTAGGACATGGCTTTGCCATATAGAAACGAGAAAAATAACATCCTGAAAATAATTATAGCATCGCGGAAATAATTATAGCGTCGCGGAAATTATTATAGCGTCACGAGAAGAAAATATAGCGTCGCGGTACCGCGACGCTAAAACGGCCTGGGGAGAACACTGGGAAGCTTACGTCAAAAACATGTAAATAAAAAATGGCAAATGTTGGGTTTGGGAATTGAAAGAAATAAAAAGATTTTTTCAAGTGGTTATTCACGAAATGATCCATGCAAGCTACAGATTTATTAGAATGTTTGAGCTTTATCTAACAGGGAGTAAATAAGAACAGCCCCACACACAGCATACCCAACCTTACTTCTGCTTTTTGAGGACCGTATTTGTCCTATTAGAATCAAAATAATTTGTGGAAGCCATAAATAGTTTGAAATTTACACATGGCATTGGACCGTGATATTGGTCAATTTTATCCCTCGCTAACGCTCAAGATAAAATTCAAATATCACTACCCAGGCCATGTGTAAATGTCCTGCTACTCCAACAATCTATGGCTTCCATGAATTATTTCTTAGTTAATTCATTAACATGAATAATCCTAAATTTTATGGCCAGATACATGAAAATGTAGACCTTGTCATATAAGGTTATTTTTGATTTGTTGACTACATATTAACCTGTACTATATATTGACCTGTATACATCTCCTATAGACTGACCTTTACACATCTCCTATATATTGACCTGTACACATCTATATATTGACCTTTACACATCTATATATTGACCTCTACACATCTCCATTCTTGCTTTGTTGGGTTGCTGTCTCATTGACATATATATCTCACTTTATTTTTCTATAGCACAAGTTCAATGCTTATATTTGAAGACAAATAACATTGTAATGATGTCATCACATTCTATGTGTCTTGTTTACTATAAAAACATTGATGTTATGGTATTTTGAATGTAAAAACTATATGTTGATTATCTCCCCTTATAGAGTTTGAACATTTTACATTATCTCCCCTTATAGAGTTTGGACATTTTATTTTATCTCCCTTTATAGAGTTTGAATATTTTACATTATCTCCCCCTATAGAGTTTGAACATTTTACATTATCTCCCCTTATAGAGTTTGAACATTTTACATTATCTCCTCTATAGAGTTTAAACATTTTACATTATCTCCTCTATAGAGTTTGAACATTTTACATTATCTCCTATATAGAGTTTGAACATTTTACATTATCTCCTGAGTCCTCCATAGATTTTGAACATTTTACATTATCTCCTCTATAGAGTTTAAACATTTTACATTATCTCCCCTTATAGAGCTTAAACATTTTACATTATCTCCTCTATAGAGTTTGAACATTTTACATTATCTCCCCTTATAGAGCTTAAACATTTTACATTATCTCCTCTATAGAGTTTGAACATTTTACATTATCTCCCCTTATAGAGCTTAAACATTTTACATTATCTCCTCTATAGAGTTTGAACATTTTACATTATCTCCCCTTATAGAGCTTAAACATTTTACATTATCTCCTCTATAGAGTTTGAACATTTTACATTATCTCCCCTTATAGAGCTTAAACATTTTACAGTATCTCCCCTTATAGTGTTTGAGCATTTTACATTATCTCCCCTTATAGAGCTTAAACATTTTACATTATCTCCCCTTATAGAGCTTAAACATTTTTCATTATCTCCCCTTATAGAGTTTGAGCATTTTACATTATCTCCTCTATAGAGTTTGAACATTTTACATTATCTCCCCTTATAGAGCTTAAACATTTTACATTATCTCCCTTTATAGAGTTTGAACATTTTACATTATCTCCCTTTATAGAGTTTGAACATTTTACATTATCTCCCCTTACAGAGCTTAAACATTTTTCATTATCTCCCCTAATAGAGTTTGAACATTTTACATTATCTCCCTTTATAGAGTTTGAACATTTTACATTATCTCCCCTTATAGAGCTTAAACATTTTACATTATCTCCTCTATAGAGTTTGAACATTTTACATTTGAAACAAATTTCAATATAGTAAATGATCCTATATAGTTCATATATAATGTACACTTACCTATAATAACAACTTGGCTGGACAAGAATCACATGGACTATAATAACAACTTGACTGTACAAGGATCACACGGACTGGACGCGGATCTAATAAATACAAATAATAGATATTCAAAAGAAAAAAATGGATAAAAAAGAAAAAGACAAACAACAGTACACAAAACACAAAACTAAAAATTAAAGACTGAGCAACAGGAAACACATCAAAAGTTAGGGGTTATCTCAGGTGCTCCACATGTGGCACTTGTGTTGCTCATTAATAAGTACACACTCAGTGATAGTTCTAATTTAAAGATAGTTTTCATTGGTTGAATACAATGTTGACCTCTTTCATTGAATGGTTGCTATCTCATTGACATTAACATCCAATCTTTCATTCATACATGTACACCACAAGTGACTTCTTAAAAACTCTTACTCTTTAAGCAACTCATTATGTAATGATTGCAATGTTTTGTTTAGTTTGGACTCCCAAATGCAATTTATTTTGTAATTATGTCATGTTATTTTTTGTTTCCAATTTATTTAACATAAGTAGATGAGGGCAAAATGTTAATCCTGTTTAAAAAAAAATTAAAATCAAAGTGATGGAAATCACTCACGGAAAGATTGGAAGAGTAGCTTGAGTAATTTTAAATCATATAAAGATATGGTGCGGACAAAATAGAAATAAGTGCTGGTGTACTTAGAATTCACCAGATAGTTCTTGATTATCTCCCATTAAAGAATGTTAATATAAATTTACAACTGAAATATATTTCTGAATTTCATTTGATAAAATAAATAACCAAACGTTCAAATACAATTTGACTATAATGTTCAAAGGCAGAAATTAAACCAGTTGCGTAGCCAGGGTTGAAATGATGTGCATGCGGCTTTGCCTTTGCCCAGCGGAGCGAGGCGAAACATTTTTGGGACTATTTTATGCAGAAAATTATATTTTTTTCAGACATTGTTCCTGTAAGCACAAGTACTCCCCTAGAATCCGGCATTGGTTAGATGTTTGTTTAATTTCAAAATACCCACCAATTCATACATGTCATATAATTATATTTAAAACAAAATGTTTTTCTCTAAATTCTCGAAATTGAATGTAATTCATAGTTTATTTATTTGATCATGTTGATGTAAAAGTTTCCAACCAATCTTATATTTGACATCTCATAAACGGCCCCATCACAGCGGCACTTCTGTATAAAGGAATTGATGTGATCCCATTAATGTGTCGCAGGGGACATCATCTTAATACCTGGTGTTCGTCCATCCGGTCTTGTTTGCACTCTCATGTGTACAATTTTTGCCACATTGTTATATCAATATAACAATTTCGAAAATAAGTCCTAAGCTTTGACCTTTTGAAATATAAATTATAACGGAAATCCCATTGCATTTTCTCTGAAGCTTTTATTTCTCCTTTAAACTAAAAAGGAAAAGGAAAAACAATATTTTTTATTAGTTATTGCCCTTGTTCCTTTGTTACACAAAATATGTGCAATACAGGGGACATAGGAACTTTGTTCTTTTATTGAAAATAAAATTAATATGTGGACCTAGATAGAAACTGGAATTTACTGATAAGCCTAGGAATGATCAGACTCTATTACAGATTACTTTTTTTCACGTCATCTTTCATGTCACAGGAAACGATATCAGGATATTGTGGTTTAGTTGTCAGTTATGTTGTTAGTCAGTTGTGGAAGCCATCGCTCCGCTAGGCTCAATTTCAGATGAAACATGTCCGAGGATCTGTGCATCATCCTCTGCACTTGCCGTAGCTGACAACATACGAAAAAAAATTGAGAACACTTTTCTGCAATTTATCATCTTGTTTTATTACATGAACTAAATTATCCTTAATAAAAGACCACGTATACTTCATCGGAAATAATTGGATGTTATATCCTAACCCTTGTTACATAGGGATACCTCCGAGTTTAACTGCTGCGAACATATCTTTATTTATATTTTTTTTCTTGTAAAATGATGTGGATGCTTGAGCATCTGAGCATACATGCAAGCTACGCCACTGTAAACAGTTCACTTACCTTTACTAAGTAATAAATTGACTGGACTTGAATCAAATAAAAATGGACAGTAGATCTTTAAACTGAAAATATAAAATAGCTCAATTTCAGTTCTTCACATTTATATAAATATCGGTTGAACCATCTCTGAACATTAAACTCCATGTGGTGAACCAATGCCTGTGTCAATCATTTCGATAGAGTCCCTGAAGTGGATACCTTGGTACATGTATGCAGGGTTGTCAAATTATGCAAATGAATGCAACATTAAAATAATACTCCAAATTGACAATGTTCAACACTTCAAATGGTCTGCAATTTTATTTGCTATGGTCTTCACCTGCAAGGCAGGCTTCATCAGGACAATTTTTATACAGACATTAATTTTGGTTCAGTTGTTATTTCGTGGCAAGTTTGATTCACACAGGCGTTGGTTCACCATGCAGACCATTTGAAGTGTTGTTGTCAATTTGCAGTATCATTTCTAAACATGTATATATAATACTTTTTTAGCTTATGACAAGTAACTTGTCATGAATGAAAGAGATTTAACCTTCCATAGTACCATACATAGCTCAGTGTAGGAGTTTTTAGGACAAATTCACAATAGCATGAGGGCCTGTTATTAGCAAGACTGTCTAATGGGAGTTATTTTTGTGTCACATTACTGTGCTATTAGCCAGGCTGTCTAATGGGAGTTATTTTTGTGTCAAGTCACTGTATTATTAGCCAGGCTGTCTAATGGGAGTTATTGTTGTGTCACGTCACTGTGTTATTAGCCAGGCTATCTAATGGGAGTTATTTTTGTGTCACATCACTGTATTATTAGCCAGGCTGTCTAATGGGAGTTATTTTTGTGTCAAGTCACTGTATTATTAGCCAGGCTGTCTAATGGGAGTTATGTTTGTGTCATGTCACTGTATTATTAGCCAGGCTGTCTAATGGGAGTTATTTTTGTGTCAAGTCACTGTATTATTAGCCAGGCTGTCTAATGGGAGTTATTTTTATGTCAAGTCACTGTATCATTAGCCAGGCTATCTAATGGGAGTTATTGTTGTGTCACGTCACTGAGCTACATGTATTAGCAAGGCTATCAAATGGGAGTTATTTTTGCGTCACGTCACTGTATTATTAGCCAGGCTGTCTAATGGGAGTTATTTTGTGTCATGTCACTGTGTTATTAGCCAGGCTGCCTAACGGGAGATATTCTTGTGTCACTTCACTGTATTATTAGCAAGGCTGCCTAACGGGAGTTATTCTTGTGTCACTTCACTGTGTTATTAGCAAGGGTGTCTAATGGGAGTTATTTTTGTGTCACATCACTGTATTATTAGCCAGGCTGTCTAATGGGAGTTATTTTTGTGTCACGTCACTGTATTATTAGCAAGGCTGTCTCATGGGAGTTATTTTTGTGTCACGTCACTGTATTATTAGCCAGGCTGTCTCATGGGAGTTATTTTTGTGTCACATCACTGTATTATTAGCCAGGCTGTCTAATGGGAGTTATTTTTGTGTCACGTCACTGTATTATTAGCCAGGCTGTCTCATGGGAGTTATTTTTGTGAAAAATTTTGTACAAAAGTGAAAAAATGAGCATGTGTAGTGTAGCAACACCTGCATACAATGGGAAAACAAATAAAAAGAGCCTCTCGTGAGCCTCAATCGCTCACCTGGTAAAAAATATGCCATTTTGATTTTTTTCTTTTTCCTTTATTGCAATCAGTTATAATGGTTAGTTTTGCCTATTTTTAGATCTTCTTAAGTGGCATTTTGTAGGTCTAGTACTGATGATATTTTATCATGTTTATTGTCTTCTAATTCATACAACACACCAACTTACTCCCTTCATCAGGTATGATAAAAGCCCAGTGTCACATTATTAATGTACATATCCTAGATTTTTCAATTCTGGATTCAACCAAGTGATTGATGAGGTCGGACAAATTGATTTTCTTAATAAATAATTCAATGATACAATATACAATTATGGCCGGTTGAAAAGGTGAATATCCAAAATTGTCAACACGAGAAGGTTATTTCATTGAGGGCGCAGCCCGAAATGAAATAATTTTTAACTTAAGGGTTGACAATTTTGGATATTCACCTTTTCAACGGGACACAATTGTTTTATAATACCGAACTAACAGTGGAAGGGCATTTTGAACACTTACACTGTAAAGTCTATATTTTTAACCTAACACACAGACTGACTTTTGAACATACATTTTTGTGTTTAAAATACTCGAATTTACAACAAAAGTAGAATCTTTTTGTAAAATATTGATGGCCCTGAAAAGGACTGTATATAAGAGATATCATCGGCTTCTTGCACTCTCAGCTATATTCATGTCCAATGTCTTATTTCCTCGTCTCTCGATGGGCTTCCAGTGTAATGTGAACGCTGCCATTTTGTTTATTTACGCCTGTGACGTTATTTTCATGGGAGATAACTCAAGTACAAATAAACAAACTGAAAAGGTTATTCACCGTTGAATAATAAAGTTATTCTCCGCTGGGGTAAGCTTTTAGGGTTATTCGTCCTTCATCATTGTTCATTGCAATTGAATGAAAATTAAATGAATTATTCCATGTCACGTGATAAAGTTTCACCCAATAGAATTATTTGAAATATATGTAAGGTATAATAATACATATTATACAACATTCCGTGTTGAAGGCCTCAATTTGACTATGAGAAGAACAACAATAAAAGCCTTGTTCTTTTGCTTTGTGTGTATATCGTGCATATTTATGAGGTCATAGATTTACAACCTTCATGTACATGTATGACATTAATGACCTGGAAATACATTTTCAAGAAACAATTTCTTTTTATCTATAGATACTGCATCATTTATAAAATACAATTCCTGTAAGGGGTCATATATGCATTTGACTATTCAGTCTAAGTTGATGATTTGTAGAACTTATTTTGATTGTTTTTACTTATTGAAATTTCAAAACTACGAAATCAACAAGTTATTGACATTTCAGGGACAATAACTCGAAAAAATGATAAATAATTTTTCTAAAAATTCCACAGAAGATAAACCGAGACCTCCAAATTGTCATATTTGCTTTAACTGCTTTAGTTTTTAAGATATATTAACCAAAAACTTTAAAAATTTACTAAAAGTTGTCATTTCAGAGGCAAAAACTCCGAAACGTGTTGTCAAATTTTTTGAAAAGTTTACAGGAGATACGAGAATTAATAATAATTTTGCTCTATCTGCTTTAGTTTTTGAAATAAAAAATGTATAAGCTAAAAAATGCAAATTAACCCTATGTTCTATTTTTAGCCTCATCAGCCATGTTTGTTAATGGATTAAATCACCAGATACAATTTTTAAACTACAAATGTAGATGCCCTTAGGAACATTCAGGTAAATTTTGATAACATTTTAGCCCAGTAGTTTCAGGTGAGAAGATTTTTAATTCTTTGACGGCAAACAAGATGATGGCGGACAAGGTCCCCAAGTGATGGCAAAATTATTGGTAAAGTTCCTTTACCTGAAATCTTCAACACACTTATCACTGCTTATGTTTGAAACATTGAATAAAATGGTTTCCCTTTTCGACACAAAAACAAAATATTACATAAGGCTTAAATTAAAATATTGTTTGTTTGTCCTTTACCGGCCGACCCTATTCATGCTATTAATTCGTTCCGACTGAAAATCATTTATTTGTATTTCCCAGCAATATTTTATTTTTATCTATTTTTTCTTTCCTACCGAAAATCTCATATTTGTATTTCCCACTCAAAACTTATTTACTGGAATCCTCAGGTTTTATCTTATCATGTTATGGTAAGCATTTTGTTTTTATAAATTGAATTTTAAATAAAAATTGGACCTTTCTAAGAATAATGGAAGACCAGTCACCTTCAAGTATTTTTGGTCAAAAGTCCTGGACCTTCCATTGCTTAAAGTAAGTTTGAACCCCTGATTAATATACAACTTGAAAATTTGTATTCATGAATAAACAATTCAATGATTAGTTATTAAAATTTTAAAATCTTTAACCAGTGAATATTTGTGGACGCATGGGGTCAAAATAATTCTGAAAATATTATAAGAACGGCAATCTGGCCTGCAAGTTATATAAAAAATACATAAAGGTAAGTGCATATGGCCTTCTTTTGTCAATATATAGAAAGAAAAATATCTCCTGATTCTGTTCATGTGCGTAATGCCTTTTATCTTGCCCAAATAACCCCACAATTGACGTTTTTTAGACTCTTGTGACCCTAATTTTGTGGTCAAAAGAAAATATGTTAATTTTATCAATAATTCCAGAGAACTCAGAAAGAAATGTTGACCTATATATTTTTTTTTATAGATGAATGATAAGTACACCACCGAAATGGATAAACTTGAATTCCGTGCTCCTTTAAAGGAGGAACTTACACAAAAACAAAAAAAATCAGAAATCTTTCCTTTAAACATGACCGACATTTTGTCTGCAACCACTGCTGAAGTAATTGAAGTAAAAAACAAACTTGTGCATCTTATTTTTTTTCCTATGAAAGTGTGTTTGAGATAAAGATTAATGTATTCAGGGGCGTAGCTTGGGTCTTATATATAGTGAGGCAAATCGCCGAGCGAAGCGAGGCGAAAAAATTTGAGCCGAACGGAGCGAGGCGAAAATTTTTGTAGGGGTGCTTGAGGGCCTGAAACGCGTTTTCCTGGATTTAAATGTATGATTTGTGATCACAACCTAATGCCATATCGCCATATCGCAACATATCTATATGAGGAAAGTTAGTCTTGATACAACACTGTCTTTTGGGATGACAAGTACTAAATATTAAATAAATAGTGTATTCGTCTCGAAAGTATACCTCTTATGCATTGTATGGGATTCTCTTTTCACATGTAAATAATATGACAGTGTACTATTTTTTGCAATTTTAATAAGTTAACACCTGTGTGCAAGTACATGTAGTTATCAAATTATCATTAATGTTAGAAATGTAATGGTCCAAGGCGACGTTTTTTGGTTTCATCAAATTTTCTCATAATCTTCTCTCTACAAACGGTGATATCTCTATGTATGAAGAGACTAGCCAGTCCAGAAAGTCGGTCTTCGGTCATCGTAGATCTGCTCCAATGTTTTAATCGTCTCATCGCAGAGAAAGACCTCTCACAGGGCACGGATCCTACAGGCATTGTGAGCAGCACTCTAAATACTGCATGAACATTGGGATAATAATTGGGGTCTGCAAGTTGAATTGCCGTTTCCAAAGACTGATTACCGGTATCTGTATCTCTGTTTTGGAGTCCGGAACAGAACATTTTCCACCGTTCAAGTTCTCTAACAAACCCTGGAGAGTCTGGCATATCCTCCTCATATCTGACTTGGATATCGGCAATTTCCTCCTCAGTTATGTTCTGAAGGCGACATGGCAGCAACTGAAACGCCAAGAAAGATGGGCGTGTTTGTTCAGGAAATCGTTCATTCAACTCATTCAAACAGTGATCGACAAACGGAAAGTATGCGTTCACTCTATAATAGCCGTGTACCGAATCGTCGGAAAATGCAGCATTAGCCCGATGACGCATTCGCCCAACTGTTCTTGGTTTACCGAGCTCGATGTCTATGCTCTCGGCGATCGCAGCTGCTTTCATCCATATACATCTGTTGAACACTTCGTCCGACCTTTGAGCAGCAACTACCTTTTTACATGTCTGAGCATCTGTGAAGGCCTTGAACACATCACATTTTGCATTCTGCAATGCAAGACTTAAGGGCTTTGTATAACTTAAAATATGATGGGCAATTACTATTGCAACAACAAAAGTGCTCTTCTCCATCATATGTATAAATGCAGTGGCTTTTGTGCGAGCTTCGGTTGCCGTACTCTCCTTTCTTACATCTTCAAGAGATGCAAGAACTGCCTTGTATTTAGCCAAAATAACGGACAGTGTGTCAACTCTAGCAGACCATCTTGTTTCACACAATTTCGGAAGCAAACTCTTGGAAAAGGCATTTGCAATATTGATGTTACTCTCAACTTTCTCGTCATCGGTATCCCCTACTAAATAATCAACTTGTTTTGCATCGGGCAAGTGTCGCTTAAGAATTGCTGTTCTCTTTGGACTGCCACCAAGGAACCACGTTAATTGATTAACATCATCAAATACGGTTCTTATCATATCAACACTTCTACATGATGACGAAATAACCAAATTTAACGCATGTGCTCTACAATGATGGTATTCTGCACGGGGTTGTAGTTCTTTAATTCGGGCACTTACACCAGATTTTAACCCAGACATCACGCTTGCTCCGTCATATCCCTGACCCCGTAAATTTCGCAAATCTAATTTACAATCCTCCATTATCTTAAGCAAGGCTGTTGATATGGATGCTGCATCTACCTTATCTAGAGGGACAAATCCAATGAAATCTTCATTCACAATACTTTTCACATCAACAAATCTAATGCAGACTGCCATTTGCTCTAGGTTTGCCACGTCTGTACATTCATCTGCCATAATAGAAAACCACTTGGCACATCTAGCTCTTGACAGAATGACTTCTAACACCTCATCTCCAGCGATTGCAATAATTTCATTCTGAATGTCGGGACTCAAATATTTTGCGTTGTATGCTGCTGTAGCTAAATGTTGTTTTAGGACGGGTTTGTCTTCGGCTTTCCAATGGACGAAAAAATCAAAATTCCCATCTTCACGTTTAGCGTCTTTATCCCAATTATGACCTCGAAGTGGTATGTTACGTTGACCCATGACTACGATAACGTCGATAATATTGAGAATTATCTGTTGATTTTTCTTAATATTATCTTCGTAAGCCTTAGAAATACTACACTTGATGTTTTTTTCCCCTCCCTCAATGGTTTGTAGAAAGTTCGACGATTTGAGCAAAGCGTCCTTGTGGCCACTAGATTCTTGATGTATCAAAAAAGTTCCTCTTTTAGCCCCGACAGCATTTTTCCAGTCTTTCATTCCAGACGAGGAAAATTTGTCTGAATAGCCACCAGAAGACTTACATTCACCAAACGCTATGCAGGGAGCACAGAAAGCAGAATCTGTAGAAGGAGAATACCTTAGCCAATTGAATTTATCTTCCCAGGCTACATTATATCTTCTACCGTGTGTAAGAGGAAATGAAAATTTTCCTTTTTCTGGTGTCCATTTTGAACCAAGAATTGTACTTTTAAGTGTATCATTTAAAGATTTTCCTATAAAACCAACTGGATCAAGAGACTGTGTTTGTGTTTGTGTTTTTGTATTTGGGTTTGTTTCAGAATCTTGAGAGTCGCTACATGAAGCTTCTTCATGGGTTTTGGATATAACTGCAAAAAAAAAAGTCAGATTGTAAAATAAGGTCATGCAAGTTAATCGTTGACAGTTTTTTTGCTCATCATGAACGTCTGACACGACCGTCTTTCCGTAAGAAAATGAAATATTGCCTATCAAAGTGTTATAAAGGACGGACAGACAGACATACATGTTATTAATTTTTAATATTGTACTGTTTGTATATTTGTCTCATGTTTGTGTGTCGGTTTAAAATAGCCCTACAGAATATGTTATTTGTACATGTAGTTACCGACTTTTGAACAAAAAGGGGGTGTAAATATTTCTACCGATATGTCTCCGACCGCGGACTTTCTCTTTTTTTTTATTGGGAACACACATTAGTATGTCACAGGGGTGGATCCAGGTTTAAATACTAGGGGGGGGGGCGAAACAATGACAAGTATATGCTAAAAAAAGAGAAAAGTGCATGTTTAGGGGGCGTATGCCGGGTCCGACCCTCCCCCATTTTTTCTTCCATCTGAATCCGCGCCTGTGTCATACACAATTTAAAGATCTACGATCTATACACAATAAATCGGATATAATACTGTCATGATACTAAAGCACTATTATATATTAATTTACCCGGATCCATATTATCCGTGGATTCTGCAGTGACTGTCTTTCTTTTTTTAATAAGATATTTGTCCATGATTTCCAATTTTGGATCGTCAACAACTTTTTACAAATTTATAATACCAATGACGGGCGACAATGTATGTTTCCGTAAAAAAGCTTCACAGAAAAAGACGATGATCTAGTATTTTCTTATTTGAAATAAAACTAAGTGTCAAGTACATGAAAATATTTCATATTTTTTTTTTTTTTTTGCCAAAAAAAACTAGTGAGGCAGTTGCCTCATTGCCTCAATGGAAGCTACGCCACTGACAAATCAAATATTGTGTGTTTTTCCCTATAAAAAGAACATATTAATTCTATGCAAGTCAAAGCAGTTCATTAAAAAATATATGGCATTTGAAAGAAGTTGATTATAAAAAGAAAATCGCGTTATTTTTTTAAATTCAAGTTTACTCGCATGAAATGTATGGTTATATAGTTTTAAAGTAAAAAGTAAAAAATTAGTAAAACTAATTATAGTGCACCGTTACGATGCAAATATGATAAAATGGTATAGAAAAACCTTGCAGCTGAGTAACTATTGACAAAAACATGCTACATTCGAGAAAATGATTGAGAAGATTTAACTTATTTCTGCCGTCGCCATATTGGGATCGTCGTAATTCCAGTTACGGTTATCAAGTTTAACACCAGTGTAACTCTCAGGCGGTAAACTGTCTGTTTTTTGTCGTAAATATCCCACATTGTCTCGGTAATTAAACAAGAGGTGACCGTTCATCACTAAAACATTTCAGCCCGATTCGGTCTTTCATAGGCTGTTTATCTACAACAGTCTATCTATCTTTACTTGTGGTATATATAACACAGTTTGGTCTCATGTGGTTCGATAAAGGATATTTTAAAATTTGCCAAGCAAGCTGTTTAAGCTTCTGTTCAAATAAGATTTTTGTCTCGCCTGCGACGAAGTCGCTAAAAAGCGAGACATAGGCGTTACTTTTCCGACATATCTTAGGAACCATTTTGAATCCCATGTCGATAACAAATTTTGGACAGGATTTGAATGTTTCGTTTCTAAAAAATATTTCAGGTTGTAAAAACACAAAACAGATCACAAATTCCAAATTGGCATCATTTATTACAGGGAAAATTTTCATTTCTTTGAAGGTAAATATGCGGAAAAGTAAGATATAATGATTTGCGAAAACGTAAATGTTTTATTTGTGGAAAAGTAATCATGGAAATATTTTTTTAAAATGCGGAAATGTCATGCGCCCGTCTTTAGCTAAGAAGTTTACTAAAACTTTGTCACAAGACGCGTCTTTACCATCTTTGTGATCAAAATATAAAACCCAACATGCATGTGATGCATTCTCAGAAAATTAGTTATAAATAATATAGGTAAATGCAGTTTTATTTCACATTTTAAACCGGGGGTAAATGAACATGAAATTATCATTATTAGTATCGGAGGTCAACCCTCCTCATTGTTTTCTAGTGCCAGATCTTGATCCTCCTCATTGTCTTTTTTAATACCGGGTGTCAGCCCTCACTTTTTGAAAATACTAGAAGCCAGTACTCCTCAATGTTATTTAGCGACATATTTCATTTATATCCTGAAAAGGGGTACACCCATGAGCAGTAGTAAGTTCACAGACTTGTTTGTCTTTGTTTATTGAATGTACTAATATCTTAATGAAAATCAGTTTATTTCATTATGAGCGACTTGGTGCGTCTTTAAAAAAATATTTGGTATTAATGTGTGAAGTTGAAAACTTCATGTTTGTTAACCAATTGTCTTTTTTTTATTCATTGTTGCATTTTAAATCTTTTAAATCGGTTGTCCTGGTAAATGATCCATAGGGAAGCTCAGACGCTCCTGGATTTCATCAATTTAGCATCAAATTATGAAGTAGCCAGACTGATAAATATCTCTCTATTTTAGATTAAGTTCTTGTTAAGTTGAACGACACACCTGATACAAGACAGACAAACACTGAATTTCTTTCGTTCTAGATATTGTTGGCTTTAAATGTAGAATACATGATTGAATATGAAAAAAATACGTCAATGTATGTATTGTTTGATTAACATGTGGATATCAAATCTTTTGAAGAAGTTATAAAAAAGTAATATGAAATGAGCATGACAAATAAAAAAAAATCTTATAAGAATAGCTTTTTCTGAACTTTTGATATATATAATATAATAACTAAGATCTATTTTGCTACATCTGGTAATCTGTGTATTTGGCAATCGCCAAGGCAGTCAACAGTGTTTTAAGAACATTCGTTGTTCGACATGCTAGTCAAATGCGTGTTGTTGAATTATATTTTTCACCGTTTTGGACTTTTGGAAAATGTTGTTTGTGCTGTATTTAAATCCCTCTACCAAAAAATTTGTTTTGAATGAATATGCAATCATAGGTTTTATAATATACCTTTCTAGATAGTCAAATCTGACCTCTTCCAAGGCAATGCGAAAAAAAAACCTCTAACCCCATGTCAGACAATTCAGCTGTTGTCGGAACATACCTGTTATCATATATATAGTGTATAATGATACGCCCACTACGCCCTCACCTAGACCCGTCCCTGTTTTTTTTATATGCATTGCCAAAATATTTTAAATCATTATAGTTGTCACTGGTACATTTATGATCACTCATTGGTGAATTTTTGGGGGAGCAATTTGAAACTGTTGTAATCTGAAATATGTTCTTTCTAGCCAATCGTTCTTGAAAATTGAAGTCTAACGCTTGCAGCCAAATCTTTTTGTCCCCCCGCAACGACGTTAAGGGGTGTATACTGGAATCACCATATCCGCCCTTTCGTCCGTCTGTCTGTTCCGAATTTCAAATTTTTCATAATATTACATACTATATGAACTTGTGTCTGTGATGTTTTCAAATTGATACGTAAAAAAATGAAAAAGTAAGAGTTGTTTGGATTTTTCGGTACATTTATGTACTTGGTATTTATATGGACAATAAATTGTCCAGAGGAAAACTCAGAAATTGTACATAATTTCTTTTTCAAATTTTGTCTTAACGTTTACTACCATAGGAAATTGTGCCTCTGATATTTTGTAACTTTAAAAGCAATTGTGCTAATGGATGATAAGGTAGCGGGTGGGGTGTTATAACTTTGTACCTGGGTATACCCAGATTATCAAATACATTTTGTGTGTAAACAGTCTTTGAATATCAAATTAGAGACACATATTTTATTGTTTTGTTCACTGTATTTGAATTCAAAATTGAGGATCATGTTAACTTTGTTATAAACTTGTTAACATTCGTTTGTTTTGAGAATAAAGTTTTTATTCTTTTTTACACAATGTTCAGACTTATAACATACAAGACATCTTCAGTTACATGATATCAACTTAGATTCAATCGGTATTGCGAATCAATGGACACGTACAATGCAAAGAAGCATGCACCTTATATCGTCAGTTTATCGGAATTCCAATGGGGACTAACTGTGCACCACTTATTGCGTACCTGTTTTTGTTTTGCTATGAGTTACAATATATGACAAAAATCAGCAAAGACCCATCGAAACAACATCTGATACACAAATTTAATAATGCTTTTAGTTATTTGGATGATATTTTGTCTATCAATAATGAGGTCGTCAGTATGTATTTTAAAGACATTTATCCTTTTGAACTTACTTTAAATAAAGCTAATACTAACAATGACCACTGCCCTTTTCTCGATCTTGATATCTATATCATTAACGGAAAGCTTAATACTAAAATTTATGATAAAAGAGATAATTTCTCATTTCATATCGTTAATTATTCATTTATAGATGGTGACTTTCCCTTGTCACTATCTTACGGTATTTATATATCTGAACTTGTACGATTCGCTCGTGTATGTAAAATGATTTATATTTTAACGAGAGAAATTTATGTAATTACTGAAAAATTATTACACCAGGGTTTTCGATATCAAAAACTAGTCAAATCATTTACTAAACTTTATCATCGGTATAAGGACATCATTCGTTAATATAGCTCAATATGCAGACTTTTTATACGTTCAGATATTTCACATCCAACATTTTATGGAAATATATATTCTTTATAAAGCACAAAAATGTCAGTTTACCTCAAAAGCTAACAAAACCTTTGAATATACTTATTAAGAAGTGGTATAGTTACGATACTGTTGTCAGGTCATTAAATATTGCATATTTTTGGCGTTAAAATTGATTCACGTAAAGGGTCTTTGCATCGGAACTAAACACATTTATTTAAAAACCAGTTGTTGGCATGACACGGGTTATGTTCTTCTCATGTATGTTATGATGGTATTATAGCCGGGTAAAATGGCTTTTCGACTAAATGTAAATCAAGAAGGAAGATTCGCTCCTTAAACTTTTATTTCAGCAGTCCGGCAAGACCGAACAACAAACTCCAAACTAAATGTCAAGTAACATGCAAACAATAACAATATATATAAGCACAATCAATTAAAGGATTAAGAAGATTAACAGATGACAAATTAGAAATAACAATAGATTAAAAGAGTAATTAGTGTCCGACACGTATTTGTAAATTATAGTCCAAACTGTCACATGGAAGGAATAATGAAATAAATAGAGTAAATGCATTTAAGACCTTTGTCCAAGATTATGACACATAATCCGTGTAAAACACTTATGCCTAAATTTACGACAAAGTCTAGAATAATTAAATAAATACAAAAACCTAAATATACATTAAAACAATTGAAATACTAAAATGTTGTTTAAAAACTAATTTCATTGCACTGTCCAAATTGTCCGGTCATATATTCCCGCGGCCCCTGAAGACACGTCCCGGGTCTTAATATTATATGCAATTGAAATTGTTCCGAAAGTTTCTTCTGTGATTGTAGCGTCCTCTGTAACGATAGTTTTGGTTTGGATGATTATCTGCTCTTGTATTTTTCCGAATATTGTCAAGTGTTGTAATGCGATTCAACATACGTTCTTTGTCGCGCTGTAATTGATATTGCTGGTCGATGGCTTTACATCTTTGATCGTATATCCGAGAATGAACTGCTTTAAGATCCGTATTGCGTTCCTGTAATTTTTCCATTTCTTTTTTATCATCTGCACCTTGTTTTTGATTTTTTTCTAAATTGCGAATTACACTGTTATGCTCTTGTTTCAGCTCTTTGAATTTCTTTTCGTAATGAACACTTTTGATTTCAAACTTCACTCTCTCTGAATGCACTCGGTCGTGCCTGAGTGTAACGCTATCAATGAATTCTCTATCATAATTAAAGGCGGGAAAGAAATCCATTAGTTCAATAGTAGTAAGTTCCGCACAAGGAAAAATTGACATAGCTTTGTTTTCTTTGAATATCCTCATCCTTTCTGCATCGCGACGTAATTTCGATTTCGATTTAACTTTGACAACTTTTACGTCCGTTTGTCTGTGAAAACTACACATTCTGGCGAAATGTCCAAAATTTCTGCACTTATAGCAAAAAGACGTTTTTGCTATACATTGTCTAAAATGAAATTGATTGTTCACAGTCTTTCCACAAAACTTACATAGGCAGTTGTCCATATGTTGTGTTGAATTTCTGGTCTGAAAGGTAGTTCCATTATCAGACATCTGGTATCTCCAGTTTCGGCCAAAATTTCTGGTTCTCTGCGTATCCATTTTTCTGTTTGCTGGGGGAACAGCTTCACAGGTAGAACAAGGTATCCGGAAGATGCGTTGCCCGTACGTCCTAACACCAGATATAGCCGGGTAAAATGGCTATTCGACTAAATGTAAATCAAGAAGGAAGATTCGCTCCTTAAACTTTTATTTCAGCAGTCCGGCAAGACCGAACAACAAACTCCAAACTAAATGTCAAGTAACATGCAAACAATAACAATATATATAAGCACAATCAATTAAAGGATTAAGAAGATTAACAGATGACAAATTAGAAATAACAATAGATTAAAAGAGTAATTAGTGTCCGACACGTATTTGTAAATTATAGTCCAAACTGTCACATGGAAGGAATAATGAAATAAATAGAGTAAATGCATTTAAGACCTTTGTCCAAGATTATGACACATAATCCGTGTAAAACACTTATGCCTAAATTTACGACAAAGTCTAGAATAATTAAATAAATACAAAAACCTAAATATACATTAAAACAATTGAAATACTAAAATGTTGTTTAAAAACTAATTTCATTGCACTGTCCAAATTGTCCGGTCATAGTATGATACTAAACACCTCACGGGAAGGATTGTGCCTGATATCTATATGATGAAGACATAATCTTTCAACCAGTTTAATTAGAGTATGGAGCTGGCATGTCAGTTAATTGTTAGTAGTCTGATGTTATTTATGTATTATTGTCATTGGGTTTATTTTCTTTGGTTTCATCTTCTGACATCGGACTCGGACTTCTCTTCAGCTGGATTTTAATGTGCGTATTGTTATGAGTTTACTTTTCTGCATTGGCTAGAGGTATATATAGGGGGAGGGTTGAGATCTCATAAACATGTTTAACCCCGCCGCATTTTGGCGCCTGACCTAAGCCAGGAGCCTCTGGCCTTTTTTAGTCTTGTATTATTTTAACTTTAAGTTTCTTTGGTACAATTTGGAGTTAGTATGGTGATCATTATCACTTGACTCATATATTTATATTTGTTTAGGGCCAGCTGAAGGACGCCTCCGGGTGCAGGAATTTCTCGCTGCGTTGAAGACCTGTTGGTGACCTTCTGCTGTTGTCTGCTCTATGGTCGGGTTGTTGTCCCTTTGACACATTCCCCATTTCCATTCTCAATTTTACCTACACAAATCATTTGAATTAGTGTAGTTTAAGCATTTGCACTGGTCTTCTAGATTCTTAGTACTTTCTGTAATTTTGCAATTGCTGGCAAATTGTTAACAACAGGCACCAATCAAGTGTTTCTATTAAAGATTGTATAATTTTTGACTATTCAACATTTCACAAAAATTGAAACTTTATTAGGGCCTCATCATGAAATGGCAGCATCCTATAGGCCATAATAAAAACCCATAGTATGGCCATCTAACATTTTCTAACATTCATACAATAACCCAAGTATTGTTTGACCATATTTACCCGGAGAAAAAGCCTTAACATGCGCTTTCGATTAATTTTTATTCATTTCTAAGATATTAGACTTGGGCTTTCAGGGGCCCCTAATAAATTGGTAATTTTGGGGTTGAGGAAGAACTATTGGTTTCATCCAATACGTCAATGTGAGTGTGCGCGTCCAATCCAGGTTAAGGTTTGCGTCCAACCTTTATGTAGCAATAACTAAGTAACTACATCCTGTTGATTCGTATAAATTTGCATGTAGATGTATCCAGTACAGCACTACACCATACAGGAAGTGTTTACTTTTGAACTGAGTCATATTTCATGGTTCCAGTTTACGTCCAAGTTGGCATTGATTTACGTGCGATGGATGACTAAGCAATTATTTAGTTGCTACATGTACATGAAATAGTGTCACGTTTTACTTGAATGTGCATCTATGACATCCAATTCAAGTACGGTCACTGTGACCTATATTTCATGGTTGAGTGACTTGGTTATGGTATACGTCTGACTTACCCAATTACCCTTTCATTAAACTTAGGCTGTTTTTTGTCATAAGGGAGACCCAAGAAGAACTGCGGACAAGCAATTGACTGCATAGTAGCTGAGAAAAGAGTTATGCACAGTGTTATATGTGTTAAATGTGTTCAAAGTATCAGTAAAACAGAAATTATTTATCTAAAAGCACTGACAGGCAACAACACATCATCACAAAGAAACTCACTAAACACAAGATCAATCGGCTGACAAAAATGCGGCGACAGTTTCGGGACTTAAATGGCATCAACGAAACATGCTCTGTCGCCATACCTGGGGTAAATAATTGCAATTTTTATATATAAATACAACACAAAATTACATTTAATTTGTTTTATTAAAGAATGAATTCAAGTTGGAAGAACTGCAGAGATCGTTCGAAATAAAAGTTCGGCATCGGCAGAAGTTTGAACAACAGGAAACTCATTTTGTCTCCTCCCAGAAATAAGCTCTACAATTTGAAGAAACTGTGCACTACATCCATGTTCAGTTATATCTGTCGAATATTGTTGTATCAAAGTGTCAATTGTGTGTAAATTACATGGCAGGGGAAAGGAATAGTCTAAACCCCCAAAGATCTCTGGTTGATAATACATCATATCCGGTATACTCATGGGTGCTATAAGTTCCTGCCGTTGCTGTCGAATTCTGTGACTATTCCATCTTTCCTTGAACATGTCAAGCTGATGTTGCACGATCGAGAGGTAGCAAAATCGGACACATTCTATATGAATAGGTGATGAAACATCTAGAACACCAGTATCTTGAAGGTCTCGGAAGTGATTCCTCCAATAATGAGTAAAATTTGTTTTTAGAGTTCCCCAGAATCTCTCTATTCTTTGATTTGCCACTGATCTACCAATTAAAAAACTGTTTCTGCCAGACATATTATCATTATGGTCATGTCTAAGCGCTCTTTGCAAATCCCGCATTAGAACATTTTCTGTTCCAGCATCCGACCGAATCGCCCTTGGAATCCTTTTTATCTTCCTAATCCATGAAAGAAACCAATATGCAATAAATCTGGGATTGTTATTCGATCGACTTGCAGTTAACCACAACATTTTCCGAGAATATCCATCTATTGCTCCGTGAATTGCAATGCCATATGGCTTAAGTTTGTCATATCCATCGACATGAATAAGAAAGTTGGGTCCCCTGTTGAAATATAACCTCCTCCTTAAACGTCGACGACTTCTATTGGCTACACCATCTGGATCAATTGCTTTTAAGCAATGTCTAACCCTTGATTGTGTAACACAGACACCAAACTGTATGTTAAGCGCTCTCCACATAGACCTATACCCTAGATCCCGGAAGCCTTGTTCATGTAAATTCATTATAGTTTGTATAACAACTGGTAGTGGCGTTTGGTTTTCACGTCTTCGTAGGTTTAGTCTACGTTTAAGTCTCTTCAGCATAGACCAACTGCAGTAAACTCCATGAGCATACCACAAAAACCCACATATTTGTAATGATGTATAACACAAATGGTGATAGTATTCAACTAATTCATTCAGCGGAGCAGCATCGCCAGGATATGGCAATCCCCAAACTCCAACGGAAAAACTGAACGTGTACAGAAGCTGAAAAAGAAACAAATAATATACCTAAAATATATATACATGTATATAAGTGTATAGAATCTATAAGTATACTATTTTATATAAACATTAGTCTATTTTATTTCAGCAGCTTTACATAATGACTTGAAGAAGTTCACGTTGAAAACAAATTTGAAAGGGGAGATACGGTTCAAGTCATCATATGAAATCATTCCTTCAAGTAAAGGCTGAGAAATCTGTTACGATAAAATTTAAAGCAGAACATTTTTTAAGTCGGCATGTAAAACAGGAGGTACATGTGCAGCAAATCTGAAACGGAGAGACACGGTACATGTCGTCATGGTTTTTAAAAGCCATGTATATATCACATACATGTACATGTATATGAAATCATCAGTAGAAGCTGAAAAATCTGTTACGGAATCAATCCTCATCGGTATTAATGTGCATTAAGAATAATATTTTATAAATAAGGCGGAAATCCTAATTAAAATGGCTTTACTAAGTTGATCTCGTTTGGTTTTCGGTTTTCCAACTGATTCGGATCAATTAATGCGGCTGATGAGAGGTAACTCCTTGAAATGTACATACAGCATATCAAATCTTTCAATATCTTTGGAATTTTATTATCTCCCTTTACATTGGTAAAATGTCCAAATTTACAACATTATAAACCCAAACTGCATTTTATAAAACTATCGTTTGTCAGTAGCATATCAGACCGTGTCTGATATGCTACTGACAAACATTTTGTTGAGTGATACATGTGCATTTAGAAGTTTTGTGTTAATTAAGAAACTTACCATTGGCAGATTGCATGCATTCATCTTGTTCATCTTAGCAGTAAGATCATGTAGATCTGGAAAGAAAAAAAAGGATTTTTATTTACATTCATGTATTTGAGATACAAATGTATATACTTCACAAAAGAGTGCACACACTGAAATGTCTCACCTTCTTAACTAATCATTGATATTACGTTGATAGTCCTAAATATAAAGCTTTACATAACGGTCACATAAACTTAACCAAGAAAACTTAACATTGACAAATGAACCATGCAAATAAGGTCAAGGTCAGACGAACCATGCCAGGCATGCATGTACAGCTAACAATGCTTCCATACAACAAATATAGTTGACATGTTGCATATAGTTTAAGAAAAATAGACCAAAACACAAAAACTTAAAACTGACCAATGAGGTCATGGTCAAACAAAACCTGTGTGACTGACAAACAGATCATAAAATATTTCCATACAACAAGAATAGTCGACCAATTGCAATTAGTATTAGAAAAAAAGACCAAAACTCCAAAACTTAACTTTGACCATTGGACCATAAAAATAAGGTCGAGGTCAGATGACACCTGCCAGCTAGACATGTACACCTTTTAATCATTCCATACACCAAATATAGCAGACCTATTGCATACAGTATAAGAAAAACAGATCAAAACACAAAATCTTAACTGACAAACAGATCATAGAATATTTCCATACAACAAGAATAGTCGACCAATTGCAATTAGTATTAGAAAAAAAGACCAAAACTCAAAAACTTAACCTTGACCATTGGACCATGAAAATAATGTCGAGGTCAGATGACACCTGCCAGCTAGACATGTACACCTTTTAATCATTCCATACACCAAATATAACAGACCTATTGCATACAGTATAAGAAAAACAGATCAAAACACAAAATCTTAACTATAACCTCTGAACCATGAAAATGAGGTCAAGGTCAGATGACACCTACCAGTTGGACATGTACACCTTACGGTCCTTCCATACACCGAATATACTAGACCTATTGCTTATAGTATCTGAGATATGGACTTGACCACAAAAACTTAACCTTGTTCACTGATCCATGAGTTATTCGGAAAATACTACAAATAAAAGTAGATTAATGGAAAGTGTTTGGCATTTTAACATTTTCTGAATAATATTTCTTTACAAAAAGAAGTAGAGAATAAGTGGAAAAAAATAACATGTCACAAACACTCCGCACCCCACGTAAGACCTATATTTGTACAGATAGCCATTTAATCTTAATAACATTAAAACTCGAAATAAATGAAACGTGCATGAAAAAGATGACGTCATTAGATTTGTATATTTAAAATGCAGACTGAAAAATTAGTATTTTTTCTAATCTTTTTTATCACAGTCCTGATTAACCTTAAGATGGAATTGCGCTGATACAAAAGGTGTGGACAGATGGCCGGACAGGGTGATACATATATAGACCCCCCCCCCCCAAACCACCAATTATTTTATAAAATACTTACTCATCAAATAGACTTTCTATCCACCAAACTACATCAATCCTGCGATGCTGCTATCGGTACAAGCTCAATTTCATTTCTGGTATAACACGTGTCAAAACGAGGTAACTTAAATCTGCTGCCATGGGAAAATATATCAACAGTTCTTTCGCTTAATCAAAACTTTCCAGAGTACATTTCAATCTAGTTTTCTTCATAAATAGATGTAGACTTGTTCTATTATTCTGTCTTTATAAACTTAAGTTGTCAAGTTGTCTAATGGGAACGCTCACTTTCACTTCAGGAAGTATTCAATAAAAAAAAAACGAAAAAGAAAGGAATATTTCATGGAATAACACCACAAGGAAAATGGAATAAACATATTAACTGGCCTTGCTAACAAGTCGCCATTCCTTGAAAACAATTCGGAATTCCTAGTTAACAATTCGGAATTCCTAGTTAATAAGTAAGAATTCCAAGAAAACAAGTACACATTCTTTGACAATAAGTATACTTAATTTGTACCATATACGCTTCCATAATTTAGCTCTACTAAAGCAGCTCTTGGCTAGAAAAATCAGCACCGACACAGCAGAAGAAATATTTAACGACGAAGAGCTTCTCATGCACTGTATTCTGGACTGCTCAATGTTAACCAGAATGGGACATACAGAAATACAAAGTGACATTATCAGAGACATTGAAGAAATCAGCAGAAATTTGATTTATGAATTGCACAATCTTAGGGCAGTGAACCTTAATAAAGTATAATAACAATCTATGAACTTAATATTGTGTGAGACAATAGTTTAGACAAAGGAACTTTTTAATGATATATTTGAATTTTTTTTCCGAAAACCACCACCAATCTTTTCGATTGGTAACCATATACCTGTTTACGACAGGGTGCTCCGAAGTCAACGGAGGAATATACCAGCACAACAACAACAACAACAACAACGTGGCAGGGTAAATATTTAAAATGATGTCTCCGGGAATCTGTTCTATTACAGGCATTACAGAACATAATAGTAATTGCAATTATAGGTAGAAATTAATATAAAATTAATGTAAAATAGTAAAAAATGGTAATTACGGTGACAAAATAGTCCCTTCACAACCGGCTGTGTTTACGAAAGAAATTTAATCTCTAACGAAAATGCAACTTTTAGTATTACGTTAATAAACATAGCAAAATTTTCCATTTGATATACTTATCTTCGAAAAAATGAGAATTTCTATGTTTTTCTCCATAAAAGTATCTTAATTAAATAAACAGTAATGTAGATTTTGATTAGAGATTGGGAACAAAAAAGTACGCAAAAAAAGGTATGGCAGAGGTCATATTGAGTGTAGTGTTACAAAGTATTGAACGGAACGGATATGTGAGCTCTGCGCCGGAGATTGATCGAGGGCTTGAAGGCATACAGTGCAAATATCTCGTCAGTCGTTCCCTGTAAGAGGGAACCAATCAGTGAACTAGACCTTTCGATTTTGCGCACTGGCTACATCCTGTAAATTTTAGTGGGTATTTCAAAACAAATATGGATGCCGACCAGTCACTTCAAATAATACAAGATAGATACGCATTTATATTCAAAGAAAAACAACTAGATTCTGTCAAATCCATACTTGAAAACAAGGATTGTTTCATTGTTTTGCCAACTGGATATGGAAAATCACGTATTTACTTCCATTTACCCGAGCTATTTGAGATGACAACAACGAAGAAATCGTCAATTCTGGTTATATCACCCTTACAAGCCCTCATGTTAGATCAGACGAAAAAGCTTCAAGACATGGGTATCACAGCTACAGTTGTAGGAGAATGTCAAAAAGATAAAGGTAAATACATAGCAATTTCGAGATACTGAGAGGGTTGGTCTCATATAGTTAGAGAATCTATCATTCAAAAAGGGGGAGGACTAGTACTGATGTTTTTGTTTTGTTTTTATCTCGTAATGAATATTAAAACTGAATTTCCAAATTTAGAGATATGCATAATACATGTATTTTTACTTCAAATGGTAAAAAAAGCTCTCCATTAATACCAAGACTGTCTCTCTTTCATATTAGATTGAGTTTTTAAATTATAAATATATTTCAATGACAGAGTTATAAAGCAATACATGCATGATTTATCTGAACATTACTTTTCATTCATGTCAGAATTTTTGTCAATTATTACTTATTTCTTTAACCCTTTCCTCCATTTAATTTTTTTTTGCATACTTGATTCACATAGGATTTTTTTTAATAAAATGCTGAACGTATGCTTTAAAGTATTAAGGCATTGCGAAAAGCAACTATTTCATCAAATAAAATTAAGTCTGATATTCCTATAATATTCCTTCTCATATTTGATACAAATTTTATTAAGACAACGGCAGACACTTTGTTGTCAAAGCGTTTCAACTGAGGTACTACACAGGCGTCAAAAGGCGTCATTATGGAGTAAGGGGGTGGCGTCAAAAGGCGTCATTATGGAGGAAAGGGTTAACATGTCACAGTCTGAACCATTTCTTTTTGTTATGAATTTGGTTATTGAAATAAGATATTTATTGAATGTATTTTTATGGTTTTATTTTTGTTTCAGTCTGAAATTTGTTTTACTTTTCAATATATCCAGTTTAGTTTTAAGCAATTATCAAATTTTAGTTTATTATTGTATGAACTTAAAATTAGTTGTATGCGAAAAACCTCTCATTGATTCAGAACATTTATATCCTTTCTCTTATTGTCTTATGAGTTGTATGTACATTTTTTTCTAAAGCTGATTATTTTTGTTTTACAGGAGTGGCTGATAGAATATCTGCAGGAGATTACTCTATAGTTTTTTCATCCCCTGAGGCTGCACTCCTGCCAGGTTTATGGAGAAAAAGTCTTACAAGTGGAAATTTCAACACTGCTATAAAAGCTGTCGTCATAGATGAAGCCCATTGTATAACTGAATGGTGAGGACAGTTTCTAGTTGCATGTTAACACACCAGAATTTAATGTTTTCAGAATGAAATTTTTCTGTCTTGTGTTTTAAATCGGGCTATCTTAAAAGTTTTAAGGTCCTTAAATGGCTCTTTCAGTACTTTTCTGGTATTCATTTAGAGATTTGTTCACTAAATATTTTTAATGATAATGTCACCATGGTGCCTTATTTTCGATGTATCTTAACAATTTTTATTTCACAAACTAGTTTTATTGATAACTTTGCAATAACAACCAATTAGTTTAATATTTACGTCCGTCTTCTTTTGTGCTATATTAAAACTGAGTTGTATATATATTTATCCTGTCAGGCAAGTAAAAATTACAGCCTTTGTTTACCTTTACAAAAATTTGTGATATGTTATGATTTGAAGTCAGTAGATAATATTTTTAATTGTCCTTTCAGGGGTGCTGAATTCAGACAAGAATATTCCATGCTAGACGAGTTGCGATCAATTTTTCCAGAGAAAACACCATTTGTTGCTTTAACAGCAACTGCAACAAAAGAAATGAAATTTGAAATTATGAAAAAACTCAACATGGAGCAAGACAGGACAGATATGATATGGATGCTTCCTGAAAGACCTAATTTAACGTACATTGTTAAGAAAACCACTAAGCAAATGACCGACCTGCAATGGATATTGAATGATATTAAAGTGAATGGGAAAAAGGCTAAAAAGACCATTGTATATTGTCGTAACATAAGTTTATGTGCAGCATTATACGAATACTTTTTTTATGAACTTTCAGAAAGTGCAGATGATGTTCACAGTAGACGCATTGCCATGTTTCATCGTTCCACAGCTGAAGCAAACAAAGTGCATGTTATGTCTGAATTCCCCAAGCTAGATAGCAAAGTACGTGTTGTATTTGCAACAATTGCATTTGGTATGGGTGTTGATATTGCAGATGTTGAGCAGATTATTCACTGGGGCGCCCCTCGTGGACTTGAACAATTCACTCAGGAGAGTGGTCGAGCAGGTCGAGACGGAAGACATGCATTGTCAGTTGTTTATTATTCAAGTTTTGACATTTCCAAAGGCAGATGTAAAGAGAGTGTTGCTGATTTTTGCAAGAAAGTTAAATGTTGCAAAGAAATTTTGAGTGACTACTTTAGTTTAGACAATAAGCCACACCCCAGCACAACAAAGACTTGTAAATGTTGCTCATTCTGCAAAGCAAACTGTGAATGTGGATGTTGTGATAGATTAGACTATATTGATAACATTGTTTCAGCACAGCAACAATATAAATTACAAGATGAAGATGCTGATCTACACAGACATATCAGTGACAATGAAAGCATTCTCCTGAAAGAGAACTTACTTGATTTTCATAGTGTTCTTAAAGATGAGGATGCACCAGGCTGCACACATCTGAACGACTCAGCAATCAATGAAATTGTTCGTAATGCGCCTTATCTTTACTGTGAAGAAGACATTATTTCACTTGGTGTTGGTGATATTGAACTTGCGAGAGAAATACTTTTGTTGATTGAAGAAATTGTCTAATAAAATTTATTTAATATTTCACAATCTCAATTCAATAATGTACGTCAGTATAAAAATAAGGTATGACTGCCAATGAGTAAACTCTCCACAGAATGATGTAGAAGCAAACATCTAGAAACCAGTGTAGGGTCTTCAACAATGTGCAAAACCCATACTCAATACAGTAAGCCTTTACCACCCCACATTCGGCACAATGACAAATTAAACAACACAATTTCAATTGCCAAATTTGTATACAACAGAATGAATGATATATTTTATTTGTCCAGTTAGGTAATCCAATGAGTATATTTAAAGGAGATGTGGTATGATTGCAGATGAGACGACTATCCACAAATGACCAAAATGACAGACATTAACAACTATAGGTCACCGTACAGCCTTCAACAATTAGAAAAGCCCATACTGCATAGTCCGCTATGAAAGGCCTAATAAACAATGTAAAACAATTCAAACGAGAAAACAAATGACCTTATTTATGTAACGAAAAACAAATATGCAACACATAAACAAACGACAACCACTCAATATAGGCTCCTGACTTGGGACAGACACATACATAAATAATGTTGAGTGTCCATTTACTGGTTCCATTTTCATATAATTGGCATGATTGCGATTTTCAGATTCTAAAACAATACATAGTGTCCTGAATGTGTTGCAGTACGACATTGTGTGTGTAGGGGTTTGTTAAATCTTCTGGTACTGTGTGGCTGCATAGGCAATTGTTTAAATAATTTCTTTTCGTTGTGTAACTGTCCTGATTTTAACTGCTGTAAGGGCCATATAAATATGGTATACTATCATTAATAATGATATTTGAATAGCATAGCATATTCATATTTGAATAATATTTTGTTTTTAATGTTGTACAGTGCAGGTGACATGTATTTAGTTCAAATCCTATGTTTTCAAACAACAAAATTGTCTTATTGGAAATCCAGATTTATTCATGTTACTTTTTAACAACTCTCATGCTTTTGGTCTGGTTGTATTGGTACGTTGCTGTTTCTGGTATTACACATTCAATAAAACTGATGACCTGGTATATAAATTTAATACAATGAAATTTTTTAAAACACAACACAGGCTTCATTTGTATTTCACAAGTTGTTTTAAAAAACCAAACAAGTACTTCCACAAGTGTCAATATCATGAATATTATATAAAACGGCACTGAAAATGATTAAAGATACTTTCTTGAAACTATTAATTTAATACATTAAGAGTTGTATTAAAATTTTAGAGGTATTAAGTTCACTCTTTTAGAGCTTAAAGGTATTAAAAAAACATGTTTATATATGCCACCAGATAAAATTGCATCATAAAAAAAAAGCACTGCAAGCAAGAATTAAACCATTAAAAGCACTATAGAAATATGTAATATTAACACAACTTCACAAGTAAAAAAAACAACTATATACATTGTCACTTATATAAAATGTTTTAAACTGGGCGTCTGAAAGGCCATTTAGGTAAACAGAATAGAGAAATATATGTAATGTGCAGAATGAAGGGCTAAATAAATAATTGAGAAAATAACCCAAAATAGATTACTATGGGATGCTTAAATAAAAAGAGGAGATTTTTATGCCAAATTAAAAAGGGTAGAGAAAAATGAAATAAGAGTTTAGAATATAGAAAAGAAGAAGACATCCCCTATCCATACCCTCATATTTGTACTAAAAGTCTTTCTGTGCTTCAGTTAAGTTTAAATAAGGGACATAACTATTTACAATTGGAACACTACATCCCTATAGCTACGGTATTTGGATTTGAATTCAGTATGAAAATAGAAGTTTGTACAACATATTCAATAAAAAATTACTTTTAAAAACGGTTGCAAAAAGGATTTAAATTCAGTATGAAAATAGAAGTTTGTAAAACATATTCAATAAAAAATGACTTATAAAAACGGTTGCAAAAAACATACATGTAAGGTGAAGGTATAAATATCACAATATGAAATTCACTATTGCACTGTTTGTAATATTGCACTGTTTGTAATGTCATCAAAGCACTATAAACGATATGAGCGATTTCTCTGCTGACGAGCACATTCTTCTTTCTTTCCGGTCAACCAACTGAAAAAATTCTGTCCATTTAGTTTACTATTTGGGTCATACTCCATGGTCATAAATGATCTATGGCTACGACCAGGTATTCTGTCAAATAGCTTTTCAGCTTTTAGACTGTCAACAAGCTTACTTATGTCTCTCTGGATGGAAGGCTTTGAGTTTGCTGGCTTTCCAAAAAACTGTTGCAGTCCTTTGGTGTAGCCATCAATGAGGTAGTTGCATCCTTGCAGGCTTCGTCCACAACGCTGTATAGCAGCAGATGTGAGATTACCTCTTAAACCCGTTAAAGCGTCTTTAGCCCTCATGTTCATAAATTCCAATGCCAAATCACAAGGAATGTTTCCACCTGGTCCACCATGAATATTTACAGTACGGTTATACTTAAGTTCATGGGCCATTTTTGGTGGCAATGTAGCAAGAAGCTGAGTTTGCAGTTTAAAAGCTAAAAGCCTGTATTTGGTATGGTTGGTGTATGAATACCTTAGCATGTCGAAACGCCACAATCTTACTAGTCTATCTCCATCATTTTCTTTGGATGCATCTTCTCTACACCAATCCATCAGCCCTTCCCGCAACAAACAACAAGAATAATTAAATTTTTTGTCCTCCAGCTTCGTAGTTTCAGTGTGTGTTTCTTTCTCTTCATGAATACTTGCGATTTGACCAACATCTCCTAAAATTTCCAAATTTTGGTACTGGCACGTTTCTCTGTGTCTCTGGCGGCACCGCCCATCAATGGAAAATGTCTTTGGACAACCCGGAAACCCACAGCTAGTTCTATTATTTGTGTTATTTTCTGCTTCTCCTTCATGTGTGAATTTAAAAGTCTCAGTGGCAACAAACCTTTTGACAATGTCACTTGACAATTTCTCTAGAAATGTCTTTTTCTGTTCATTGGTTGTCAAATTTTCAATGTGTACATTCAATTCACCTGCACTGTTTATGTTCAAAACCTCAAAGGCAGCTAAAACAGCATAGCCTTGTGTTGCAAATCTAATGAACTCTCTGTCATCATTAACTGCACTTGAAACCTAAAACATAGACAAGAATATATTTGAATTTAAATTACTGTAGAGAAACAAACTCTGGAGACAAAGCAAAGACCGATATTTATAAGCCAAGTGTAATATTTATAGCTCAATATTATGTGATATGATCATTGTTGAAGGCTATATGGTGACAGTTTTTCAAATTGAGTCAAATGCTATATACTAACTAACATTTATGTTATTGATATTTGTTTACCTGTATTATTTAATTCATATCATTTATCATTTTTATTAAAAAAGTAATTTTTATTTCCTCCATTTTATAAATGACCTTTTTTGGGATTTTCTAATGGCATAAGAGCAAAGTTAAAGTCTTGATAAAGAAAAATACAACAAAATAACAATTACACTAAAACATGACTTACATGGGTACATATCAGTTTTAATTTGCAACTTACTGAATCATGCAAGTATTTATTTATCAATAAATTATTGTAGTCATTAATATATTTATTATCATTAAAAACAATTAATGGCAAAATTGCAATGAACATATTTTTATGTATCACTTTTGATTTGCTACAAATTTCACATCTATGTTAACAATATTTAAAAATATAATGTATACAGTATGTACATGTGGACTATTATTAATGGATCATAATTAATAATTTAACATTTACACATACCTGTGATTTAACTCCTCTTCTGTCAAAAAGATTTCTGGGCTGGAACAGTGTTCCTTTCTCTCCAGATGATGTTCCTTTATATAACAGGTTAAATGTTTCCTGACAAGAAATAAGAATGTTGTGAAATGTATATATATACAAATGTACTGAAATACAATTTAATTATAAAATATCTTTTTAGAGCTTTCAAGAAATACAAATACTGTCCAAAATTATTTTCCTTCAACATAACAAAGTAATCATAAACATTGTTGAAGGCTGTACAGTGACCTAAAGTTGTTAATTTCTATGTCAGTTGGTCTCTTGAGGCAAGCTATCTCATTTGCAATCATACCACATCTTCTTTATACATGTACATTAATAAATCAAATCCTTAATGATATATTTACATGTATGGGTAAAAGGTCTACAAAACATGTGTAAGTTGTTCAAAGCAGACATTTCTTCACAAAGTAAATAAATAAAATTTCTAAATACCTGCAAAGAAATAACATGTCCATGCCAGTCTTCTGATTTCCACGTAAAACCTTCAAGTCTGTCTTCTTCGGTAATTGCATCCATTCTTGCCCGACTTGCTGCCTCACCACGCTCAACACTTAAGGCATCCCCTCCTAACAATATTGGTATAAATTTTCCTTCATTGGTTTTTGGAACATATTGTTGTAAATGCTGAACAACTTCGATCATCTGCTCTGTGATATTCTCATCCTTTTCTAAGATTCCCAAAGGTACCTTGAATTTAAAAACTTAATTTTAATAAATTTCAACAAGAGATATATAAATGTTACATGGGGAAGCAAATGATTCAAGCTTAATCAATTTTAGATCAATTAAGTGACATTTACTTATAAAAAAAAGAAGATATATTTCATCCCTTTAAAAAATGTGTATATATAAGATAACATTAAGTTAAAACCTTAATTTATAATGACAGTTAACACAGTCATTGTTGAAGGGGTTATAAGAATCATTAAATATGGGGTACATTATACAAGATTCAGATTTTTTACAATAACAAATAATTCATTTGATTTGTACTATATACTGTACCACACAGTTTTAAATTTGTTTGTCAAATTGATAATTACAAAAAAATAAATAAAACAGCAAATAGTAGTCTTCCTTTAAAAAGGTCTGTTTATATTTATAATTAGTACTTATACATGTTATAGTTTAGTTTTCTATGTTGTGTCATGTGTACTATTGTTGTTCTGTTTGTCTTTTTCATTTTTAGCCATGGCGTTGTCAGTTTGTTTTAGATTTATGAGTTTGACTGTCCCTTTGGTATCTTTCGTCCCTCTCTTATATATATACATGTATGTGTTAATTTGTTAAAAAAAAATGTCCAATATTCAATTTTCACTTCATCTTTTATTTTTAAAGTTCTTGAGTTATCTTATTTCTTCTGAAAATCATTTATGTACATGTACCATTTGAAAGTTGATTGATATGTTTAAAACATGATTGAATAAAAGAACAATCAAACAAAAAGTCATCTGAAAAAATTTACTTACTATATCACTTTTTTTCTCTGAAGCCTTGGAGTACTGATGTTGAATGTGAAATGTCACAAGGTCTTTAAAATCTTTTAGCTCAGGAATATAGGTGACTAAAGCCCTCTGTATTAAAATTTGAAAATCAGAATACAAATCATCATGGTCTGTTTTGTTTGGAATGAAAGCTTCAATCGGTATGGACAAAATGTCTGCCTGTGGAAAAAGTGACTCCAAGTCTGCGGTTACTCTGTGTTGTATTCCTATTGAATGCACCAGATTATGAACTTTGTTTGAGGTATCCAGTGTCTTGTGTCTGGTTTTCTGGTGCAGATTTAAATTGTCCATCACAATCTGAAAGGGTCCAGAATCTGATGATGCTTCTACCTGTATAGTTGTTGTGAATGGTGAATCCATATCAATTGCTGGAATAAAAAAGTTCAGTATCATCTGTGTGCTATATGATATTTTATGATAGCTAATGACTGTTTACAATTTAATGATAGGCACATGTTTAAGGATTAAACATAGCAATATGCAAAACTATAGAGGAAAAAGCTGTAGATGACCTTTAGTTGTTAATTTATGTGTCATTTGATCTCTTGCAGAGAGTTGTCTCAAAGGCAATCACACCACCTCTTCTTTTTTATAACTCCTAACAGGGAAATAATGTCTTGTTTTAATCAGACAAAATGATGCTCATATATTTTCACTGAAAATAAATTATTACGAAATAGTTATACATGTACAGTACGCTATAGAGCAGCATAGACAATACAATTATCAAGCATCATGCTGAAAATGTAATATATTCAAGCTAATTTATATCATATTAAACATTAAAAGAAGTTCCCCCCTCTTTCAGTTTCCATTTTTTTAAGATACATGTAAATACTTATAATGACTAGTACCTGCTCCCTTAAAAATAAATAAAGCCATCACTTACACAAGTCTGTCTTGCAGGCTGGTGTTTGAAGTAACTCCTCTGACCCATAGCTTCCACATTTCATTGGTGTAGGTAAATGTACATTTTCTTGACTCAAATCAGGACTATCTAATGCGTCAAGTCTGGGATGGTTAATTGGAGATTCAAACAAAGGTTCAGCAGTGTATATACATGTATCCTCCATCTTGGTTTCAGTTTCTATACCTTCAGGGATAGCATAACAGTGATCATCTGTAAAGAAAGACACAAAATAATCTTAATTCAAAATTGTAGTTTTCATGCATAAGGCAAACAATTTTTTTTGCTAATTATGATCAGACCCACCAGTATATCTGTAGTGTATTGATCCTATAACTCTAGCTTCAATTTTCTACATATACATTGTAGTACCATTGCATCTTAAATAATTAAAATCACAATGAAAAGGTATTCATTCCACACAATTATGACTACATGTATATAGGCATCTGCAAGAACATGTACTAGTAAATGTACTTCATTTTCAAATTTTTACATATAAATGATTATGTTTATCATACAAATGCAACATGGATATACTAGTACATACACGTGTACACTTAATAACTTAAATTGACTTAATACTGAAGCTCCTAGAAAATTTTGTTATTTGCAAGAACAGCTTATTTTATTTAATATTTTGGAAAAAGTTACAAGACATGTACCTAAGCTTGAGTCCTTTGTATTACTGTTTTCTTTGTTATGCATCTCTGCAACCTTATTAGCCCATTTCTTCACTGGCAGGTCAAAACTCTCACATATTCTGTCAATAGTGGACAATGTTGATTTGTATGATGTACTCAGTCCTGCACGATTGAATGTAGTGTAAACCTGAAATCAAATTACATTTAAATTTAGAGCATTTCAGATCAATACATACTAATACATAGAAATAATTATACTATGAAAGATAGGAGATATGGTATTGCTTATATACATGTACATTTTTAGTTTATTTGAGAACAAAAAAAATACTAGTGTTTTCTACACACTACATGTACATTTCAGCCAACTTTAAATGGGAAGCAAAACAACACACATGTAAATACATCCATTTTACAATTCAGGCAAAAATATAATTATACATGTTATGTATATGCTCCTACTCATTATTAATTAATATAAATTTGTATATATTAAGCGTTCTTAAGAAAATTGTTACTTTTCCATTTACTGTACTACTATTAAGAAGAAATCTCTTGTCCATTTACACTTTTATTTACCAAATGCATACATGTAATAACTATATTGAGTATATGCCATTGTCAGTCTGAAATCAAAATTCATATTAATCCACTTTTTAATTCAAGCCCACAAGTTAAAATTTTCACTTAACCAAATACAAATCTTACTATATAGCTATTTTTTATATAGATATATAAATATATTTACCTTAGTTCTTACATGACCCCTGAACATCAGTACACTGTTTATTGCTTGAATAGTGTTGATCTGTTGGTTTCTTGAAAAAAGTAGGATGGCAAGACTTGACACAACTCTTGGTACATTATTTTCTTTCTTGCCAGCAAGAAGTTTTAGGAGGTCAACTGTAGTGGGACATGTGTTTAGCAATTGCTTGTGTACTGTCTTCCATGAAAATCTAGCTATATTTGATGATCTCAACACAGAGTTCTTATCCGAACATACTTTGTTTACTTCCTAGTTTATAGTTTTCTTAACAGTGTTAACTAGTTCTTTCTTGACTTCGTCAATTTGTAGAAGATGGTTCAGGGCAGTCTTGTACTGTTTCATTACAAGAGCCCTACAGGCCAGCTTAGTAGGTCCTTGTAAATTAGTTTTCCTTTTACTCTGGCGGTAATCAATTTGCACCTAAAAAAAAGTTAGAAATATACATTAAGTATTATGATTTTGTTTCTTACCATGCTTCTAAATTAGAAAAAAAAAGGAAATAAACTGGTCTACATGTAGGGTGTACATTGTACATGTATGAATAACTTTTTCCATTCCAGAATTTCCTTAACAAGCACACGGATATAATTGCATGATGCATTTTTCAAATAAGTTTACACAAATACTGCATTACATACACATGTATGTCAAGAATGTTGAGTTGATTTTTTATAAATCAAGAAGTGGGAGATACAAAGTTAAAAAAATTATGGCTTAAGTCTGACAGGGTATTTGTAAAATTTTTACATGTAAAAGATGTTCAATGATCATAAGTTAAAGAAAGTAATGTTACTTTATATACATTACCTTGACTTTAGGACCAGGGGACTGATTCTGTGAGTGTGACTGTGTTTGAGTTCTTGGAAGGGGTGTAGAGAACTGCAGTCTCCTTCTGTTGACTTTAGGAGTTGATCCTCTGGGTGGGCTGGATTTCTTTCCTTTTGGTGTACACCCAGTCTTAGAAGGGGTTAAACAGTCCCTGTTTCGCTTTACACTACTGCTTCCACGTACATATTCCAACTTGATGGTGAGATTCTTAAAGTTATTGGAAACTTTTTCTTTGAGAGTGTCAGTCAACTGTTTGCATTTTTTCTGGCTGTTGTATATTGTTTTAAGAGATTTAAAACAGGCATCACATACATAAGTGTCTTCATTTTCTTCAACATACTTTCTCAACAGATTTTCCTCCAACTGGTAACAATTTGCAATAGTTTCAATTAGATCAACATCACTATGTTTCATAAGTTTTCGCCTTCGCTCCGTTTTTAAATTGTTCACATCAAAATAATGTTGACAATGCAAACACGTGTTGTCAAATTCCATTGTTATTAAGGTGTTTACTTTTAATCATGCTCCGCCTTCTTTTCTTCTTCTTCTTCTTCCAATACAGTGCAGTCCTCTAATTGAGTATTATCGCACTATTGCCCATGCTGGGTGTGACAACAAAGGTGCAAGAAAATATTTACAGGTGCAAGTTAAAAACAGACTGATGGTGCGATTAAGGAATACTGCAGCTCAGTACTCCCTGCTTGAAAGCATCTAGTGAGGTACTGTCCACCAAAGGTTGTGGGAGGCTGTTCCATATCCTTATGCTGTCTGGGAAGAAGGAATGCCTGTAGGTTGAAGTTCTGGCATAAGGTACAAGAAATCGTGTTGTGTGTCCTCTTGCTACGGATGATGTAGAGTGTAGCTCTAGCGTTGGTATTGCTACGAGGCCATTTACTATCCTGTACATCATTACTGCTTTGCAGTTGGCCCTCCTCTCGGCTAGTGGTTGCCACTGTAGAGTTTTTAGCATTGATGTTACACTGCTGGTTTGTTGGTAGTTGTTCAATACAAACCGGGCTGATCTTCTTTGCACACTTTCTAATTTCTGAATGTTAAGGTTGGTGAACGGGTCCCAGACTGAGCATGCATACTCAAGCAGTGGTCTTACTAGCGTTGTATAGCATACAGCCTTGGTTTGTTGGGGACAGTGCTGAAGATTTCTTTGGATGAAGGCCCTGGTTGAATTAGCCTTTTTAGCTATACTCTCTATGTGAGTGTTCCAGTTAATAGTTTTATGTATCGTGACGCCTAGATATTTTGCCGAGTCAACCAGTTCTAAATTGTGACCATGTATGTTGTAGCTTGTTAGATGTGGTTTGCGCTTGTTGGTAACGCGTAGCAGTTGGCATTTGCTGGGGTGGAATTCCATTTGCCAATCAGATTCCCATCTGAGCAAGTTGTTCATGTCTTCTTGTAATAACTGCGAGTCTGCATCATTTTGGATCTTTCTGTACAGTACACAGTCATCAGCGAATAGGCGGACTGTTGATGACTGAACATAGTCCGGTAGGTCATTGATGAACAGAAGGAACATGAGTGGTCCAAGTACGCTCCCCTGTGGTACCCCTGATTGGACTGGTGCAGTGTGAGATGTTTTACCATCCACAACGACTCTCTGATTTCTGGAGCTGAGGAAGTCCCTGATCCATTGGAGTGTTGGCCCACTTATCCCATAGTACTCTGCTTTGTACAAAAGTCTCTCGTGAGGGACTTTATCGAATGCCTTAGAAAAATCTAGCAAGATAAGGTCAATCTGTTCACCGAGATCTATGTTTTTGGCCAGGTCCTGTATTGTGAGGATAAGTTGTGACTCGCAGGAACGGTTCTTTCTGAATCCATGTTGAGCGTCGTTCAGAATGCCGTGTATATCAAGATGTTTTGCAATACTACTGCATATTATGTGCTCTAGGATCTTGCATGTGACTACAGTCAATGAAACTGGACGGTAGTTACTAGCACGTGATTTATCTCCTTTCTTGAAAATAGGAACAACGAAGGCTTCTTTCCATTCAGGTGGTATGGTGCCTTGATTTATTGACGCTTGAAAGAAAGTGGTAAATGTTTCTGCTAGATATGGTGCAAGCTCTTTGAGAAGTCTTGTCGGGATCTCATCTGGCCCAGCTGCTTTGTGGATGTTCAAGTTGCTGAGCAGTTTTTGTACGCCATTTTCAGTTACATGTATTTTGTTCATTGTTGGATGTGGACTCTTTCCTTTATTCGGTATGGTTTTAATATCCTCACTGGTGTTGAATACAGATGAAAATTGGTCATTCAGAATGTTTGCCTTCTTTTCACTTTCTGAGTAAGTGAGTCCATCTGTATCTTTGAGAGGTGAAACTCCAACAGATTCGCATTTCTTACTTTTAATAAATCCCCAGAATCTTTTAGGGTTTGCTGATAGTTCAGGATTAATGATGTCATTAATATAGTCTCTGTAAGCCTTCCTACATTCTTTCTGTGTTGCGGCTTTTAAACGATGGTATCTGTCAAGATCAGATTTTTTCTTGGTCTTTCTTGCTTTTTCAGCTATTTGCGAACAGGTAAATAGGTAATACAACCTAAGGAGGTTACTAATCGTATCATCTGTTTATGCTCCGCCTTTTTCTCCCGCCTAATCTGTTATTGTAAACAATTGCCCATAATTCCCCGCGTCAATCAATTTCCGCTTTGACGCGTTCTAACTGTGTATGCATTCAGGCGTTAATGTAGCAATCGGAGATTAGACGGAGATCAGCGGAATATAACGACTGACATTATTCGGGTTAATTACACGATAAATCGGTAGTGACCAATCTCTGTGTTATAGTAGTTTGAAAGTGAGTCAACTTAGAGCTGAAAAAATTATCGTTGAGGAAAAAATCCGCGAAGCACAAGAAGACGATATAATTCGTTTAAAAAAAAACTCAGCGATTGCGACGCCATCCACCTGGTTACAAGAAACAAATGTTGTTAAGCCAAAGTTTACAGAAAAGTTATTCATGCAAAGAAGATTTGCTCAGAGACATAATCCGTTTTTCATTGTCCCAAACACAAACTTAAGTTGAGAAAAGTAGTACGATCGCGGATGAATAATTAGTGCTATATATGTGATTGAAGGTAAATATGAGGAGATTTATTTATTTATAATATGCTCTATAAATGAGGAATTCAAAATACAGAACAAAATGATCATAGAACTAGGAAAACAACTCGTTGTAAACTTTTCATTTCTGGACTATTTTCGATATAAATCACGTGTCGTCTGCAAAGACTGACTGTTGTTAATTTGTTGTTACATTTGAACTTAAAACAGGTCAAACATTGTTTATGTTGTGTGGTGCTTGTACAAAATTAATTATTTATTGAATCTATATATATAAAATTTAAATGATACTGTACTTTTCTTTAATATAACGTCGCCATGATTAATGCCATTACAACTAAATTTACAGAAATTGACATTCTCCTGCAATTCGCTTAAACCTCTATTCTATACCCGCTAAAATACACGCAAACCCATTGTACTATACCCGGCTCAAATACACGCAAAACCTGGCATTGTACTATACCCGGCTCAAATACACGCAAAACCGTTACATTACACACAAAAGTGCACAGTCTGAAATGTCTCACCTTTATTGATATTATGTTGTTAGTCCAAAATAAAAAGCTTTACTACAACTATTACATAAACTTAACATGATCGAAGAAAAATCTAGGTCATATAAACCAAACGAGAAATACATATAAAATAATTTATTACACTAAATATAACTGACCTATTACATATTATTTCTAAGAAACAGACGTCACTTAACCAAGAAAACTAAATTTGACCAATGAACCATCGAAATGAGGCCAAGGTCAGATGATACTTGCCTGACAGACATTATGATATACACATTACATTCCTTCCATACAACACATACAGTCGACATATTGCTTATAGATTAAGACAAGAGTGCACACGCTGAAATGTCTCGCCTTCTATACTAATCATTGATATTATGTTGATAGTCCTAAGTATAAAGCTAATCTTTATTACAACTGTCACATAAACTTAACATTCACCAAGATAACTAAACAAAGACCAATGAACCTTGAAAATGAGGTCAAGGTTAGATGAACCATGCCAGGCAGACATGTACAGCTACTAATGCTTCTATACAACATATAAAGTTGACCCATTACTTATAGTTTAAGAAAAATAGACCAAACACAAAAACTTAACACTGTGCAATGAACCGTGAAAATGAGGTCACGATCAAATAAAACCTGCGCGATTGACATAAAGATCATAAAATATTTCCATACACCAAATATAGTTGACCTATGGCATATAGTTTTAGATAAAAAGACCAAAACTCAAAAACTTAACTTTGACCACTGAACCTAAAAATGAGGTCAAGGTCACATGACATCTGCCCGCTAGACATGTCCACCTTACAATTATTCCATACAACAAATATAGTAGACCTATTGCATATAGTATGAAAAAAACAGACCAAAACACAAGAATTTAACTATAACCACTGAACCATGAAAATGAGGTCAAGGTCAAATGACACCTGCCAGTTGGACATGTGCACCTTACAGTCCTTCCATACACCGAATATACTAGCCCTATTGCTTATAGTATCTGAGATATGGACTTGACCACCAAAACTTAACCTTGTTCACTGATCCATGAAATGAGGTCGAGGTCAAGTGAAACTTGAACTGTCTGACAAACACGAGGACCTTGCAAGGTACGCACATATCAAATATAGTTATCCTATTACTTATAATAAGAGAGAATTCAACATTACAAAAAATTTGAACTTTTTTTTCAAGTGGTCACTGAACCATGAAAATGAGGTTAAGGACATTGGGCATGTGAGTGACGGAAACTTCGTAACATGAAGCATCTATATACAAAGTATGAAGCATCCAGTTCTTCCACCTTCTAAAATATAAAGCTTTTAAGAAGTTATCTAATGCCGTCGCCGCCGGATCACTATCCCTATGTTTGTCGAGCTAGATGCGATAGGTGTCGCCTGCAGGGGCGGATCCAGTCATTTTAAAAATGGGGGTTCCCAACCAAGGACAAAAAGGGGGGGGGGGGTTCCAACTATATGTCCCCATTCAAATGCATTAATCGGCCAAAAAAAGGGGGGAACCCCTGGATCCGCCAATGCGCCAGCTCGACAAAAAATATTTGAATATATTTCTATGTAACTTTATACCTTTCAAAGACACTCATTTCCTTCCTTAATGATTCTTCTATGAGAAGCATGGATTGGTTTACCGATCAACGACACCCTTTTACTTTGCTATCGTTTCATTCAGGTCAAAATATTCAAATGTCCCCTCAAATGTCTCAGAGAAAACAACGTCACTGGCAAACATGACGTTTTTCTACATACACAAAATGGGAGATAACTCTGTCGGTAGGAAACTTATGGGTTGACGATTTTATTACAATCAATGACAGTTCCTGGTGCTTACGAGTGTTGTTACGTGATTTGATACAAATTTACAAGTTGAGAATCCTTCACAAATATAAATATCGAACGCACATTTCTTCAAAACAAACATTGTATATATAGTTGCAATGCCAGAGCATCCTCCTAACAGTCCCCACTGTGAATGTAAAATGATTATCCTCAAACAATCAATTTAAATTATACAGGAATGTGCCTTTCTGTCAGACAAAGTGCAGATGTGGCCACATCAAGGAATTATGAAGTATATAAACAGAGGCGGATTTAGGGGGACACGGTGCCCCTCTTCTATTGGAGCTTCAAACATGTATATGACAAATGCATAGACTTAATTAACGTATCAATCCAAAGTTTGGTTTTTATAATCATCCCTTGGTCTCGTCTCGTTTCACACCGGATCTTAAGGGGTAACTATGATATAGATATATTGTCATCCCACAAGGTGTGACTATGGTATCATCCCTAAGTCTCTTCACAAAGGATCAAAATTAGTGACTAGGGTATATTAATATGTTCGTACACATTATACTAATATATGCCAAAACACACATTTTACAATTGCCGAATTCCCCCAAACTAGAAGGAACCTATTTTTAATACACATACCAGATATGTATAATTTCTGCACATACTAATTTCATGAATATAACATTTATATATGTAAACAGTCTTTAAACTGCCAATACAAGTTGAAAAGTTGTACTCTGTCATAAACGAAACCGCCGGCTAGGAAAATAAACAACCAAGTTAACTCAGTTGATATGGAAACCAGTGTTCAAATCCTATTGCTCTGAAGATCGTCATGTGATGTGTAGATTGAACAATACTGAAAATTGACTAAACCTGGTAGAGTTATCGAACTTTTATATAAACATATTCTTAAAGGTTACCAAGTCACTGTAATAAGATCATTGACTAAACCTGGTAGAGTTATCGAACTTTTATATAAACATATTCTTAAAGGTTACCAAGTCACTGTAATAAGATCATTGACTAAACCTGGTAGAGTTATCGAACTTTTATATAAACATATTCTTAAAGGTTACCAAATCACTGTAATAAGATCATTGACTAAACCTGGTAGAGTTATCGAACTTTTATATAAACATATTCTTAAAGGTTACCAAGTCACTGTAATAAGATCATTGACTAAACCTGGTAGAGTTATCGATCTTTTATATAAACATATTCTTAAAGGTTACCAAGTCACTGTAATAAGATCATTGACTAAACCTGGTAGAATTATCGAACTTTTATATAAACATATTCTTAAAGGTTACCAAGTCACTGTAATAAGATCATTGACTAAACCTGGTAGAGTTATCGATCTTTTATATAAACATATTCTTAAAGGTTACCAAGTCACTGTAATAAGATCATTGACTAAACCTGGTAGACTTATCGATCTTTTATATAAACATATTCTTAAAGGTTACCAAGTCACTGTAATAAGATCATTGACTAAACCTGGTAGACTTATCGATCTTTTATATAAACGTATTCTTAAAGGTTACCAAATCACTGTAATAAGATCCTTGACTAAACCTGGTAGACTTATCGATCTTTTATATAAACGTATTCTTAAAGGTTACCAAATCACTGTAATAAGATCATTGACTAAACCTGGTAGAGTTATCGATCTTTTATATAAACATATTCTTAAAGGTTACCAAGTCACTGTAATAAGATCATTGACTAAACCTGGTAGACTTATCGATCTTTTATATAAACGTATTCTTAAAGGTTACCAAATCACTGTAATAAGATCATTGACTAAACCTGGTAGACTTATCGATCTTTTATATAAACATATTCTGAAAGGTTACCAAATCACTGTAATAAGATCATTGACTAAACCTGGTAGAGTTATCGATCTTTTATATAAACATATTCTTAAAGGTTACCAAGTCACTGTAATAAGATCATTGACTAAACCTGGTAGACTTATCGATCTTTTATATAAACGTATTCTTAAAGGTTACCAAATCACTGTAATAAGATCATTGACTAAACCTGGTAGACTTATCTATCTTTTATATAAACGTATTCTTAAATGTAACCAAGTCACTGTAATAAGATCATTGACTAAACCTGGTATACTTATCTATCTTTCATATAAACATATTCTTAAAGGTTACCAAGTCACTGTAATAAGATCATTGACTAAACCTGGTAGACTTATCGATCTTTTATATAAACGTATTCTTAAAGGTTACCAAATCACTGTAATAAGATCATTGACTAAACCTGGTACACTTATCGATCTTTTATATAAACGTTTTCTTAAAGGTGACAAAATCACTGTAATAAGATCATTGACTAAACCTGGTAGACTTATCGATCTTTTAAATAAACTTATTCTTAAAGGTTACCAAATCACTGTAATAAGATCATTGACTAAACCTGGTAGACTTATCGATCTTTTATATAAACGTATTCTTAAAGGTTACCAAATCACTGTAATAAGATCATTGACTAAACCTGGTAGACTTATCGATCTTTTATATAAACGTATTCTTAAAGGTTACCAAATCACTGTAATAAGATCATTGACTAAACCTGGTATACTTATCTATCTTTTATATAGACTTATTCTTAAAAGCTACCAAGTCACTGTAATAAGATCATTGACTAAACCTGGTAGATTTATCGATCTTTTGAATAAACTTATTCTTAAAGGTTACCAAATCACTGTAATAAGATCATTGACTAAACCTGGTAGACTTACCGATCTTTTATATTCTTAAAGGTTACCAAGTCACTGTAATAAGATCATTGACTAAACCTGGTAGACTTATCGATCTTTTATATTCTTAAAGGTTACCAAGTCACTGTAATAAGATCATTGACTAAACCTGGTAGACTTATCGATCTTTTATATTCTTAAAGGTTACCAAGTCACTGTAATAAGATCATTGACTAAACCTGGTAGACTTATCGATCTTTTATATAAACTTATCCTTAAAGGTTACCAAGTCACTGTAATAAGATCATTGACTAAACCTGGTATACTTATCTATCTTTTATATAAACTTATTCTTAAAGGCTACCAAGTCACTGTAACAAGATCATTGACTAAACCTGGTAGATTTATCGATCTTTTGAATAAACTTATTCTTAAAGGCTACCAAGTCACTGTAATAAGATCATTGACTAAACCTGGTATACTTATCGATCTTTTATATAAACTTATTCTTAAAGGTTACCAAGTCACTGTAATAAACCTGGTAGACTTATCTATCTTTTATATTAACTTATTCTTAAAGGTTACCAAGTCACTGTAATAAGATCATTGACTAAACCTGGTAGACTTATCGATCTTTTATATAAACTTATTCTTAAAGGTTACCAAGTCACTGTAATAAACCTGGTAGAATTATCTATCTTTTATATTAACTTATTCTTAAAGGTTACCAAGTCACTGTAATAAACCTGGTAGACTTATCGATCTTTTATATAAACTTATTCTCAAAGGTTACCAAGTCACAGTAATAAACCTGGTAGACTTATCGATCTTTTAAATAAACTTATTCTTAAAGGTTACCAAGTCACTGTAATAAGATCATTGACTAAACTTTGTAGACTTATCTATCTTTTATATAAACTTATTCTTAAAGGTTACCAAGTCACTGTAATAAAAATGGTAGAATTTTAGATCTTTTAAAAAAACTTATTCTTAAAGGTTACCAAGTCACTGTAATACGATCATTGAATAGTGTTTTTATTGGTATTTTTTAATAGTTTGTTTTATGTTGTACTGTTACACCACTGTCTAAGGTTAGGGGGATGGTTAAGATCCTGTAAACATGTTTAACCCCGCCACATTCTGTATGTATGTATGTATCTATCCAAGTCAGGAGCCTGTATTTCAGGAGTTGTCGTTCGATTATATGTTACATATTTGTTTTTCGTTCATTGTTTTAAATTTGGCCATTAGTTTTCTCGTTGTACATTGTCATTTCACGGATTTTTATAGCTGGCTATGCGGTATGGGCATTGCTCATTGTTAAAGGCCGTACGGTGACCCATAGTTATCAATTTATGTCTCACTTGGTGTCTTGTGAATTGATTCATTGGCAATCATACCACATCTTCTTTTTATATATGTGTAGTAGGTCTACATAAAACAAATCAAGAAATATATATACTCGTAAACAGAATATACATATATAGTACACAATATGAAAACGCTTATAGCTGTAACCAAAGAGCATGATTTTTCTTCCGGTAGTAATTAACTTTTGCCCTACAATAACACTAACATGACTTTTAAAAGAGATGCGAAAAATACCAGATGTTTATCAAACTCATAAGTCTTACCCAAAAGTGACAATGCCATGGTAAAAGAATATACCAATGTATATTAAAACTCACAAGACAAAATCAAACTGACAATGCCATTGTGAAGAAAATATACCACATGTATATTCAAACTCAATAGTAACAAGAATGTGTCCCTAGTACACGGATGCCCCCGTCGCATTATCATTTTCTATGTTCTATGGACCGTGAAACTAGTGTAAAAACTCTAATTTGGCATAGAAATTAATAAGATCATGTCATAGGGAACATATTTACTAAGTTGCAAGTGGATTGGACTTCAACCTCATCAAAAACTTTAAACCTGAAGCGAGACGAACGTACGAACGAACAAACGTAAGTGGGGCATAACAATCAAACTGACAATGCCATGGTAAAAAATTTACCAAATGTATATTCTAGCTCATACGTCGGAGACAAACTGACAATGCCATGGTAAAGCAAAGATACAAAATGTATATTTGAACTCACAAGTTAAAAACAAACTGACAATGCAATGGTAAAAAATATACCAAATGTATGTTCAAATTGACAACTCCATGGTAAAAACAATATAGCAAATGTATATTCAGACTCAAGAGTCAAAAACGAACTGACAATGCCTTGGTAAAGAAAAGATACCAACTGCATATTCTAAGTCACAAGTGAAACACAAACTGACAATGCCATGATAAAAAAAATATACTTAATGTAAATTTGAACTCACAAGTAAAAAAACAATGACAAAATGTACAATCAAACTCGTGAGTCAAAATTAAACTGTCAACGCCATGGTAAAGCAAAGATACAAAATGTATATTTGAACTCACAAGTCAAAAACAAAATGACAAAATGTACAATCAAACTCGCGAGTCAAAATCAAACTGACAATTCCATGGTAAAAAAATATACCAAATGTATATTCAGACTCACAAGATTAATTTAAACTGACAATGCCATGGTATAGAAAATCTACCAAATGCGTATTCAAATCACGATTTAATTAACAAACTGACAAAGCCATGGTGAAGAAAATATACCGAATATATATTCTAACTCATACATCGGAGACAAACTGACAACGCCATGGTAAAGAAAAGATACCAAATGTATATTTGAACTCACAAGTCAAAAACAAAATGACAATGTGTATATTAAAACTCACAAGTCAAAATAAAATTGACAAAACCATTGTAAAACAATATAGCAAATGTAAATTCAAACTCACGAGTGAAAAACAAATTAACAATGCCATGGTGCAGAAAAACTGTGTGTACTCTAAAGTTCTATTTAAGGTTTGCCAAAACTGGATGTACTAGTACTCATTAAAGACCAGTAAAAGGGGGTGTACTCTAAAGTGCTTCTTAAGGTTCATAAAAACTGGGTTTACTCTAAAGTGCTCCTTAAGGTTCATGAAAACTGGGTGTACTCTAAAGTGTTCCTCAAGTTTCAGCAAAACTGGGTGTACTGTAACGTGTTCCTTAAGGTTCACCAAAACTGGGTGTACTCTTTAAGTTGTCCGTAACGTTCACCAAAGCTTGGTGTGCTCTAAAGTGTTCCTTAAGGTTTGCCAAATTTGGATGTACTCTAGAGTGCCTCTTAAGGTTCACCAAAACTGCGTGTACTCTAGAGTGCCTCTTAAGGTTCATTAAAACTGTTTGTACTCTAAAGTGCCCTGTAATGTTCACCAAAACTGGGTGTGATGTAAAGTACTCATTAAAGACCAATACAACTGGGTGTACTCTAATGTGCCCCTTAATGTTCACCAACACTTGGTGTACTCTAAAGTGCTCCATAAGATTCAACAGCACTGGGTGTACTCTAAAGGGCTCCTTGAGATTTCACACATTGGATGTGCTCTGAAGTGCCCCTTAGATCAACAACACTGGGTGTACTCTAAAGTGCTCCGGAAGGATCACCAAAACTGGTTGTACTCTAAAGTGGTCCTTAATGTTTGCCAAAACTATGTGTAATCTGAAGTTTTCCTTAAGGTTTACAAAAAATGGGTGTACTCTAAAGTGTTTCGTTAGGTTTGCCTAAACTGGTTTGGTCTAAAGCGCTCTCTAAGGTTCGCAAAAACTGGTTGTACTCTTAAACATGGCTACTATTTATCTTGTATCGCTAGACTAAACTTGGACACTTCTAATATCAATACAAGTAATGCAGTGCTATTATTTATCTTTTAGCCATAGGAAACAGTGCTTGGACACTTCTTATAACAAAACAAGTAAAACATGGCTAGTATTTGTCTGGTATCGCAAGGAAATAGACCTTGGACACTTTTATTACCAATTCAAGTAATCCTAAAATTGCATTCCTCGGGAGCAGGGTATATCTCATATCGATACTATGAAGATCACAAAGAGGCAGAAGAATCTACATTTCTTTATCTTTTTCGTTATATCCAATATACCTCAATACAATTTAACATGATTTATTGCTTGCAGAAGACTTTTTAACAATACCTTTTACCTCAATTTCAAATAAACTCAATATATATTCAAGAGTAAACTCTTCTTGTGATCTGTAGGTATTGGCTGTAGGGGTGTTTCCATGCCCCGTACCGAACAATAAATACTCTTAAATTGTCATGACATGAAAGAACCGAAACAAATATGTTTACTATGAAATCCTTTTTTACTGGAGTAACTTCTATAAAATTTTAAAATGTAAACCTTGATTCAGTCATATAAAATAAATAAGAAGAATCATTTTATATACATACTATTGTGCCTGATGTTCATATGATTAAATCATAATCTTTCAGTCAGTTTAATTGAAGTCTGGAGCTGGCATGTCAGTTAACTGCTAGTAGTCTGTTGTTATTTATGTATTATTGTCATTTTGTTTATTTTCTTTGGTTACATCTTCTGACATCAGACTCGGACTTCTCTTGAACTGAATTTTAATGTGCGTATTGTTATGTGTTTACTTTTCTAAATTGGCTAGAGGTATAGGGGGAGGGTTGAGATCTCACAAACATGTTTAACCCCGCCGCATTTTTTGCGCCTGTCCCAAGTCAGGAGCCTCTGGCCTTTGTTAGTCTTGTATTATTTTAATTTTAGTTTCTTGTGTACAATTTGGAAATTAGTATGGCGTTCATTATCACTGAACTAGTATATATTTGTTTAGGGGCCAGCTGAAGGACGCCTTCGGGTGCGGGAATTTCTCGCTACATTGAAGACCTGTTGTTGACCTTTTGCTGTTGCTGTTGCTGTTGTTGTTTTTTTTTTTTTTTTTTTCTTCGATGGTCGGGTTGTTGTCTCTTTGGCACATTCCCCATTTCCATTCTCAATTTTATGACAACAATAGAAAAGTTGAGCATTTATAAACAATATAGTGACAATGTACTATTTACAACATGTTTCAATTATAATATATATAAGAAGATGCGGTATGAGTGCCATCAGACAACTCTCTTCAAAGTCACAATTTGTAAAAGTAAAGCACTATATGTTAAAGTATGGTCTTCAACACGGAGCCTTGGCTCTAATCAAACAGCAAGCTATTAAGGGCATCAAAAAGAAATACATGCTTTCTGTCATCTAATTATATATATTCATCATATTTTGATTGCTTTTGCCAGGCTGATGAATTACAGCTACATGGTTTTGAATATTTACACAAAATTGGTGCCGTTTAGTTATGTTAATAACAAAACTAAGACATTGAGAAATCTCTTTAAAGTTACAATAATCATCTATAAATATACGATATTACCAAAAACAAATATACATTTTGGGTCAACATTTTGGGTTCATGTTGTTTATTCTTTAGTTTTCTATGTTTTGTTATGTGTACTATTGTTTTTTTTTAACTTTTTTTAATCAAAACTTATGAATGAAGTCATCATGATTTTGTAACACTAATATGACTTTTTGTGTTAAGTAGTATCAAAATTGGACAGGATAAGTATAGCTAGGACTGGGTCAACCATGGGAATGAATGTATTCTTTAAATTTGTTATTACAAAAGTATGAGTTTAAAGTGCGCAAAAAAGTATACGAAGGGACAGAAACTCATGATGAATAATTATAGTAAATAAAATGCTCAACTGAAATTATTCTTAACGAATACTTACAATTTGAAGAACATGATTTCAAAGCATTTTTAGATTAATAAGAATAAATATTTGTGTATTTTTTTTGCTTTCAGTCATGAATATTTTTTCAAACTAGAACCAGGTGCTCCGCAGGGCGCAGCTTTATACGACACCAGTGGTTGAACCCTGAACAGTTGGGTAAATTTGGTCACAATATTCAAGCTTAATTCTGTCTGAATTTGGATTGTGATCAAATTTTGACATTTATATAGTTTTTTGTCACAATATTAATGTGGTCAAAGATCTAACAAATCTATTGCACAATACTTTGCAATTGAAGATTTCTTCTTGAAACTTTTCAAAATTCGAAATTTGAAAAATTTTGAAAAAAAGAACCCCTTCAAAAAATGGTAAACAAAAAATCCCCCTCCCAACTTTTTGAAACCCCCTTTGAGCAATAACCCTTAAACTCAATCCCATGCAGTATTGAACCTTGTAGTACAATTTCAGAGAGATCCATACACTTAAACACAAGTTATTGTCATGATTGTTTGGAAACTAGAAACATGCTTCTTATTGGCCCTTTTTTGGCCCCTAATAATACCTACATATTTTGGGCAATTAACCCAAAACTTAATCCCAGCCTCCCCTTTGTTATATGGTAGATTGAGGTACAATTTCAGAGAGATCCATACAATTACACATAAGTTATTGTGTTGAAACTAGAAAAATGCTTTTTTTGATCCCTTTTTGGCCCTTAATTCCTAAACTTTGGCCCCATAACCCCTAGAATGAATCCAAACCTTCTACTTGTGGTTTTAAACATTGTGGTATGATTTTAGAGCAATTGAAATACTTCTACACAAGTTATTATCCTGAAACTAGAAAATTTGCTTGTTTTGGGCCCCTTTTGGCCCCTCATTCCTAATTGGTTGGGACCATCATCCCCAAAATCAATCCCAACCTTACTTTTGTGGTATTGAACCTGCTGAAAAAATTTCATGAAGATCTATTCACTTAAACTAAAGTTATTATCCGGAAACCAATGTGTCTTCGGACGACGACGATGCAGACGACGACATCATACCATTATACGATCCCAAAATTTTTTTGGGGTCGTATAAAAAAAGTAAGACACAATGAATACAATAATTTCAAAAATATGGTGTAATTTACAATCATTGGTGTAATGAAGCTTCATAGAGTTAAGATTTGTCACTTTTCTTTCCTTTCAGCATCGGATCAGGACATGGTTTTCTGTGTGCAGTTGGTGCTCCTCGCTTTACTGCTATAGGTATCCTAGATGTCCTTGTTACGTTTCGCTGACGTGGTATATGTTTATCAGATGTTGATGTTGCAGCAACATGTTTTACTGTAATCAGCTGAGGAATTGCGCCTTCACTCTTATGTACCGTATCTTCTGAGGCTTTGAGTGTGCTTAGATCAACATTTTCTAGTACTTCCTTCAAACACCTGGCTCCTTTCCCAATGTTTACTAAAGCCTGTATAAGGACCCTTATCGTAGGTTTAACTGATCTATCTTCTCTCCATGTAAATAATACTTCTCTATTCTGAGCTGCCAAGTCTCTCGGATTCTTGTTCTTTATATTTTTCAAGATTGAAATTGATAATCCAAATTCAGCACCCAGTTGAAAATATACCTGACCAATCTGTGGAGCTAATGCATCTAGTATCTCATCTGTTGGAATACAATCCAAGTAATCGGCTGGAACATCTGAAATATTTACAATTTTACAAAAAAGTAATAAATAATCTGCAGGAATATCTGAAAACAAATAGCAAAAAAAATAGTAACTTTACAATAATGTTAAATCATTGTAAATGCTCTTACTGCTTGCATTCTGATAGATAGGCCTATAGTCCGGTCATTAGAAAAACAACCTGTAATATTTGTATATATCGTGATATTACGCTCATGTAAAAAAGAAGATGTGGTGTGATTGTCAATTAGAACTCTCAACAAGAGACCAAATGACACAGAAATTAACAACTTTGTGTCCCCCATGCAGCATTCAACAATGAGCAAAGTAATTAAAAAGAAAAACGTCAAGCTGTTCATCGTATTAAATCCTCCAGCATGGCAGCTGGTTTTATCGAATAGAATTGTAAAATTATTAGAAAATAAACAATATTAAACATGTCTTAGATGATTGTATTACTAATTAACTAACCTGTTTCTGCTTTAATGACTCTTTTTACCTGCAAACAAAAATTAAAACCCATTGACAACTATATTTGATTTTATATATTGACGGACACAAAAAGTAAAAGTATATCTATTCTACACATTTTGTATGTTTTACCATTGGACTGAGTTATTATGAAATAAACACGGTGTTAAGTTGTTTGTAAGGCAAACGTTGAAATTGTATATATGCTAAAATACAACTTTCCAGGGTGTCTTCCCGATTGTCCCACTTTTTGAAATTACAGGTAAAAAGGTAGTGAATTTTTGTGGGACAATCGGGAAGATGTTTGTGGGACAATTGGGAAGTTTAATTGTGGGACAATCGGGAATTGTTTTGATTGTGATTAATCTGTTTTATAGTATGGAGTAGGTAATTACAGGTAACTAATAATTTTACGGTAATTTAACTTGTAAAATATGATTATTAAATATTTTATTTTGCACATATTAATATGAAATAGCAGTAAACATAGAATATAATGCAAAGTCATAAAATATAATACATCAAGCACTACTCATTTCTTCGTTAATGTATGATAATGTGTTTCATCAAGCATTTTAGATCACAATTGATAGTATAAAGCACACATAATGTAGAAGGTTCAACAATAAAGCATACACAATAAATAAGTATACCATTAAAGCTTAATCATACATAGCACAAAATATCATTAAACAAATCTAGTCCAAATGTAACTAATAGGAGGCAGTGTCTGCAAACTGAACTACAGTAATATCACCATTCTGTAGTTGATCTTTCAGTTGTTGAAGGCGCTGGTTGAGTTGGGTATATTCGTTAAATGCCTGTTCTTCTTTGAGGTAATTTAGTAGTGTATATATGTTTGGGTGTGGCACTTGGATCATTTTCTTCAAGCCGCTGTGCCAACCTTCTAGGTGGTTTGTTGTTCTTGGTCCTTCTGTTTGGTAGTGATTCCACAGCTGTCTGTTTGCTTCAACCCAGTAAGTAGTGACGTAATCTGTAAAAGGGGTAGTATTTGCAGTTGAGTCTGAGTTTTCCAACTCTTCTAGTGCATGAAACCAGACGTCTTCTACTTCTGCTGTTGGTACGAGTGGGAGAACTGCTGCCCTGCGTATCAGCTTGGGCTGTGTGACATGAACAATGTTCTCAGAGCATCCTCTGTTCATACAAAAAAATAATTACAAACTTTAATTAGATTATCAAATCAATTTAAATTAATTTATACTCTTTTTTTGATTGTGTGCATTATTTTAATACCTATTTAGAATTTGAACAAAAAAAAATATTAAATTTATTTATACTCTTTTTTTTTTTTTTTTTTTAAATATGTTAAATGTATGCATTATATTGAATGATATTTATTTAGAATCTTAACAAAACAAAATTTATAAATGTTGTTATTTGTATATGTTTTATAATTAAAAGTAACATTTTAGATATGTTTTTAGATACGACATGTTATATTATTTAAAGAAAAGTGCATTAATTTCATAATTTAAAAAAAAAATTATATCTTATACTTAATAAAATGGATATAATCCAAAAATAATACTATATAAAAGTTAATAATTAAATCTTGTTATTTTAACAAAATAAACACAAAGTCATCTGTTTATTTAAGAATATTTCACATAAAAAAATAATGTGGGACAATCAGAACTTTTCATGTGGGACAATCAGAACTCTAAAATTTAAAAAAGTGGGACAATCGGGAATAAACCCTTTCCAGACATCGACTTACAACAAATACAACATGTTTGCTTTAAATATACTTCTAGCCTCACTTCCAAAGGCCTTCAAGGGAACATACATCTTTAATTTGATTGACTGGTAAAAGAATATTATGCACATGTTAAATTTCTTAGGTTAAGCGAAATATATACACCAGTCCATTTCTTATTCATGACACAGACGATAACTTATCATCATATTTTTACTCTTCGTGATAACAAAAGAAGAATCAGACTGTCGAACAATTTAGGTGGATACTAGATAACCCTATGTGTTTTCTGGGAACCTATTATTGACTTGTACAATCTGTGTTCCATGTGTTTAGCTGTGTTGTTTGACTTTACATCTTTTATGTTTCCCTTTGACCTTGACAGTCTTTCTTTATATATTGGTCGCATCCTTTATGCCATCTAATTTTTATTCAACAACTCATAAATTGTTCAATCAATGGATAAAATATTGTCTCAAGAACTATGTACAAACTTACTTGACATAAAACATGTGTTGATATATCCATGCTGATCAGAGCTTCTGACAAAGTTTTAAAATTGCATTTAGTTTTCATCTCTTTCCAACTTGATAACAGCAAAAATTTGGCAACCTGTATATCTTTAGGATGATTGTATTCGATATCTTTCCATATCCTTACCATTCCAAGATGTGTAACTAATTCATGCATTTTATTTGATTCGCAGTGGTTTGAAAAACGCAACAGTTCAATATCACTTGGTGTCTTGTTTAAAGCGTCATCGTTTAAACCTGAAATACACATTGCAATCATGATCTTTACCTTCAAAAACATCATTAAAACAAAAATGCAGAGGATTATATAGGATGTGCAATTACTCAACCAGCAAAACATGAGGAAAAGTGCTTGAAAAAATATGTAAGGGTTCCGCGGAACCCAGTGTCTCGACTACTTTTGCTGTTAATCGCAGGCTCGACAAAAATGTGGAAACATTAATAAAAATATTCCTCTCGATACTATTTTTTGATTGTGAAGAAGCTTCTGTTCAAGTTTGGTAAAAATCTAGGATAGTTTATGAATCTAATAGTTGTTTTAAAAACTTATACTGCAGACCGTATGTAATGTCAACTGTAAGACAAACTAAGTCCCTTATAAGTAAAAAATAATAAACAAGTACAAAATTTAAACAAAATTTCCTACTAGATACTAGCTTTCGAAGATCAACAGGTTTTACAACACAAGTCACCATTTAAAGTACATATAGGCACACTTAAACTAACAAATCAACAGGTTTAACAAAACAATTCACCATTTGAAGTACACAGAAAGACATGTAAATAAATAGATTAACAGGTTTCACAACACAAGTCACCATTTAAATTACATAGAGGGACACTTATACAAACAGATTAACAGGTATCACAGCACAAGTCACCATTTAAAATATATAGAGGGACACGTAAATAAACAGATCAACAGGTTTCACAACACAAGTCACCATTTAAAATACATTGAGTGACATTTAAACACACAGATCAACAGGTTTAACAACACAAGTAATCATTTAAAGTCAATACAGAGACAGGTAAATACACAGATCATGAGGTTTCACAACACAAGTGACCATTTAAAGTGAATAGAGGGACACGTAAATAAACAGATCAACAGGTTTCATAACAAAAGTAACCATTTAAAGTCAATAGAGGGACACGTAAATAAACATATCATGAGGTTTCACAACACAAGTAATCATTTAAAGTCAATACAGAGACAGGTAAATACACAGATCATGAGGTTTCACAACACAAGTGACCATTTAAAGTGAATAGAGGGACACGTAAATAAACAGATCAACAGGTTTCATAACAAAAGTAACCATTTAAAGTCAATAGAGGGACACGTAAATAAACATATCATGAGGTTTCACAACACAAGTGACCATTTAAAGTCAATAGAGAGACAGGTAAATACACAGATCATGAGGTTTCACAACACAAGTGACTATTTCAAAGTTAATAGAGGGACACGTAAATAAACAGATCAACAGGTTTCACAATACAAGTCACCATTTAAAGTTAATAGAGGGACACGTAAATAAACATATCAACAGGTTTCCCAATACAAGTGATCATTCAAAGTCAATAGAGGGACACTTAAAAAAACAGATCAACAGGTTTCACAACACAAGTGACCATTTAAAGTCAATAGAGAGACAGGTAAATACACAGATCATGAGGTTTCACAACACAAGTGACTATTTCAAAGTTAATAGAGGGACACGTAAATAAACAGATCAACAGGTTTCACAATACAAGTCACCATTTAAAGTTAATAGAGGGACACTTAAATAAACATATCAACAGGTTTCCCAATACAAGTCACCATTTAAAGTCAATAGAGAGACACTTAAAAAACAGATCAACAGGTTTCACAATACAAGTCACCATTCAAAGTCAATACATTGACACGTAAATAAACAGATCAACAGGTTTCACAATACAAGTTACCATTTAAAGTCAATAGAGGGACACGTAAATAAACATATCAACAGGTTTCACAATACAAGTCACCATTCAAAGTCAATAGATTGACACGTAAATAAACAGATCAACAGGTTTCACAATACAAGTCACCATTTAAGGTCAATAGAGGGACACTTATACAAACAGATGCACAGATTTCACAACACATGTCACCATTTAAAGTCAAAAGAAAGACGCCTAAACAAAAAAGATTAACAGGTTTTACAACACAAGTGACCATTTAAAGTACATTGAGTGACATGTAAATAAACACAACAAGAGGTATCACAATACAAGTCACCATTCAAAGTCAATAGAGGGACACGTAAATAAAAAAGATTAACAGGTTTTACAACACATTGAGTGACATTTAAACACACAGATCAACAGGTTTTACAACACAAGTGACCATTTAAAGTACATTGAGTGACATTTAAACACACAGATCAACAGGTTTTACAACACAAGTGACTATTTAAAATACATTGAGTGACATTTAAACACACAAATCAACAGGTTTTACAACACAAGTGACCATTTAAAGTACATTAAGTGACATTTAAACACACAAATCAACAGGTTTTACAACACAAGTGACCATTTAAAGTACATTAAGTGACATTTAAACACACAAATCAACAGGTTTTACAACACAAGTGACCATTTAAAGTACATTAAGTGACATTTAAACACACAGATCAACAGGTTTTACAACACAGTTCTCTACAAATTGGAGTTATTTTGGAGTGACACAATATTTACCTTGACAATCCTCTTCACATTGTTCTTTTGTCTGAAGAATAATGAATATCCTAATTATCATTCTGAATAAAATGTATGGCAGATTCTGATAATATATTATAAGTATGTTTTAAGTGCATATTATATACTGAGTGCCAATGAAAACGCAACACTTGGTTTTTCAAAAATAAAATTTATATTAGAAATGATAATCTTTCAAAATAAATGTTTTGAAAATTAACAACTTGAACAATAGATCGATATCAAACAGAAATGTTTCATTGTCATCTTTCGGGCGCAATAGGTAAACGACACAACCAATGTCGAATCATTAACTCACAGTCCTAACAAAATTGTTACAACCCCGTGGTGCAGCGCAATCTCGACAGCGGCGTGGAATTGATCATCACGAAAATTTAATGTGATCCCGAGGAATGTTATTCCACTTGTTCCACAAAGCAAACTAAAGCTGACTTTATGATATAGGAGGTGGTTTTCATCGTCTAAACCATGTCAAATCTGATGTAAAATTTGCTCCATCGGACCAAAATCTGGCGAAAAGCATGACTTTTGGCCAAGGCGGGTGCCAAATGTCTATGTAACCACCACTGACGGTTTTTCGTACATAATGAATTATTTTTGGTCTACAGAATTCGATGTTTACGCCAAAGACGGTGGTGCTCATTTACAATTTCTGCGCAAATGGTGCTTTACTGATATCGTTCCAAAGGTTCTACCATGACCACCATTGAACTTTCATGACCTTTGGACAACCATTACAGTCGATATTGGATATGTTAAAGACCAAATGTATCGGTCTTGTTGGGCGTTTCTTGCTTTTTGTACCCCGGGATGTGGCTTGTCATTGAATGATCCATTTTGGTTGAATTTGTGGATGATTTGGGTTATTGTAGAGGCTACAACTTCAGTCTTCTCATAATTGTATGCTGTGAAAGGCTTCATTTGATCATGCCCAAAACTGCATGTCGCTGGTTGTCAGACAGTCCTGGCATTTACTCAGATGTTTATGGCAGTTTCTTAACAATAAGGGCGGGAAATTATGACATTAGCCAAGCTTTAAATGACAAAATTGTGAAATTGGTGCGTATGTTGAAAAGCGATGAACTCGGTTTATGTCCGTTCAAAATAACCCTTACTTCGCATTTGTTCCAGAAATCACTCAACCGTTAAGTTGTCGATAATTGTCTTAAAAGTCATTTTCAACCAACTATACAAAGTTCTAATATAGATAAAATAAAAATTATAAGATTTTTTTTAAAAACAAAAGAGTTGTGTTTTCATTGGCAATCAGCATATTTTATTCAACTGGTATTAAACAGCCCTCATTTTGACACAAAAATCAATTATCTTTTTTCTTCTTCCTTATATGTATATCTTTTATCTGTGTTTCGATCAAGCAAGGTTATACTCGCAAGTTTTCATGTGAAAAACGTTTGATACACAGAAAGAGACGAACGAACAGACAAACAGATTGATGGACATGGAAAACGTATATAATACAAAAGTTTTTTTCAGGGAGCCTAATTAGACAATCATGAATGTAAATTGATACAAGGTCTGGCAGATAAGGCTTTACTCTATACCATAAGTTGGTTTACAGTTAATCCAGTGAAACTGATATTTGTACAACTACTTGCTTGGATGCTTACTTGCTTCATTATGTTGCCACTTACGACTCTCGGATGCTTGTTCCATATGCTATTATATAATTAATGTGTGTTTGCTTTAATCATATGCCTTATTGTATTCAATGATTTATGTGTGTTTGCTTTAATTATATGCCTTATTGTATTCTATGATTAATGTGTGTTTGCTTTAATTATATGCCTTATTGTATTCTATGATTATTGTGTGTTTGCTTTAATTATATGCCTTATTGTATTCTATGATTAATGTGTGTTTGCTTTAATTATATGCCTTATTGTATTCTATGATTAATGTGTGTTTGCTTTAATTATATGCCTTATTGTATTCAATAATTAATGTGTGTTTGCTTTAATTATATGCCTTATTGTATTCTATGATTAATGTGGGTTTGCTTTAATTATATGCCTTATTGTATTCAATGATTATTGTGTGTTTGCTTTAATTATATGCCTTATTGTATTCTATGATTAATGTGTGTTTGCTTTAATTATATGCCTTATTGTATTCAATAATTAATGTGTGTTTGCTTTAATTATATGCCTTATTGTATTCTATGATTAATGTGGGTTTGCTTTAATTATATGCCTTATTGTATTCAATGATTATTGTGTGTTTGCTTTAATTATATGCCTTATTGTATTCTATGATTAATGTGTGTTTGCTTTAATTATATGCCTTATTGTATTCTATGATTAATGTGGGTTTGCTTTAATTATATGCCTTATTGTATTCTATGATTATTGTGTGTTTGCTTTAATTATATGCCTTATTGTATTCAATGATTAATGTGTGTTTGCTTTAATTATATGCCTTATTGTATTCTATGATTAATGTGTGTTTGCTTTAATTATATGCCTTATTGTATTCTATGATTAATGTGTGTTTGCTTTAATTATATGCCTTATTGTATTCTATGATTATTGTGTGTTTGCTTTAATTATATGCCTTATTGTATTCAATGATTTATGTGTGTTTGCTTTAATTATATGCCTTATTGTATTCTATGATTAATGTGTGTTTGATTTAATTATATGCCTTATTGTATTCTATGATTAATGTGGGTTTGCTTTAATTATATGCCTTATTGTATTCAATGATTTATGTGTGTTTGCTTTAATTATATGCCTTATTGTATTCTATGATTAATGTGTGTTTGCTTTAATTATATGCCTTATTGTATTCTATGATTATTGTGTGTTTGCTTTAATTATATGCCTTATTGTATTCAATGATTAATGTGTGTTTGCTTTAATTATATGCCTTATTGTATTCTATGATTAATGTGTGTTTGCTTTAATTATATGCCTTATTGTATTATATGATTAATGAGTGTTTGCTTTAATTATATGCCTTATTGTATTATATGATTAATGTGTGTTTGCTTTAATTATATGCCTTAATTAATGTATTATATAATTAATGTGTGTTTGCTTTAATTATATGCCTTATTGTATTCTATGATTAATGTGTGTTTGATTTAATTATATGCCTTATTGTATTCTATGATTAATGTGTGTTTGCTTTAATTATATGCCTTATTGTATTCTATGATTAATGTGTGTTTGCTTTAATTATATGCCTTATTGTATTCTATGATTAATGTGTGTTTGATTTAATTATATGCCTTATTGTATTATATAAGTAATGTGTGTTTGCTTTAATTATATGCCTTAATTATTGTATTCTATGATTAATGTGTGTTTGCTTTAATAATGTACCTTAATTATTGTATTATATAATTAATGTGTGTTTGCTTTAATTATATGCCTTATTGTATTCTATGATTAATCAGTGTTTGCTTTAATTATATGCCTTATTGTATTCTATGATTAATGTGTGTTTGCTTTAATTATATGCCTTATTGTATTCAATGATTAATGTGTGTTTGCTTTAATTATATGCCTTATTGTATTCTATGATTAATGAGTGTTTGCTTTAATTATATGCCTTATTGTATTCTATGATTAATGTGTGTTTGCTTTAATTATATGCCTTATTGTATTCAATGATTAATGTGTGTTTGCTTTAATTATATGCCTTATTATACCCCCGCTTTAAAAAGGGGGGGGGGTATACTGTTTTACCTCTGTCTGTCCGTCCGTCCGTCAGTCCGTCCGTCAGTCAGTCCGTCCCATGAATATTTTTCGTCGCATTTTTCTCAGGAACTACAATTCAAGGATTTCTGAAATTTGGTTTCAGGGTTTATCTAAGTCAGCTATACCGTGTGATGCGTTTTCAGATTCATCACTCGACAACTTCCTGTTTACCGAACACTTGCATATTTTTACACTATTTATTTTTTCGTCGCATTTTTCTCAGGAACTACAATACAAGGATTTCTGAAATTTGGTTTCAGGGTTTATCTAAGTCAGCTATACCGTGTGATACGTTTTCAGATTGATCACTTGACAACTTCCTGTTTACCGAACACTTGTATGATTTTACACATGATAGCCAAGTTGAACATTTTCGTCACACTTTTCTCAGGAACTACAATACAAGGATTTCTGAAATTTGGTTTCAGGATTTATATAAGTCAGCTTTACCGTGTGATGCATTTTCAGATTCATCACTCAACAACTTCCTGTTTACCGAACACTTGCATATTTGTACACTATTTATTTTGTGGTCGCATTTTTCTCAGGAACTACAATACAAGGATTTCTGAAATTTGGTTTCAGGGTTTATCTAAGTCAGCTATACCGTGTGATACATTTTCAGATTGATCGCTTGACAACTTCCTGTTTACCGAACACTTATATGATTTTACACATGATAGCCAAGTTGAACATTTTCGTCACACTTTTCTCAGGAACTACAATACAAGGATTTCTGAAATTTGGTTTCAGGATTTATATAAGTCAGCTATACCGTGTGATGCGTTTTAAGATTCATCACTCGACAACTTCCTGTTTACCGTACACTTGCATATTTTTACACTATTTATATTATCCACTTGCGGCGGGGGTATCATCAGTGAGCAGTAGCTCGCAGTTTCACTTGTTGTATTCTATGAATAATGTGTGTTTGCTTTAATTATGTACCTTATTGTATTCTATGATTAATGTGTGTTTGCTTTAATTATATGCCTTATTGTATTCTATGAATAATGTGTGTTTGATTTAATTATATGCCTTATTGTATTATATAATTAATGTGTGTTTGCTTTAATTATATGCCTTATTGTATTCTATAATTAATGTGTGTTTGCTTTAATTATATGCCTTATTGTATTCTATGATTAATGTGTGTTTGCTTTAATTATATGCCTTATTGTATTCTATGAATAATGTGTGTTTGATTTAATTATATGCCTTATTGTATTATATAATTAATCAGTGTTTGCTTTAATTATATGCCTTATTGTATTCTATAATTAATGTGTGTTTGCTTTAATTATATGCCTTATTGTATTATATAAGTAATGTGTGTTTGCTTTAATTATATGCCTTATTGTATTCTATGATTAATGTGTGTTTGATTTAATTATATGCCTTATTGTATTATATAAGTAATGTGTGTTTGCTTTAATTATATGCCTTATTGTATTCTATAATTAATGTGTGTTTGATTTAATTATATGCCTTATTGTATTCTATAATTAATGTGTGTTTGCTTTAATTATATGCCTTATTGTATTCTATAATTAATGTGTGTTTGCTTTAATTATATGCCTTATTGTATTCTATAATTAATGTGTGTTTGATTTAATTATATGCCTTATTGTATTCTATAATTAATGTGTGTTTGATTTAATTATATGCCTTATTGTATTCTATAATTAATGTGTGTTTGCTTTAATTATATGCCTTATTGTATTCTATGATTAATGTGTGTTTGCTTTAATTATATGCCTTATTGTATTCTATAATTAATGTGTGTTTGATTTAATTATATGCCTTATTGTATTCTATGATTAATGTGTGTTTGCTTTAATTATATGCCTTATTGTATTCTATGATTAATGTGTGTTTGCTTTAATTATATGCCTTATTGTATTCTATGATTAATGTGTGTTTGATTTAATTATATGCCTTATTGTATTATATAAGTAATGTGTGTTTGCTTTAATTATATGCCTTATTGTATTCTATAATTAATGTGTGTTTGATTTAATTATATGCCTTATTGTATTCTATAATTAATGTGTGTTTGATTTAATTATATGCCTTATTGTATTCTATAATTAATGTGTGTTTGATTTAATTATATGCCTTATTGTATTCTATAATTAATGTGTGTTTGATTTAATTATATGCCTTATTGTATTCTATAATTAATGTGTGTTTGCTTTAATTATATGCCTTATTGTATTCTATAATTAATGTGTGTTTGCTTTAATTATATGCCTTATTGTATTCTATGATTAATGTGTGTTTGCTTTAATTATATGCCTTATTGTATTCTATGATTAATGTGTGTTTGCTTTAATTATATGCCTTATTGTATTCTATAATTAATGTGTGTTTGATTTAATTATATGCCTTATTGTATTCTATGATTAATGTGTGTTTGCTTTAATTATATGCCTTATTGTATTCTATGATTAATGTGTGTTTGCTTTAATTATATGCCTTATTGTATTCTATAATTAATGTGTGTTTGCTTTAATTATATGCCTTATTGTATTCTATGATTAATGTGTGTTTGCTTTAATTATATGCCTTATTGTATTCTATGATTAATGTGTGTTTGCTTTAATTATATGCCTTATTGTATTCTATAATTAATGTGTGTTTGATTTAATTATATGCCTTATTGTATTCTATGATTAATGTGTGTTTGCTTTAATTATATGCCTTATTGTATTCTATGATTAATGTGTGTTTGATTTAATTATATGCCTTATTGTATTATATAAGTAATGTGTGTTTGCTTTAATTATATGCCTTATTGTATTCTATAATTAATGTGTGTTTGCTTTAATTATATGCCTTATTGTATTCTATGATTAATGTGTGTTTGCTTTAATTATATGCCTTATTGTATTCTATGATTAATGTGTGTTTGCTTTAATTATATGCCTTATTGTATTCTATAATTAATGTGTGTTTGATTTAATTATATGCCTTATTGTATTCTATGATTAATGTGTGTTTGCTTTAATTATATGCCTTATTGTATTCTATAATTAATGTGTGTTTGCTTTAATTATATGCCTTATTGTATTCTATAATTAATGTGTGTTTGATTTAATTATATGCCTTATTGTATTCTATGATTAATGTGTGTTTGCTTTAATTATATGCCTTATTGTATTCTATAATTAATGTGTGTTTGCTTTAATTATATGCCTTATTGTATTATATAAGTAATGTGTGTTTGCTTTAATTATATGCCTTATTGTATTCTATGATTAATGTGTGTTTGATTTAATTATATGCCTTATTGTATTATATAAGTAATGTGTGTTTGCTTTAATTATATGCCTTATTGTATTCTATAATTAATGTGTGTTTGATTTAATTATATGCCTTATTGTATTATATAAGTTATGTGTGTTTGCTTTAATTATATGCCTTATTGTATTCTATGATTAATGAGTGTTTGCTTTAATTATGTACCTTATTGTATTCTATGATTAATGAGTGTTTGCTTTAGTTATGTACCTTATTGTATTCTATGATTAATGAGTGTTTGCTATAATTATGTACCTTATTGTATTCTATGATTAATGTGTGTTTGCTTTAATTATATGCCTTATTGTATTCTATGATTAATGAGTGTTTGCTTTAATTATGTACCTTATTGTATTCTATGATTAATGAGTGTTTGCTTTAATTATGTACCTTATTGTATTCTATGATTAATGAGTGTTTGCTTTAATTATATGCCTTATTGTATTATATAATTAATGTGTGTTTGCTTTAATTATATGCCTTATTGTATTATATAATTAATGTGTGTTTGCTTTAATTATATGCCTTATTGTATTATATAATTAATGTGTGTTTGCTTTAATTATATGCCTTATTGTATTCTATGATTAATGAGTGTTTGCTTTAATTATGTACCTTATTGTATTATATAATTAATGTGTGTTTGCTTTAATTATATGCCTTATTGTATTATATAATTAATGTGTGTTTGCTTTAATTATATGCCTTATTGTATTATATAATTAATGTGTGTTTGCTTTAATTATATGCCTTATTGTATTCTATAATTAATGTGTGTTTGCTTTAATTATATGCCTTATTGTATTCTATGATTAATGTGTGTTTGATTTAATTATATGCCTTATTGTATTCTATGATTAATGTGTGTTTGCTTTAATTATATGCCTTATTGTATTCAATGATTAATGTGTGTTTGATTTAATTATATGCCTTATTGTATTCTATGATTAATGTGTGTTTGATTTAATTATGTGCCTTATTGTATTCTATGATTAATGTGTGTTTGCTTTAATTATATGCCTTATTGTATTCAATGATTAATGTGTGTTTGCTTAAATTATATGCCTTATTGTATTCTATGATTAATGTGTGTTTGCTTTAATTATGTGCCTTATTGTATTCTATGATTAATGAGTGTTTGCTTTAATTATATGCCTTATTGTATTCTATGATTAATCAGTGTTTGCTTTAATTATATGCCTTATTGTATTCAATGATTAATGTGTGTTTGCTTTAATTATGTGCCTTATTGTATTCTATGATTAATCAGTGTTTGCTTTAATTATATGCCTTATTGTATTCAATGATTAATGTGTGTTTGCTTTAATTATTTGCCTTATTGTATTCAATGATTAATGAGTGTTTGCTTTAATTATGTGCCTTATTGTATTCTATGATTAATGAGTGTTTGCTTTAATTATGTACCTTATTGTATTCTATGATTAATCAGTGTTTGCTTTAATTATGTACCTTATTGTATTCTATGATTAATCAGTGTTTGCTTTAATTATATGCCTTATTGTATTATATGATTAATCAGTGTTTGCTTTAATTATGTACCTTATTGTATTATATAATTAATGTGTGTTTGATTTAATTATATGCCTTATTGTATTATATAAGTAATGTGTGTTTGCTTTAATTATATGCCTTATTGTATTCTATGATTAATGAGTGTTTGCTTTAATTATGTACCTTATTGTATTCTATGATTAATGAGTGTTTGCTTTAATTATGTACCTTATTGTATTCTATGATTAATGAGTGTTTGCTTTAATTATGTACCTTATTGTATTCTATGATTAATGAGTGTTTGCTTTAATTATGTACCTTATTGTATTCTATGATTAATGAGTGTTTGCTTTAATTATGTACCTTATTGTATTCTATGATTAATCAGTGTTTGCTTTAATTATATGCCTTATTGTATTCTATGATTAATGTGTGTTTGCTTTAATTATATACCTTATTGTATTCTATGATTAATGTGTGTTTGCTTTAATTATGTACCTTATTGTATTCTATGATTAATGTGTGTTTGATTTAATTATATGCCTTATTGTATTCTATGATTAATTAGTGTTTGCTTTAATTATATGCCTTATTGTATTCTATGATTAATGTGTGTTTGCTTTAATTATATGCCTTATTGTATTCTATGATTAATGAGTGTTTGCTTTAATTATGTACCTTATTGTATTCTATGATTAATGTGTGTTTGATTTAATTATATGCCTTATTGTATTCTATGATTAATGAGTGTTTGCTTTAATTATATGCCTTATTGTATTATATAATTAATGTGTGTTTGCTTTTATTATATGCCTTATTGTATTCTATAATTAATGTGTGTTTGCTTTAATTATATGCCTTATTGTATTATATAATTAATGTGTGTTTGCTTTAATTATATGCCTTATTGTATTATATAATTAATGTGTGTTTGCTTTAATTATATGCCTTATTGTATTCTATGATTAATGAGTGTTTGCTTTAATTATATGCCTTATTGTATTATATGATTAATGTGTGTTTGCTTTAATTATGTACCTTATTGTATTCTATAATTAATGTGTGTTTGCTTTAATTATATGCCTTATTGTATTCTATGATTAATGTGTGTTTGCTTTAATTATATGCCTTATTGTATTCTATGATTAATGTGTGTTTGCTTTAATTATATGCCTTATTGTATTCTATGATTAATGTGTGTTTGCTTTAATTATGTGCCTTATTGTATTCTATGATTAATGTGTGTTTGATTTAATTATATGCCTTATTGTATTCTATGATTAATGTGTGTTTGCTTTAATTATATGCCTTATTGTATTCTATGATTAATGAGTGTTTGCTTTAATTATATGCCTTATTGTATTCTATGATTAATGTGTGTTTGATTTAATTATATGCCTTATTGTATTCTATGATTAATGTGTGTTTGATTTAACTATATGCCTTATTGTATTCTATAATTAATGTGTGTTTGCTTTAATTATATGCCTTATTGTATTCTATGATTAATGAGTGTTTGCTTTAATTATATGCCTTATTGTATTCAATGATTAATGTGTGTTTGCTTTAATTATATGCCTTATTGTATTCAATGATTAATGTGTGTTTGCTTTAATTATATGCCTTATTGTATTCAATGATTAATGTGTGTTTGCTTTAATTATATGCCTTATTGTATTCTATGATTAATCAGTGTTTGCTTTAATTATATGCCTTATTGTATTCAATGATTAATGTGTGTTTGCTTTAATTATATGCCTTATTGTATTCTATGATTAATGAGTATTTGCTTTAATTATATGCCTTATTGTATTATATGATTAATGTGTGTTTGCTTTAATTATATGCCTTATTGTATTATATGATTAATGTGTGTTTGCTTTAATTATATGCCTTATTGTATTCAATGATTTATGTGTGTTTGCTTTAATTATATGCCTTATTGTATTCAATGATTAATGTGTGTTTGCTTTAATTATATGCCTTATTGTATTCAATGATTAATGTGTGTTTGCTTTAATTATATGCCTTATTGTATTCAATGATTAATGTGTGTTTGCTTTAATTATATGCCTTATTGTATTCTATGATTAATCAGTGTTTGCTTTAATTATATGCCTTATTGTATTATATGATTAATCAGTGTTTGCTTTAATTATGTACCTTATTGTATTATATAATTAATGTGTGTTTGCTTTAATTATATGCCTTATTGTATTCTATAATTAATGTGTGTTTGCTTTAATTATATGCCTTATTGTATTCTATGATTAATGTGTGTTTGATTTAATTATATGCCTTATTGTATTCTATGATTAATGTGTGTTTGATTTAACTATATGCCTTATTGTATTCTATAATTAATGTGTGTTTGCTTTAATTATATGCCTTATTGTATTCTATAATTAATGTGTGTTTGCTTTAATTATATGCCTTATTGTATTCTATAATTAATGTGTGTTTGCTTTAATTATATGCCTTATTGTATTCAATGATTAATGTGTGTTTGCTTTAATTATATGCCTTATTGTATTCTATGATTAATCAGTGTTTGCTTTAATTATATGCCTTATTGTATTCAATGATTAATGTGTGTTTGCTTTAATTATATGCCTTATTGTATTCTATGATTAATGTGTGTTTGATTTAATTATATGCCTTATTGTATTCAATGATTAATGTGTGTTTGCTTTAATTATATGCCTTATTGTATTCTATGATTAATGTGTGTTTGATTTAATTATATGCCTTATTGTATTCAATGATTAATGTGTGTTTGCTTTAATTATATGCCTTATTGTATTCAATGATTAATGTGTGTTTGCTTTAATTATATGCCTTATTGTATTCAATGATTGATGTGTGTTTGCTTTAATTATATGCCTTATTGTATTCTATGATTAATGTGTGTTTGCTTTAATTATATGCCTTATTGTATTCTATGATTAATGTGTGTTTGCTTTAATTATATGCCTTATTGTATTCTATAATTAATGTGTGTTTGATTTAATTATATGCCTTATTGTATTCTATGATTAATGTGTGTTTGCTTTAATTATATGCCTTATTGTATTCTATAATTAATGTGTGTTTGCTTTAATTATATGCCTTATTGTATTCTATAATTAATGTGTGTTTGATTTAATTATATGCCTTATTGTATTCTATGATTAATGTGTGTTTGCTTTAATTATATGCCTTATTGTATTCTATAATTAATGTGTGTTTGCTTTAATTATATGCCTTATTGTATTCTATAATTAATGTGTGTTTGCTTTAATTATATGCCTTATTGTATTCTATGATTAATGAGTGTTTGATTTAATTATATGCCTTATTGTATTCTATGATTAATTAGTGTTTGCTTTAATTATATGCCTTATTGTATTATATAATTAATGTGTGTTTGCTTTAATTATATGCCTTATTGTATTCTATAATTAATGTGTGTTTGCTTTAATTATATGCCTTATTGTATTATATAAGTAATGTGTGTTTGCTTTAATTATATGCCTTATTGTATTCTATGATTAATGTGTGTTTGATTTAATTATATGCCTTATTGTATTATATAAGTAATGTGTGTTTGCTTTAATTATATGCCTTATTGTATTCTATAATTAATGTGTGTTTGATTTAATTATATGCCTTATTGTATTATATAAGTTATGTGTGTTTGCTTTAATTATATGCCTTATTGTATTCTATGATTAATGTGTGTTTGCTTTAATTATGTACCTTATTGTATTCTATGATTAATGTGTGTTTGCTTTAATTATATGCGTTATTGTATTCTATGATTAATGAGTGTTTGCTTTAATTATGTACCTTATTGTATTCTATGATTAATGAGTGTTTGCTTTAATTATGTACCTTATTGTATTCTATGATTAATGAGTGTTTGCTTTAATTATATGCCTTATTGTATTATATAATTAATGTGTGTTTGCTTTAATTATATGCCTTATTGTATTATATAATTAATGTGTGTTTGCTTTAATTATATGCCTTATTGTATTCAATGATTGATGTGTGTTTGATTTAATTATGTGCCTTATTGTATTCTATGATTAATGAGTGTTTGCTTTAATTATATGCCTTATTGTATTCTATGATTAATGTGTGTTTGCTTTAATTATATGCCTTATTGTATTCTATAATTAATGTGTGTTTGATTTAATTATATGCCTTATTGTATTCTATGATTAATGTGTGTTTGCTTTAATTATGTACCTTATTGTATTCTATGATTAATGTGTGTTTGCTTTAATTATGTACCTTATTGTATTCTATAATTAATGTGTGTTTGCTTTAATTATATGCCTTATTGTATTCTATGATTAATGTGTGTTTGATTTAATTATATGCCTTATTGTATTCTATGATTAATGTGTGTTTGCTTTAATTATATGCCTTATTGTATTCTATGATTAATGTGTGTTTGATTTAATTATATGCCTTATTGTATTCTATGATTAATGTGTGTTTGATTTAATTATGTGCCTTATTGTATTCTATGATTAATGTGTGTTTGCTTTAATTATATGCCTTATTGTATTCAATGATTAATGTGTGTTTGCTTTAATTATATGCCTTATTGTATTCTATGATTAATGTGTGTTTGCTTTAATTATGTGCCTTATTGTATTCTATGATTAATGAGTGTTTGCTTTAATTATATGCCTTATTGTATTCTATGATTAATCAGTGTTTGCTTTAATTATATGCCTTATTGTATTCAATGATTAATGTGTGTTTGCTTTAATTATGTGCCTTATTGTATTCTATGATTAATCAGTGTTTGCTTTAATTATATGCCTTATTGTATTCAATGATTAATGTGTGTTTGCTTTAATTATATGCCTTATTGTATTCAATGATTAATGAGTGTTTGCTTTAATTATGTGCCTTATTGTATTCTATGATTAATGAGTGTTTGCTTTAATTATGTACCTTATTGTATTCTATGATTAATCAGTGTTTGCTTTAATTATATGCCTGATTGTATTATATGATTAATCAGTGTTTGCTTTAATTATGTACCTTATTGTATTCTATGATTAATGTGTGTTTGATTTAATTATATGCCTTATTGTATTCTATGATTAATTAGTGTTTGCTTTAATTATATGCCTTATTGTATTCTATGATTAATGTGTGTTTGCTTTAATTATATGCCTTATTGTATTCTATGATTAATGAGTGTTTGCTTTAATTATGTACCTTATTGTATTCTATGATTAATGTGTGTTTGATTTAATTATATGCCTTATTGTATTCTATGATTAATGAGTGTTTGCTTTAATTATATGCCTTATTGTATTATATAATTAATGTGTGTTTGCTTTTATTATATGCCTTATTGTATTCTATAATTAATGTGTGTTTGCTTTAATTATATGCCTTATTGTATTATATAATTAATGTGTGTTTGCTTTAATTATATGCCTTATTGTATTATATAATTAATGTGTGTTTGCTTTAATTATATGCCTTATTGTATTCTATGATTAATGAGTGTTTGCTTTAATTATATGCCTTATTGTATTATATGATTAATGTGTGTTTGCTTTAATTATGTACCTTATTGTATTCTATAATTAATGTGTGTTTGCTTTAATTATATGCCTTATTGTATTCTATGATTAATGTGTGTTTGCTTTAATTATATGCCTTATTGTATTCTATGATTAATGTGTGTTTGCTTTAATTATATGCCTTATTGTATTCTATGATTAATGTGTGTTTGCTTTAATTATATGCCTTATTGTATTCTATGATTAATGTGTGTTTGCTTTAATTATATGCCTTATTGTATTATATAATTAATGTGTGTTTGCTTTAATTATATGCCTTATTGTATTCTATGATTAATGAGTGTTTGCTTTAATTATATGCCTTATTGTATTCAATGATTAATGTGTGTTTGCTTTAATTATATGCCTTATTGTATTCAATGATTAATGTGTGTTTGCTTTAATTATATGCCTTATTGTATTCAATGATTAATGTGTGTTTGCTTTAATTATATGCCTTATTGTATTCTATGATTAATCAGTGTTTGCTTTAATTATATGCCTTATTGTATTCAATGATTAATGTGTGTTTGCTTTAATTATATGCCTTATTGTATTCTATGATTAATGTGTGTTTGATTTAATTATATGCCTTATTGTATTCAATGATTAATGTGTGTTTGCTTTAATTATATGCCTTATTGTATTCTATGATTAATGTGTGTTTGATTTAATTATATGCCTTATTGTATTCTATAATTAATGTGTGTTTGCTTTAATTATATGCCTTATTGTATTATATAATTAATGTGTGTTTGCTTTAATTATATGCCTTATTGTATTCAATGATTTATGTGTGTTTGCTTTAATTATATGCCTTATTGTATTCAATGATTAATGTGTGTTTGCTTTAATTATATGCCTTATTGTATTCAATGATTAATGTGTGTTTGCTTTAATTATATGCCTTATTGTATTCAATGATTAATGTGTGTTTGCTTTAATTATATGCCTTATTGTATTCTATGATTAATCAGTGTTTGCTTTAATTATATGCCTTATTGTATTATATGATTAATCAGTGTTTGCTTTAATTATGTACCTTATTGTATTATATAATTAATGTGTGTTTGCTTTAATTATATGCCTTATTGTATTCTATAATTAATGTGTGTTTGCTTTAATTATATGCCTTATTGTATTCTATGATTAATGTGTGTTTGATTTAATTATATGCCTTATTGTATTCTATGATTAATGTGTGTTTGATTTAACTATATGCCTTATTGTATTCTATAATTAATGTGTGTTTGCTTTAATTATATGCCTTATTGTATTCTATAATTAATGTGTGTTTGCTTTAATTATATGCCTTATTGTATTCTATAATTAATGTGTGTTTGCTTTAATTATATGCCTTATTGTATTCAATGATTAATGTGTGTTTGCTTTAATTATATGCCTTATTGTATTCTATGATTAATCAGTGTTTGCTTTAATTATATGCCTTATTGTATTCAATGATTAATGTGTGTTTGCTTTAATTATATGCCTTATTGTATTCTATGATTAATGTGTGTTTGATTTAATTATATGCCTTATTGTATTCAATGATTAATGTGTGTTTGCTTTAATTATATGCCTTATTGTATTCTATGATTAATGTGTGTTTGATTTAATTATATGCCTTATTGTATTCAATGATTAATGTGTGTTTGCTTTAATTATATGCCTTATTGTATTCAATGATTAATGTGTGTTTGCTTTAATTATATGCCTTATTGTATTCAATGATTGATGTGTGTTTGCTTTAATTATATGCCTTATTGTATTCTATGATTAATGTGTGTTTGCTTTAATTATATGCCTTATTGTATTCTATGATTAATGTGTGTTTGCTTTAATTATATGCCTTATTGTATTCTATAATTAATGTGTGTTTGATTTAATTATATGCCTTATTGTATTCTATGATTAATGTGTGTTTGCTTTAATTATATGCCTTATTGTATTCTATAATTAATGTGTGTTTGCTTTAATTATATGCCTTATTGTATTCTATAATTAATGTGTGTTTGATTTAATTATATGCCTTATTGTATTCTATGATTAATGTGTGTTTGCTTTAATTATATGCCTTATTGTATTCTATAATTAATGTGTGTTTGCTTTAATTATATGCCTTATTGTATTCTATGATTAATGAGTGTTTGCTTTAATTATATGCCTTATTGTATTCTATGATTAATGTGTGTTTGCTTTAATTATATGCCTTATTGTATTCAATGATTAATGTGTGTTTGCTTTAATTATATGCCTTATTGTATTCTATAATTAATGTGTGTTTGCTTTAATTATATGCCTTATTGTATTCTATGATTAATGAGTGTTTGCTATAATTATGTACCTTATTGTATTCTATAATTAATGTGTGTTTGCTTTAATTATATGCCTTATTGTATTCTATGATTAATGTGTGTTTGCTTTAATTATATGCCTTATTGTATTCAATGATTGATGTGTGTTTGCTTTAATTATATGCCTTATTGTATTCTATAATTAATGTGTGTTTGCTTTAATTATATGCCTTATTGTATTATATAAGTAATGTGTGTTTGCTTTAATTATATGCCTTATTGTATTCTATGATTAATGTGTGTTTGATTTAATTATATGCCTTATTGTATTATATAAGTAATGTGTGTTTGCTTTAATTATATGCCTTATTGTATTCTATAATTAATGTGTGTTTGATTTAATTATATGCCTTATTGTATTATATAAGTTATGTGTGTTTGCTTTAATTATATGCCTTATTGTATTCTATGATTAATGAGTGTTTGCTTTAATTATGTACCTTATTGTATTCTATGATTAATGAGTGTTTGCTTTAATTATGTACCTTATTGTATTCTATGATTAATGAGTGTTTGCTTTAATTATGTACCTTATTGTATTCTATGATTAATGTGTGTTTGCTTTAATTATATGCGTTATTGTATTCTATGATTAATGAGTGTTTGCTTTAATTATGTACCTTATTGTATTCTATGATTAATGAGTGTTTGCTTTAATTATGTACCTTATTGTATTCTATGATTAATGAGTGTTTGCTTTAATTATATGCCTTATTGTATTATATAATTAATGTGTGTTTGCTTTAATTATATGCCTTATTGTATTATATAATTAATGTGTGTTTGCTTTAATTATATGCCTTATTGTATTATATAATTAATGTGTGTTTGCTTTAATTATATGCCTTATTGTATTCTATGATTAATGAGTGTTTGCTTTAATTATGTACCTTATTGTATTATATAATTAATGTGTGTTTGCTTTAATTATATGCCTTATTGTATTATATAATTAATGTGTGTTTGCTTTAATTATATGCCTTATTGTATTATATAATTAATGTGTGTTTGCTTTAATTGTATGCCTTATTGTATTCTATGATTAATGTGTGTTTGATTTAATTATATGCCTTATTGTATTCTATGATTAATGTGTGTTTGCTTTAATTATATGCCTTATTGTATTCAATGATTAATGTGTGTTTGATTTAATTATATGCCTTATTGTATTCTATGATTAATGTGTGTTTGATTTAATTATGTGCCTTATTGTATTCTATGATTAATGTGTGTTTGCTTTAATTATATGCCTTATTGTATTCAATGATTAATGTGTGTTTGCTTTAATTATATGCCTTATTGTATTCTATGATTAATGTGTGTTTGCTTTAATTATGTGCCTTATTGTATTCTATGATTAATGAGTGTTTGCTTTAATTATATGCCTTATTGTATTCTATGATTAATCAGTGTTTGCTTTAATTATATGCCTTATTGTATTCAATGATTAATGTGTGTTTGCTTTAATTATGTGCCTTATTGTATTCTATGATTAATCAGTGTTTGCTTTAATTATATGCCTTATTGTATTCAATGATTAATGTGTGTTTGCTTTAATTATATGCCTTATTGTATTCAATGATTAATGAGTGTTTGCTTTAATTATGTGCCTTATTGTATTCTATGATTAATGAGTGTTTGCTTTAATTATGTACCTTATTGTATTCTATGATTAATCAGTGTTTGCTTTAATTATGTACCTTATTGTATTCTATGATTAATCAGTGTTTGCTTTAATTATATGCCTGATTGTATTATATGATTAATCAGTGTTTGCTTTAATTATGTACCTTATTGTATTATATAATTAATGTGTGTTTGATTTAATTATATGCCTTATTGTATTATATAAGTAATGTGTGTTTGCTTTAATTATATGCCTTATTGTATTCTATGATTAATGAGTGTTTGCTTTAATTATGTACCTTATTGTATTCTATGATTAATGAGTGTTTGCTTTAATTATGTACCTTATTGTATTCTATGATTAATGAGTGTTTGCTTTAATTATGTACCTTATTGTATTCTATGATTAATGAGTGTTTGCTTTAATTATGTACCTTATTGTATTCTATGATTAATGAGTGTTTGCTTTAATTATGTACCTTATTGTATTCTATGATTAATCAGTGTTTGCTTTAATTATATGCCTTATTGTATTCTATGATTAATGTGTGTTTGCTTTAATTATATACCTTATTGTATTCTATGATTAATGTGTGTTTGCTTTAATTATGTACCTTATTGTATTCTATGATTAATGTGTGTTTGATTTAATTATATGCCTTATTGTATTCTATGATTAATTAGTGTTTGCTTTAATTATATGCCTTATTGTATTCTATGATTAATGTGTGTTTGCTTTAATTATATGCCTTATTGTATTCTATGATTAATGAGTGTTTGCTTTAATTATGTACCTTATTGTATTCTATGATTAATGTGTGTTTGATTTAATTATATGCCTTATTGTATTCTATGATTAATGAGTGTTTGCTTTAATTATATGCCTTATTGTATTATATAATTAATGTGTGTTTGCTTTAATTATATGCCTTATTGTATTCTATAATTAATGTGTGTTTGCTTTAATTATATGCCTTATTGTATTATATAATTAATGTGTGTTTGCTTTAATTATATGCCTTATTGTATTATATAATTAATGTGTGTTTGCTTTAATTATATGCCTTATTGTATTCTATGATTAATGAGTATTTGCTTTAATTATATGCCTTATTGTATTATATGATTAATGTGTGTTTGCTTTAATTATGTACCTTATTGTATTCTATAATTAATGTGTGTTTGCTTAAATTATATGCCTTATTGTATTCTATGATTAATGTGTGTTTGCTTTAATTATATGCCTTATTGTATTCTATGATTAATGTGTGTTTGCTTTAATTATATGCCTTATTGTATTCTATGATTAATGTGTGTTTGCTTTAATTATGTGCCTTATTGTATTCTATGATTAATGTGTGTTTGATTTAATTATATGCCTTATTGTATTCTATGATTAATGTGTGTTTGCTTTAATTATATGCCTTATTGTATTCTATGATTAATGAGTGTTTGCTTTAATTATATGCCTTATTGTATTCTATGATTAATGTGTGTTTGATTTAATTATATGCCTTATTGTATTCTATGATTAATGTGTGTTTGATTTAACTATATGCCTTATTGTATTCTATAATTAATGTGTGTTTGCTTTAATTATATGCCTTATTGTATTCTATGATTAATGAGTGTTTGCTTTAATTATATGCCTTATTGTATTCAATGATTAATGTGTGTTTGCTTTAATTATATGCCTTATTGTATTCAATGATTAATGTGTGTTTGCTTTAATTATATGCCTTATTGTATTCAATGATTAATGTGTGTTTGCTTTAATTATATGCCTTATTGTATTCTATGATTAATCAGTGTTTGCTTTAATTATATGCCTTATTGTATTCAATGATTAATGTGTGTTTGCTTTAATTATATGCCTTATTGTATTCTATGATTAATGTGTGTTTGATTTAATTATATGCCTTATTGTATTCAATGATTAATGTGTGTTTGCTTTAATTATATGCCTTATTGTATTCTATGATTAATGTGTGTTTGATTTAATTATATGCCTTATTGTATTCTATAATTAATGTGTGTTTGCTTTAATTATATGCCTTATTGTATTATATAATTAATGAGTGTTTGCTTTAATTATGTACCTTATTGTATTATATAATTAATGTGTGTTTGCTTTAATTATATGCCTTATTGTATTCTATGATTAATGTGTGTTTGATTTAATTATATGCCTTTTTGTATTCTATGATTAATGTGTGTTTGATTTAACTATATGCCTTATTGTATTCTATAATTAATGTGTGTTTGCTTTAATTATATGCCTTATTGTATTCTATAATTAATGTGTGTTTGCTTTAATTATATGCCTTATTGTATTCTATAATTAATGTGTGTTTGCTTTAATTATATGCCTTATTGTATTCAATGATTAATGTGTGTTTGCTTTAATTATATGCCTTATTGTATTCAATGATTAATGTGTGTTTGCTTTAATTATATGCCTTATTGTATTCTATGATTAATGTGTGTTTGCTTTAATTATATGCCTTATTGTATTCTATGATTAATGTGTGTTTGATTTAATTATATGCCTTATTGTATTCAATGATTAATGTGTGCTTGCTTTAATTATATGCCTTATTGTATTCTATGATTAATCAGTGTTTGATTTAATTATATGCCTTATTGTATTCTATGATTAATGTGTGTTTGCTTTAATTATATGCCTTATTGTATTCAATGATTAATGTGTGTTTGATTTAATTATATGCCTTATTGTATTCTATGATTAATGTGTGTTTGCTTTAATTATATGCCTTATTGTATTCTATGATTAATGTGTGTTTGCTTTAATTATGTACCTTATTGTATTCTATGATTAATGTGTGTTTGATTTAATTATATGCCTTATTGTATTCAATGATTAATGTGTGTTTGCTTTAATTATATGCCTTATTGTATTATATGATTAATGAGTGTTTGCTTTAATTATATGCCTTATTGTATTATATGATTAATGTGTGTTTGCTTTAATTATATGCCTTATTGTATTATATAATTAATGTGTGTTTGCTTTAATTATATGCCTTATTGTATTCTATGATTAATGTGTGTTTGATTTAATTATGTACCTTATTGTATTCTATGATTAATGTGTGTTTGCTTTAATTATATGCCTTATTGTATTCTATGATTAATGTGTGTTTGCTTTAATTATATGCCTTATTGTATTCTATGATTAATGTGTGTTTGCTTTAATTATATGCCTTATTGTATTCTATGATTAATGTGTGTTTGATTTAATTATATGCCTTATTGTATTCTATGATTAATGTGTGTTTGATTTAATTATATGCCTTATTGTATTATATAAGTAATGTGTGTTTGCTTTAATTATATGCCTTATTGTATTCTATAATTAATGTGTGTTTGCTTTAATTATGTACCTTAATTATTGTATTATATAATTAATGTGTGTTTGCTTTAATTATGTACCTTAATTATTGTATTCTATGATTAATGTGTGTTTGCTTTAATTATGTACCTTAATTATTGTATTATATAATTAATGTGTGTTTGCTTTAATTATATGCCTTATTGTATTCTATGATTAATGTGTGTTTGATTTAATTATATGCCTTATTGTATTCTATGATTAATGTGTGTTTGATTTAATTATATGCCTTATTGTATTCTATGATTAATGTGTGTTTGCTTTAATTATATGCCTTATTGTATTCAATGATTAATGTGTGTTTGCTTTAATTATATGCCTTATTGTATTCTATGATTAATGTGTGTTTGCTTTAATTATGTGCCTTATTGTATTCTATGATTAATGAGTGTTTGCTTTAATTATATGCCTTATTGTATTCTATGATTAATCAGTGTTTGCTTTAATTATATGCCTTATTGTATTCAATGATTAATGTGTGTTTGCTTTAATTATGTGCCTTATTGTATTCTATGATTAATCAGTGTTTGCTTTAATTATATGCCTTATTGTATTCAATGATTAATGTGTGTTTGCTTTAATTATATGCCTTATTGTATTCAATGATTAATGAGTGTTTGCTTTAATTATGTGCCTTATTGTATTCTATGATTAATGAGTGTTTGCTTTAATTATGTACCTTATTGTATTCTATGATTAATCAGTGTTTGCTTTAATTATATGCCTTATTGTATTATATGATTAATCAGTGTTTGCTTTAATTATGTACCTTATTGTATTATATAATTAATGTGTGTTTGATTTAATTATATGCCTTATTGTATTCTATGATTAATGAGTGTTTGCTTTAATTATGTACCTTATTGTATTCTATGATTAATGAGTGTTTGCTTTAATTATGTACCTTATTGTATTCTATGATTAATGAGTGTTTGCTTTAATTATGTACCTTATTGTATTCTATGATTAATGAGTGTTTGCTTTAATTATGTACCTTATTGTATTCTATGATTAATCAGTGTTTGCTTTAATTATATGCCTTATTGTATTCTATGATTAATGTGTGTTTGCTTTAATTATATACCTTATTGTATTCTATGATTAATGTGTGTTTGCTTTAATTATGTACCTTATTGTATTCTATGATTAATGTGTGTTTGCTTTAATTATATGCCTTATTGTATTCAATGATTAATGTGTGTTTGATTTAATTATATGCCTTATTGTATTCAATGATTAATGTGTGTTTGCTTTAATTATATGCCTTATTGTATTCTATGATTAATGTGTGTTTGATTTAATTATATGCCTTATTGTATTCTATGATTAATTAGTGTTTGCTTTAATTATATGCCTGATTGTATTCTATGATTAATGTGTGTTTGCTTTAATTATATGCCTTATTGTATTCTATGATTAATGAGTGTTTGCTTTAATTATGTACCTTATTGTATTCTATGATTAATGTGTGTTTGCTTTAATTATATGCCTTATTGTATTCTATAATTAATGTGTGTTTGCTTTAATTATATGCCTTATTGTATTCTATGATTAATGTGTGTTTGCTTTAATTATATGCCTTATTGTATTCTATGATTAATGTGTGTTTGCTTTAATTATATGCCTTATTGTATTCTATGATTAATGTGTGTTTGCTTTAATTATGTGCCTTATTGTATTCTATGATTAATGTGTGTTTGATTTAATTATATGCCTTATTGTATTCTATGATTAATGTGTGTTTGCTTTAATTATATGCCTTATTGTATTCTATGATTAATGAGTGTTTGCTTTAATTATATGCCTTATTGTATTCTATGATTAATGTGTGTTTGATTTAATTATATGCCTTATTGTATTCTATGATTAATGTGTGTTTGATTTAACTATATGCCTTATTGTATTCTATAATTAATGTGTGTTTGCTTTAATTATATGCCTTATTGTATTCAATGATTAATGTGTGTTTGCTTTAATTATATGCCTTATTGTATTCTATGATTAATCAGTGTTTGCTTTAATTATATGCCTTATTGTATTCAATGATTAATGTGTGTTTGCTTTAATTATATGCCTTATTGTATTCTATGATTAATGTGTGTTTGATTTAATTATATGCCTTATTGTATTCAATGATTAATGTGTGTTTGCTTTAATTATATGCCTTATTGTATTCTATGATTAATGTGTGTTTGATTTAATTATATGCCTTATTGTATTCTATAATTAATGTGTGTTTGCTTTAATTATATGCCTTATTGTATTCAATGATTAATGTGTGTTTGCTTTAATTATATGCCTTATTGTATTCAATGATTAATGTGTGTTTGCTTTAATTATATGCCTTATTGTATTCAATGATTAATGTGTGTTTGCTTTAATTATATGCCTTATTGTATTCTATGATTAATCAGTGTTTGCTTTAATTATATGCCTTATTGTATTATATGATTAATGAGTATTTGCTTTAACTATATGCCTTATTGTATTCTATAATTAATGTGTGTTTGCTTTAATTATATGCCTTATTGTATTATATAATTAATGAGTGTTTGCTTTAACTATATGCCTTATTGTATTCTATGATTAATGTGTGTTTGATTTAATTATATGCCTTATTGTATTCTATGATTAATGTGTGTTTGCTTTAATTATATGCCTTATTGTATTCTATGATTAATCAGTGTTTGCTTTAATTATATGCCTTATTGTATTATATGATTAATCAGTGTTTGCTTTAATTATGTACCTTATTGTATTATATAATTAATGTGTGTTTGCTTTAATTATATGCCTTATTGTATTCTATAATTAATGTGTGTTTGATTTAATTATATGCCTTATTGTATTCTATAATTAATGTGTGTTTGATTTAATTATATGCCTTATTGTATTCTATGATTAATGTGTGTTTGCTTTAATTATATGCCTTATTGTATTCTATGATTAATCAGTGTTTGCTTTAATTATATGCCTTATTGTATTCAATGATTAATGTGTGTTTGATTTAATTATATGCCTTATTGTATTCAATGATTAATGTGTGTTTGATTTAATTATATGCCTTATTGTATTCAATGATTAATGTGTGTTTGATTTAATTATATGCCTTATTGTATTCAATGATTAATGTGTGTTTGATTTAATTATATGCCTTATTGTATTCAATGAATAATGTGTGCTTGCTTTAATTATATGCCTTATTGTATTCTATGATTAATCAGTGTTTGCTTTAATTATATGCCTTATTGTATTCAATGATTAATGTGTGCTTGCTTTAATTATATGCCTTATTGTATTCTATGATTAATCAGTGTTTGCTTTAATTATATGCCTTATTGTATTCTATAATTAATGTGTGTTTGATTTAATTATATGCCTTATTGTATTCAATGATTAATGTGTGTTTGCTTTAATTATATGCCTTATTGTATTCAATGATTAATGTGTGCTTGCTTTAATTATATGCCTTATTGTATTCTATGATTAATCAGTGTTTGCTTTAATTATATGCCTTATTGTATTCAATGATTAATGTGTGTTTGATTTAATTATATGCCTTATTGTATTCTATGATTAATCAGTGTTTGCTTTAATTATATGCCTTATTGTATTCAATGATTAATGTGTGTTTGCTTTAATTATGTGCCTTATTGTATTCTATGATTAATGTGTGTTTGCTTTAATTATATGCCTTATTGTATTCTATGATTAATCAGTGTTTACTTTAATTATATGCCTTATTGTATTCTATGATTAATGTGTGTTTGCTTTAATTATATGCCTTATTGTATTCAATGATTAATGTGTGTTTGCTTTAATTATATGCCTTATTGTATTCTATGATTAATGAGTGTTTGCTTTAATTATGTACCTTATTGTATTCTATGATTAATCAGTGTTTGCTTTAATTATATGCCTTATTGTATTATATAATTAATGTGTGTTTGATTTAATTATATGCCTTATTGTATTCAATGATTAATGAGTGTTTGCTTTAATTATGTGCCTTATTGTATTCTATGATTAATGTGTGTTTGCTTTAATTATATGCCTTATTGTATTCTATGATTAATGTGTGTTTGCTTTAATTATATGCCTTATTGTATTCTATGATTAATGTGTGTTTGCTTTAATTATGTACCTTATTGTATTCAATGATTAATGTGTGTTTGCTTTAATTATATGCCTTATTGTATTCTATGATTAATGAGTGTTTGCTTTAATTATGTACCTTATTGTATTCTATGATTAATCAGTGTTTGCTTTAATTATATGCCTTATTGTATTATATAATTAATGTGTGTTTGATTTAATTATATGCCTTATTGTATTCTATGATTAATGTGTGTTTGATTTGATTATGTTACTCATATGTTTATTTGCCTTTTACACACCTGATCTTGATTCCAAACACGCCAATGTCCTGTTTTGTGTGTATGGTTATGTTTGTCGCGAATCCATCCACTGGTCTGCAGGGTTTCTTTTTCATTGATGAAGCATTTCAACTTTGAACATGTATATTCAATGTGAAATGGCGATTGTTGGCTGCGTTTTGTATGGATTGTGGACTGATAGAAATCAGAAATTCTTTCCATTGTGATGACCAAGCATTCCTTAACACCTGTAGCTATATCAGGTACGATTAACCCGGAGGAGGTTCTGTGTATGATGTAAAGAAGAATCTTGTTGCCTTCAACGCTTGACAACTTGTTTAGACACAGATACATTGGATATACAAGATGTTACCCTCTACATCTCTTTTATAGACAAATGACGGTTTATAGCTTGACAACTTGTTGAGACACGGATACATTGGATATACAAGATGTTACCCTCTACATTTCTTTTATAGACACCGGACGATTTATAGCTTGACAACTTGTTTAGACACGGATACATTGAATATACAAGATGTTACCCTCTACATCTCTTTTATAGTCGCAGGACGATTCATAGCTTGACAACTTGTTTAGACACAGATACATTTGATATACAAGATGTTACCCTCTACATCTCTTTTATAGACACCGGACGATTTATAGCTTGACAACTTGTTGAGACACGGATACATTGGATATACAAGATGTTACCCTCTACATCTCTTTTATAGACACCAGACGATTTATAGCTTGACAACTTGTTTAGACACGGATACATTGGATATACAAGATGTTACCCTCTACATCTCTTTTATAGACACAGGACGATTTATAGCCTGACAACTTGTTTAGACACGGATACATTTGATATACAAGATGTTACCCTCTACATCTCTTTTATAGACACCGGACGATTTATAGCTTGACAACTTGTTTAGACACGGATACATTGGATATACAAGATGTTACCCTCTACATCTCTTTTACAGACACCAGACGATTCATAGCTTGACAACTTGTTAAGACACATATACATTGGATATACAAGATGTTACCCTCTACATCTCTTTTATAGACGCAGGACGATTTATAGCTTGACAACTTGTTTAGACACGGATACATTGGATATCCAAGATGTTACCCTCTACATCTCTTTTATAGACACCGGACGATTTATAGCTTGACAACTTGTTTAGACACATATACATTAGATATACAAGATGTTACCCTCTACATCTATTTTATAGACGCAGGACGATTTATAGCTTGACAACTTGTTTAGACATGGATACATTGGATATACAAGATGTTACCCTCTACATCTCTTTTATAGACGCAGGACGATTTATAGCTTGACAACTTGTTTAGACACGGATACATTGGATATACAAGATGTTACCCTCTACATCTCTTTTATAGACTAAGGACGATGTATAGCTTGACAACTTGTTTAGACACAGATACATTGAATATACAAGATGTTACCCTCTACATCTCTTTTATAGACTGAGGACGATTTATAGCTTGACAACTTGTTTAGACAAAGATACATTTGATATACAAGATGTTACCCTCTACATCTCTTTTATAGACTGAGGACGATTTATAGCTTGACAACTTGTTTAAACACAGATACATTGGATATACTGGATGTACATCTCTTTTAGAAACGCAGGACGATTTATAGCTTGACAACTTGTTAAGACACAGAAACGCTTCATATACCGGATGTTACCCTCTACATCTATTTTATAGACGCAGGACGATTTATAGCTTGACAACTTGTTTAGACATGGATACATTGGATATACAAGATGTTACCCTCTACATCTCTTTTATAGACGCAGGACGATTTATAGCTTGACAACTTGTTTAGACACGGATACATTGGATATACAAGATGTTACCCTCTACATCTCTTTTATAGACTAAGGACGATGTATAGCTTGACAACTTGTTGAGACACAGATACATTGAATATACAAGATGTTACCCTCTACATCTCTTCTATAGACTGAGGACGATTTATAGCTTGACAACTTGTTTAGACACAGATACCTTAGATATACTGGATGTTACCCTCTACATCTCTTTTATAGACTGAGGACGATTTATAGCTTGACAACTTGTTTAGACACAGATACATTGAATATACAAGATGTTACCATCTACATCTCTTTTATAGACGCAGGACGATTCATAGCTTGACAACTTGTTTAGACACATACACATTGGACATCCAAGATGTTACCCTCTACATCTCTTTAATAGACGCATGAAGATGTATAGCTTGACAACTTTTTAAGAAACAGAAACCCTTCATATACTGGATGTTACCCTCTACATCTCTTTTATAGACACAGGACGATTTATAGCTTGACAACTTGTTTAGACACAGATACATTGAATATACAAGATGTTACCCTCTACATCTCTTTTATAGACTGAGGACGATTTATAGCTTGACAACTTGTTTAGACAAAGATACATTTGATATACAAGATGTTACCCTCTACATCTCTTTTATAGACTGAGGACGATTTATAGCTTGACAACTTGTTTAAACACAGATACATTGGATATACTGGATGTACATCTCTTTTAGAAACGCAGGACGATTTATAGCTTGACAACTTGTTTAGACACGGATACATTGGATATCCAAGATATTACCCTCTACATCTCTTTTATAGACGCAGGACGATTTATAGCTTGACAACTTGTTTAGACACGGATACATTGGATATACAAAATGTTACCCTCTACATCTCTTTTATAGACGCAGGACGATTCATAGCTTGACAACTTGTTTAGACACATACACATTGGACATCCAAGATGTTACCCTCTACATCTCTTTAATAGACGCATGAAGATGTATAGCTTGACAACTTTTTAAGAAACAGAAACCCTTCATATACTGGATGTTACCCTCTACATCTCTTTTATAGACACAGGACGATTTATAGCTTGACAACTTGTTTAAACACAGATGCATTGGATATACAAGATGTTACCCTCTACATCTCTTTTATAGACGCAGGACGATTTATAGCTTGACAACTTCTTTAGACACGGATACATTGGATATACAAGATGTTACCCTCTACATCTCTTTTATAGACGCAGAACGATTCATAGCTTGACAACTTGTTTAGACACATATTCATTGGATATCCAAGATGTTACCCTCTACGTCTCTTTTATAGACGCATGACGATTTATAGCTTGACGACTTGTTTAGACACAGAAACATTGGATATACTGGATTTTACCCTTTACATCTCTTTTATAGACAACAGACGATTCATAGCTTGACAACTCCTTTAGACACAGAAACGCTTCATATACTGGATGTTACCCTCTACATCTCTTTTATAGACGCTTGACGATTTATAGCTTGACAACTTGTTTAGACACGGATACATTTGATATACAAGATGTTACCCTCTACATCTCTTTTATAGACAAAGGACGATTTATAGCTTGACAACTTGTTTAAACACAGATACATTGGATATACAAGATGTTACCCTCTACATCTCTTTTATAGACTAAGGACGATTTATAGCTTGACGACTTGTTTAGACACAGAAACATTGGATATACTGGATTTTACCCTCTACATCTCTTTTATAGACACCGGACGATTCATAGCTTGACAACTCCTTTAGACACAGAAACGCTTCATATACTGGATGTTACCCTCTACATCTCTTTCATAGACGCATGACGATTTATAGCTTGACAACTTGTTTAGACACGGATACATTGGATATACAAGATGTTACCCTCTACATCTCTTTTATAGACGAAGGACGATTCATAGCTTGACACCTTGTTTAGACACATATACATTGGATATCTAAGATGTTACCCCCTACGTCTCTTTTATAGACGCATGACGATTTATAGCTTGACGACTTGTTTAGACACAGAAACATTGGATATACTGGATTTTACCCTCTACATCTCATTTATAGACACCGGACGATTCATAGCTTGACAACTCCTTTAGACACAGAAACGCTTCATATACTGGATGTTACCCTCTACATCTCTTTTATAGACGCTTGACGATTTATAGCTTGACAACTTGTTTAGACACGGATACATTTGATATACAAGATGTTACCCATTACATCTCTTTTATAGACAAAGGACGATTTATAGCTTGACAACTTGTTAAAACACAGATACATTGGATATACAAGATGTTACCCTCTACATCTCTTTTATAGACGCAGGACGATTTATAGCTTGACAACTTGTTTAGACACATATACATTGGATACACAAGATGTTACCCTCTACATCTCTTTTATAGACGCAGGACGATTCATAGCTTGACAACTCTTTTAGACACGGATACATTGGATATACAAGATGTTACCCTCTACATCTCTTTTATAAACACAGGACGATTCATAGCTTGACACCTTGTTTAAACACAGATACATTGGATATACTGGATGTAACCCTCTACATCTCTTTTATAGACTAAGGACGATTTATAGCTTGGCAACTTGTTTAGACATGGATACATTGGATATACAAGATGTTACCCTCTACATCTCTTTTATAGACACCGGACGATTCATAGCTTGACAACTTGTTTAAACACAGATACATTGGATATACAAGATATTACCCTCTTCATCTCTTTTATAGACACAGGACAATTTATAGCTTGACAACTTGTTTAGACACATATACATTGGATATACACGATGTTACCCTCTACATCTCTTTTATAGACGCAGGACGATTTATAGCTTGACAACTTGTTTAGACACATATATATTGGATATACAAGATGTTACCCTCTACATCTCTTTTATAGACGCAGGACGATTCATAGCTTGACAACTTCTTTAGACACGGATACATTAGATAAACAAGATGTTACCCTCTACATCTCTTTTATAGACGCAGGACGATTTATAGCTTGATAACTTCTTTAGACACGGATACATTAGATAAACAAGATGTTACACTCTACATCTCTTTTATAGACGCAGGACGATTTATAGCTTAACAACTCTTTTAGACACGGATACATTGGATATCCAAGATGTTACCCTCTACATCACTTTTATAGACACAGGACGATTCATAGCTTGACAACTTGTTTAGACACAGATACATTAGATATCCAAGATGTTACCCTCTACATCTCTTTTATAGACACAGGACGATTCATAGCTTGACAACTTGTTTAGACACAGATACATTGGATATCCAAGATGTTACCCTCTACATCTCTTTTATAGACACAGAACGATTCATAGCTTGACAACTTGTTTAAAAACAGATACATTGGATATACTGGATGTAACCCTCTACATCTCTTTTATAGACTAAGGACGATTTATAGCTTGGCAACTTGTTTGGACATGGACACATTGGATATACAAGATGTTACCCTCTACATCTTTTTTATAGACACCGGACGATTCATAGTTTGACAACTTGTTTAAACACAGATACATTGGATATACAAGATGTTACGCTCAACATCTCTTTTATAGACGCAGGACGATTTATAGCTTGACAATTTGTTTAGACACAGATACATTGGATATACAAGATGTTACCCTCTACATCTCTTTTATAGACGCATGACGATTTATAGCTTGTCAACTCCGTTAGACACGGATACATTGGATCTCCAAGATGTTACCCTCTACATCTGTTTTATAGACGCAGGACGATTCATAGCTTGACAACTTGTTTAGACACAGATACATTGGATATACAAGATGTTACCCTCTACATCTCTTTTATAGACACAGGACGATTCATAGCTTGACAACTTATTTAAAAACAAATACATTGGACACACTGGATGTAACCCTCTACATCTCTTTTATAGACTAAGGACGATTTATAGCTTGGCAACTTGTTTAGACATGGATACATTGGATATACAAGATGTTACCCTCTACATCTCTTTTATAGACACCGGACGATTCATAGTTTGACAACTTGTTTAAACACAGATACATTGGATATACAAGATGTTACCCTCTACATCTCTTTTATAGACGCAGGACAATTTATAGCTTGAGAACTCCTTTAGACACGGATACATTGGATATCCAAGATGTTACCCTCTACATCTCTTTTATAGACGCAGGACGATTTATAGCTTGACAACTTGTTTAAACACAGATACATTGGATATACAAGATGTTACCCTCTACATATCTTTTATAGAAACCGGACGATTCATAGCTTGACAACTTGTTAAGACACAGAAACGCTTCATATACCGGATGTTACCCTCTACATCTCTTTTATAGACGCAGGAAGATTTATAGCTTGACAACTTGTTTAGACACGGATACATTTGATATACAAGATGTTACCCTCTACATCTCTTTTATAGACACAGGACAATTTATAGCTTGACAACTTGTTTAAACACAGATACATTGGATATACAAGATGTTACCCTCTACATCTCTTTTATAGACACAGGACGATTGATAGCTTGACAACTTGTTTAGACACATATACATTGGATATAAAAGATGTTACCCTCTACATCTCTTTTATAGACGCAGGACGATTTATAGCTTGACAACTTGTTTAGATACATATACATTGGATATACAAGATGTTACCCTCTACATCTCTTTTATAGACGCAGGACGATTCATAGCTTGACAACTTCTTTAGACACGGATACATTAGATAAACAAGATGTTACCCTCTACATCCCTTTTATAGACGCAGGACGATTTATAGCTTGACAACTCTTTTAGACACGGATACATTGGATATCCAAGATGTTACCCTCTACATCTCTTTTATAGACACAGGACGATTCATAGCTTGACAACTTGTTTAGACACAGATACATTGGATATACTGGATTTTACCCTCTACATCTCTTTTATAGACACCGGACGATTCATAGCTTCACAACTCCTTTAGACACAGAAACGCTTCATATACTGGATGTTATCCTTTACATCTCTTTTATAGACGCATGACGATTTATAGCTTGACAACTTGTTTAGACACGGATACATTGGATATACAAGATGTTACCCTCTACATCTCTTTTATAGACGCAGGACGATTCATAGCTTGACACCTTGTTTAGACACATATACATTGGATATCTAAGATGTTACCCCCTACGTCTCTTTTATAGACGCATGACGATTTATAGCTTGACGACTTGTTTAGACACAGAAACATTGGATATACTGGATTTTACCCTCTACATCTCTTTTATAGACACCGGACGATTCATAGCTTGACAACTCCTTTAGACACAGAAACGCTTCATATACTGGATGTTACCCTCTACATCTCTTTTATAGACGCTTGAAGATTTATAGCTGGACAACTTGTTTAGACACGGATACATTTGATATACTAGATGTTACCCATTACATCTCTTTTATAGACAAAGGACGATTTATAGCTTGACAACTTGTTAAAACACAGATACATTGGATATACAAGATGTTACCCTCTACATCTCTTTTATAGACTAAGGATGATTTATAGCTTGACGACTTGTTTAGACACAGAAACATTGGATATACTGGATTTTACCCTCTACATCTCTTTTATAGACACCGGACGATTCATAGTTTGACAACTCCTTTAGACACAGAAACGCTTCATATACTGGATGTTACCCTCTACATCTCTTTTATAGACGCATGACGATTTATAGCTTGACAACTTATTTAGACACGGATACATTTGATATACAAGATGTTACCTTCTACATCTCTTTTATAGACACAGGACGATTTATAGCTTGACAACTTGTTTAAACACATATACATTGGATATACAAGATGTTACCCTCTACATCTCTTTTATAGACGCAGGACGATTTATAGCTTGACAACTTATTTAGACACATATACATTGGATATACAAGATGTTACCCTCTACATCTCTTTTATAGACGCAGGACGATTTATAGCTTGACAACTTGTTTAGACACATATACATTGGATACACAAGATGTTACCCTCTACATCTCTTTTATAGACGCAGGACGATTCATAGCTTGACAACTCTTTAAGACACGGATACATTGGATATCCAAGATGTTACCCTCTACATCTCTTTTATAAACACAGGACGATTCATAGCTTGACACCTTGTTTAAACACAGATACATTGGATATACTGGATGTAACCCTCTACATCTCTTTTATAGACTAAGGACGATTTATAGCTTGGCAACTTGTTTAGACATGGATACATTGGATATACAAGATGTTACCCTCTACATCTCTTTTATAGACACCGGACGATTCATAGCTTGACAACTTGTTTAAACACAGATACATTGGATATACAAGATATTACCCTCTTCATCTCTTTTATAGACGCAGGACGATTTATAGCTTGACAACTTGTTTAGACACATATACATTGGATATACAAGATGTTACCCTCTACATCTCTTTTATAGACGCAGGACGATTTATAGCTTGACAACTTGTTAAGACACATATATATTGGATATACAAGATGTTACCCTCTACATCTTTTTTATAGACGCAGGACGATTCATAGCTTGACAACTTCTTTAGACACGGATACATTAGATAAACAAGATGTTACCCTCTACATCTCTTTTATAGACGCAGGACGATTTATAGCTTGATAACTTCTTTAGACACGGATACATTAGATAAACAAGATGTTACACTCTACATCTCTTTTATAGACGCAGGACGATTTATAGCTTGACAACTCTTTTAGACACGGATACATTGGATATCCAAGATGTTACCCTCTACATCACTTTTATAGACACAGGACGATTCATAGCTTGACAACTTGTTTAGACACAGATACATTAGATATCCAAGATGTTACCCTCTACATCTCTTTTATAGACACAGGACGATTTATAGCTTGACAACTTGTTTAAACACATATACATTGGATATACAAGATGTTACCCTCTACATCTCTTTTATAGACGCAGGACGATTTATAGCTTGACAACTTATTTAGACACATATACATTGGATATACAAGATGTTACCCTCTACATCTCTTTTATAGACGCAGGACGATTTATAGCTTGACAACTTGTTTAGACACATATACATTGGATACACAAGATGTTACCCTCTACATCTCTTTTATAGACGCAGGACGATTCATAGCTTGACAACTCTTTTAGACACGGATACATTGGATATCCAAGATGTTACCCTCTACATCTCTTTTATAAACACAGGACGATTCATAGCTTGACACCTTGTTTAAACACAGATACATTGGATATACTGGATGTAACCCTCTACATCTCTTTTATAGACTAAGGACGATTTATAGCTTGGCAACTTGTTTAGACATGGATACATTGGATATACAAGATGTTACCCTCTACATCTCTTTTATAGACACCGGACGATTCATAGCTTGACAACTTGTTTAAACACAGATACATTGGATATACAAGATATTACCCTCTTCATCTCTTTTATAGACGCAGGACGATTTATAGCTTGACAACTTGTTTAGACACATATACATTGGATATACAAGATGTTACCCTCTACATCTCTTTTATAGACGCAGGACGATTTATAGCTTGACAACTTGTTTAGACACATATATATTGGATATACAAGATGTTACCCTCTACATCTCTTTTATAGACGCATGACGATTAATAGCTTGACAACTCCTTTAGACACGGATACATTGGATATCCAAGATGTTACCCTCTACATCTCTTTTATAGACGCAGGACGATTTATAGCTTGACAACTTGTTTAAACACAGATACATTGGATATACAAGATGTTACCCTCTACATCTCTTTTAAAGACACCGGACGATTCATAGCTTGACAACTTGTTTAAACACGGATACATTGGATATACAAGATGTTACCCTCTACATCTCTTTTATAAACGCAGGACGATTCATAGCTTGACAACTTGTTTAGACACATATACATTGGATATACAAGATGTTACCCTCTACATCTCTTTTATAGACACCGGACGATTTATAGCTTGACAACTTGTTAAGACACATAAACATTGGATATACAAGCTGTTACCCTCTACATCTCTTTTATAGACGATTTATAGCTTGACAACTTGTTTAGACACAGAAACGCTTCATATACCGGATGTTACCCTCTACATCTCTTTAATAGACGCAGGACGATTTATAGCTTGACAACTTGTTTAAACACAGATACATTGGATATACCGGATGTTACCCTCTACATCTCTTTTATAGACATCGGACGATTCATAGCTTGACAACTTGTTTAGACACGGATACATTGGATATACAAGATGTTACCCTCTACATCTCTTTTATAGACGCATGACGATTTATAGCTTGACAACTCCTTTAGACACGGATACATTGGATATCCAAGATGTTACCCTCTACATCTCTTTTATAGACGCAGGACGATTCATAGCTTGACAACTTGTTTAAACACAGATACATTGGATATACAAGATGTTACCCTCTACATCTCTTTTATAGACACCGGACGATTCATAGCTTGACAACTTGTAAAGACACATAAACGCTTCATATACCGGATGTTACCCTCTACATCTCTTTAATAGACGCAGGACGATTTATAGCTTGACAACTTGTTTAGACACATATACATTGGATATACAAGATGTTACCCCCTACATCTCTTTTATAGACGCAGGACGATTCATAGCTTGACAACTTGTTTAGACACGGATACATTGGATATACAAGATGTTACCCTCTACATCTCTTTTATAGACACCGGACAATTTATAGCTTGACAACTTTTTAAGACACATATACATTGGATATACAAGATGTTACCCTCTACATCTCTTTTATAGACACAGGACGATTTATAGCTTGACAATTTGTTTAGACACAGAAACGCTTCATATACCGGATGTTACCCTCTACATCTCTTTAATAGACGCAGGACGATTTATAGCTTGACAACTCGTTTAAACACAGATACATTGGATATCCAAGATGTTACCCTCTACATCTCTTTTATAGACGCAGGACGATTCATAGCTTGACAACTTGTTTAGACACGGATCCATTGGATATACAAGATGTTACCCTCTACATCTCTTTTATAGATGCATGACGATTTATAGCTTGACAACTCCTTTAGACACGGATACATTGGATTTCCAAGATGTTACCCTCTACATCTCTTTTATAGACGCAGGATGATTCATAGCTTGACAACTTGTTTAAACACAGATACATTAGATATACAAGATGTTACCCTCTACATCTCTTTTATAGACACCGGACGATTCATAGCTTGACAACTTGTTTAAACACAGATACATTGGATATACAAGATGTTACCCTCTACATCTCTTTTATAGACGCAGGACGATTTATAGCTTGACAATTTGTTCAGACACGGATACATTGGATATACAAGATGTTACCCTCTACATCTCTTTTCTAGACGCATGACGATTTATAGCTTGAGAACTCCTTTAGACACGGATACATTGGATATCCAAGATGTTACCCTCTACATCTCTTCTATAGACGCAGGACGATTCATAGCTTGACAACTTGTTGAGACACATATACATTGGATATACAAGATGTTACCCTCTACATCTCTTTTATAGACACTGGACGATTCATAGCTTCACAACTTGTTAAGACATAGAAACGCTTCATATACCGGATGTTACCCTCTACATCTCTTTAATAGACGCAGGACGATTTATAGCTTGACAACTTGTTTAGACACATATACATTGGATATACAAGATGTTATAGACGCAGGATGATTTATAGCTTGACAACTTGTTTAGACACAGATACATTGGATATCCAAGATGTTACCCTCTACATCTCTTATATAGACTAAGGACGATTTCGATCTTTTATATCTGAGCGTCACTTGTAAGTCCTGTGTGGACAAGGCGCGTTTTTGACGTATTGAATTTTAAACCTGATGCTTTTTGTTATCTATTAATCATGTTTTTCTTTGTCTAATATGTTCTCCTATTTATATGTATTGTAGTCCTGTAATATTATGTTGTCATTTCAATGTTATATTTAACTTTGCCATTAAAGTGCGAGGTTTGCCATGCCACAAAACCAGGTTCAACCCACCACTTTTATTCCCCTTTAAAAGTGTCCTGTACCAAGTCAGGAAGATGGCCATTGTTACATTATTGTTCGTGTCTGTGTGTGTTGCATTTAAACGTTGAGTCGTTTGTGTTTTCTCTGATTTTTGAGATATTGAGATCAGACGTGGCACGGTACTTGTCTATCCCAAATTCATGTATTTGGTTTTCTTGTTATATTTGTTATTCTCGTTGTGTTTTGTCTGATGCTTGGTCCGTTTCTGTGTGTGTTACGTTTCGGTGTTATGTCGTTGTTCTCCTCTTATATTTAATGCGTTTCCCTCGGTTTTAGTTTGTTACCCCGATTTTGTTTTTTGTCCCTGGATTTATGAGTTTTGAACAGCGGTATACTACTGTTGCCTTTATTTATAGCTTGACAACTTGTTTAGACACGGATACATTGGATATACAAGATGCTACCCTCTACATCTCTTTTAAAGACACCGGACAATTTATAGCTTGACAACTTGTTAAGACACATATACATTGAATATACAAGATGTTACCCTCTACATCTCTTTTATAGACACAGGACGATTTATAGCTTGACAATTTGTTTAGACACAGAAACGCTTCATATACCGGATGTTACCCTCTACATCTCTTTAATAGACGCAGGACGATTTATAGCTTGACAACTCGTTTAAACACAGATACATTGGATATACAAGATGTTACCCTCTACATCTCTTTTATAGACGCAGGACGATTTATAGCTTGACAACTTGTTTAGACACGGATACATTGGATATACAAGATGTTACCCCCTACATCTCTTTTATATAGACACCGGACGATTCATAGCTTGACAACTTGTTTAAACACAGATACATTGGATATACAATATGTTACCCTCTACATCTCTTTTATATAGACACCGGACGATTCATAGCTTGACAACTTATTTAAACACAGATACATTGGATATACAAGATGTTACCCTCTACATCTCTTTTATAGACGCAGGACGATTTATAGCTTGACAACTTGTTTAAACACGGATACATTGGATATACAAGATGTTACCCTCTACATCTCTTTTATAGACACCGGACGATTGATAGCTTGACAACTTGTTTAGACACGGATACATTGGATATATAAGATGTTACCCTCTACATCTCTTTTATAGACGCATGACGATTTATAGCTTGACAACTCATTTAGACACGGATACATTGGATATCCAAGATGTTACCCTCTACATCTCTTCTATAGACGCAGGACGATTCATAGCTTGACAACTTGTTTAGACACATATACATTGGATATACAAGATGTTACCCTCTACATCTCTTTTTTAGACACCGGACGATTCATAGCTTGACAACTTGTTAAGACACAGAAACGCTTCATATACCGGATGTTACCCTCTACATCTCTTTAATAGACGCAGGACGATTTATAGCTTGACAACTTGTTTAGACACATATACATTGGATATACAAGATGATACCCTCTACATCTATCTTTTTTATAGACACCGGACGATTTATAGCTTGACAACTTGTTAAGACACATATACATTGGATATACAAGATGTTACCCTCTACATCTCTTTTATAGACACCGGACGATTTATGGCTTGACAACTTGTTTAGACACGGATACATTGGATATACAAGATGTTACCCTCTACATCTCTTTAATAGACCCATAACGATTTATAGCTTGACAACTTGTTTAGACACGGATACATTTTATATACAAGATGTTAACCTCTACATCTCATTTATAGACACAGAACGATTTATAGCTTGACAACTTGTTTAGACACAGATACATTGGATGTACTGGATGTTACCCTCTACATCTCTTTTTTTATAGACGCAGGACGATTTATAGCTTGACAACTTTTTAGACACGGATACATTTGATATACAAGATGTTACCCTCTACATCTCTTTTATAGACGCAGGATGATTTATAGCTTGACAACTTGTTTAGACACAGATACATTGGATATCCAAGATGTTACCCTCTACATCTCTTTTATAGACTAAGGACGATTTATAGCTTGACAACTTGTTTTGTTTAAACACAGATACATTTGATATACAAGATGTTACCCTCTACATCTCTTTTATAGACACAGTACGATTCATAGCTTGACAACTTGTTTAGACACATATACATTGGATATACAAGATGTTACCCTCTACATCTCTTTTATAGACTAAGGACGATTTATAGCTTGACAACTTGTTTAAACACAGATATATTGGATATACTGGATGTTACCCTCTACATCTCTTTTATAGACTAAGGACGATTTATAGCTTGGCAACTTGTTTAGACACGGATACATTGGATATACAAGATGTTACCCTCTACATCTCTTTTAAAGACACCGGACGATTCATAGCTTGACATCTTGTTTAAACACGGATACATTGGATATACAAGATGTTACCCTCTACATCTCTTTTATAAACGCAGGACGATTCATAGCTTGACAACTTGTTTAGACACATATACATTGGATATACAAGATGTTACCCTCTACATCTCTTTTATAGACTAAGGACGATTTATAGCTTGACAACTTGTTTAAACACAGATACATTTGATATACAAGATGTTACCCTTAACATCTCTTTTATAGACACAGGACGATTCATAGCTTGACAACTTGTTTAGACACATATACATTGGATGAACAAGATGTTACCCTCTACATCTCTTTTATAGACACATGACGATTTATAGCTTGACAACTTGTTTAAACACAGATACATTTGATATACAAGACGTTACCCTCTACATCTCTTTTATAGACGTAGGACGATTTATAGCTTGACAATTTGTTTAGACACGGATACATTTGATATACAAGATGTAACCCTCTACATCTCTTTTATAGACGCAGGACGATTTATAGCTTGGCAACTTGTTTAGACACGGATACATTGGATATACAAGATGTTACCCTCTACATCTCTTTTAAAGACACCGGACGATTCATAGCTTGACATCTTGTTTAAACACGGATACATTGGATATACAAGATGTTACCCTCTACATCTCTTTTATAAACGCAGGACGATTCATAGCTTGACAACTTGTTTAGACACATATACATTGGATATACAAGATGTTACCCTCTACATCTCTTTTATAGACTAAGGACGATTTATAGCTTGACAACTTGTTTAAACACAGATACATTTGATATACAAGATGTTACCCTTTACATCTCTTTTATAGACACAGGACGATTCATAGCTTGACAACTTGTTTAGACACATATACATTGGATGAACAAGATGTTACCCTCTACATCTCTTTTATAGACACATGACGATTTATAGCTTGACAACTTGTTTAAACACAGATACATTTGATATACAAGATATTACCCTCTACATCTCTTTTATAGACGTAGGACGATTTATAGCTTGACAACTTGTTTAGACACGGATACATTTGATATACAAGATGTAACCCTCTACATCTCTTTTATAAACGCAGGACGATTTATAGCTTGACAACTTCTTTAGACACGGATACATTGGATATACAAGATATTACCCTCTACATCTCTTTTATAGACGCAGGACGATTTATAGCTTGATAACTTCTTTAGACACGGATACATTTGATATACAAGATGTTACCCTCTACATCTCTTTTATAGACGCAGGATGATTTATAGCTTGACAACTTGTTTAGACACAGATACATTGGATATCCAAGATGTTACCCTCTACATCTCTTTTATAGACTAAGGACGATTTATAGCTTGACAACTTGTTTTGTTTAAACACAGATACATTTGATATACAAGATGTTACCCTCTACATCTCTTTTATAGACACAGTACGATTCATAGCTTGACAACTTGTTTAGACACATATACATTGGATATACAAGATGTTACCCTCTACATCTCTTTTATAGACTAAGGACGATTTATAGCTTGACAACTTGTTTAAACACAGATACATTGGATATACTGGATGTTACCCTCTACATCTCTTTTATAGACTAAGGACGATTTATAGCTTGGCAACTTGTTTAGACACGGATACATTGGATATACAAGATGTTACCCTCTACATCTCTTTTATAGACTAAGGACGATTTATAGCTTGACAACTTGTTTAAACACAGATACATTGGATATACTGGATGTTACCCTCTACATCTCTTTTATAGACTAAGGACGATTTATAGCTTGGCAACTTGTTTAGACACGGATACATTGGATATACAAGATATTGCCCTCTACATCTCTTTTATAGACGCAGGACGATTTATAGCTTGATAACTTCTTTAGACACGGATACATTGGATATACAAGATGTTACCCTCTACATCTCTTTTATAGACGCAGGACGATTTATAGCTTGACAACTTCTTTATATAATGATGGAAAATTGTATGTTGGAAAAGGAAAATAAAATAAAGTAAACTTTCATAAGTAAACTAATAAATAAAATAAAATGGAATTATATTGCATTGCTTAAGCTCTAAGACAAAGTAGGTGACGTAAGATTAAGTTATAAATAGTTTCGTCTTTTTTTATAAATAATATAGTTAATCTCATTTCTAGAGTTCTTTTGATCATAGCTATTAATCTGACGTTGAGAAATAAATTAAATAAACTGTCATCTTTTAAAAGAATAAAAATGTTTGTAATTTGCCGTAGGAAAATAACCCTTAAAGTGTTTCTATTGTCCACTTAATAATTTTGTAAAGTAAGTAAAGATTTTGGATAATCCTTTAATTGCTTTTACGTAACTAAATAAAATATATGTCAATCATATAAATCTATAACATAAAAAGAGAATAGTTGACCAATAAAAAGTAACTTTTGAAAATTCAAAATTGACGCTTAAATTTCATAGGTGAATAAAATAATTCCAATCAGCACGTGATGTTCGGGTTAAAAAGGGAAGACCGCAACTTCTCAACATCACATATCACACTTTAATGTAGATAGCTGTTTGGAATAAATAAATGAAACATCATTGTATTTTATTCACCAGGTATGTAAATTGTTTAAGTGTAAACTATTTTAAATTGTATTTTAAAAGTTAGAATTTAGTTTCTGATTTAATAACTTAGTTTCGTATTTAAAACTTAACTTAAATTTATAAAAGATTTTCATTAACAGAAACAAGTTAAAACAAAGTTAACTATTTGATCACATATCACACTTCAATATAGATAGCTGTTTTTGGCATAAATAATTGAAACATCATTGTATTTTATTCAACAGCGCCGGGCCTCGAAAGTACAAGTGTCCGAGATGAGGGACACGCCAGAAGAAGGTATTACATAGACCTGAAATGAGTGAGCTAGTCTATTCCCCAGATTCCTAGAAAGAAGCTAGAATCCCCGTATAAATATAAGCGAGTCACAGTAGTCCATAGTGAAAGACCTCAGTCCCCCGACATTTAAGTTTACTAACGTTTTGGAGGGAAAGGGGAGACAACCCGACAGTGCAGCGATTCTTCCCCCTTTTCCTGCATTACATTTAAACACGGATACATTTGATATACAAGATGTTACCCTCTACATCTCTTTTATAGACGCAGGACGATTTATAGCTTGACAACTTCTTTAGACACGGATACATTGGATATACAAGATGTTACCCTCTACATCTCTTTTATAGTCGCAGGACGATTTATAGATTGACAACTTCTTTCAACACAGATACATTGGATCTACTGGATATAACCCTCTACATCTCTTTTATAGACGCATGACGAATTATAGGTTGACAACTTGTTTAGACACGGATACAGTTGATAAACAAGATGTTACCCTCTACATGTTGACCGTTATGGAATAACCGTTGACAACTCTCTATCCAAGTCATAATTTTTAAGAGAAAAAAAATTATAGGTCAAAGTACGACCTTCAACATGGAGCCTATGCTTATCATATTTTCTCCACAGCCGGTAATTTCTTCTACTAGCTCTTGTTTTATCTGATCTTAATCTTCCTCCGAAATGTTTGAAACGTTGATTTTGTTCAATTGCATTGTCTCATTTTCCCTATAAATTGCACTTTCGCTAGCGATAGACACATATTTGAGCCGGGTTAATAGTTTCCAGAAGCAGATCGGAATCAGTTATGACTTAGACAGTAATACTTCTAATCTTAATCATGTTCGTTGACCATAACGACGATGAAAGCACATCATATAATGACGTTTCGACATCATATAATGAAGTAAATCTAACCACATCATATAAGATTACAAGCAAATAATATATGACACAACCACATCATATAATTTAAAAAATGTTTGCACGTAATATAAGGGAAACTGCACATCATATAATGATATGTACACATGATATAAGGATCTTTGCACATCATATAAGTATATTTGCACATCATATAAGGATCTTTGAACATAATATAAGTACATTTGCACATCATATAATAATGTTTGCACATCAAATAAGAATGTTTGCAGATCGTATAAGTATATTTTCACATCATATAAGTATAATATGCACATCATATAAGTATATTTGCACATCATATAATGATGTTTGCACATCAAATAAGAATGTTTGCAGATCGTATAAGTATATTTTCACATCATATAAGTATAATATGCACATCATATAAGTATATTTGCACATCATATAATAATGTTTGCACATCAAATAAGAATGTTTGCAGATCGTATAAGTATATTTTTACATCATATAAGTATAATATGCACATCATATAAGTATATTTGCACATCATATAATGATGTTTGCACATCATATAAGAATATTTGCACATCATATAAGGATATTTGCACATTGTATAAAGGTGTTTGCACATCATTTAATGACAAGTGCATGTCATATAAAGGTAAATGCACATCATATAATGAAAATGGTCAAAACAAGACAGTGTTGGCGTTCCATATTTGCGTCTTTTATCTATGGTCATATCTGGACTATATCTATTGAGTATTTTTTTATCAGTAGGATAATTTTCATAGACTAATGTGTATCTGTGGTCATCATGTAAAATGAAATCAGATTGTACTGATATTCTTGCATTAAAGTCCCCGCAAAGAAGAATATTTCCTATCCTCTGATATTTACATGATATATCTGCTTCAATACAATCTAGGATACCTTTATCTAGACCATTGGTGTATGCTAAGCCACTAGGTGGATAATAAACAATACAAATATATAAATCATTGTCAAAACCAAAAAAATCCATATCAAGTTTAATCCATTGATAGTCTGGATTAGTATTTTTTAATATTTTAACATGAGTTTTTACAGCTGGTTTTCTCAAAATTGCCAAACCCCCAAAATGACGATTGTTGTGCTTTGATGTTGGTCTAGTGACGTACTGGGTGATAATGAATAATGGGTCGTTTTCAAAATGCGTCCATATTTTAGATAGAAATTGAGAAAATATTTTTATCAATTTAATTTCATTTTAATTAATCTAAATTATATATATGAACAAAATCTAACTAGAATATACAGTCTTAATGAAACTGGGAAGATCATTTTGAAAGCAAAATGAGATTAGAGAAATTACAAAATTTGTCAACTTGTACAGATGCCTTTTAGTTTTGTGTTGTTGGTTTACTCATTTTATCAATATTTACTCTAACAAATAAAATTAATGAAAACAAAAGCAGGATAATATTTTTTGTTTATACTTAAAGGTGCTTAGCTACTATTTAGATAAACATCAAATCGTGATTTTTTATAACTGTATCAATAGTGCGTATTGGTTATAGAAACTATTTTTGTCTGTCCAACCAAAACATCCAATTAATCTTAGGGTTCGTAGTGATGACTTTATGACTGCGAGTCGGGCTACCATTAATTTTTTTCTTGATTGAAAACATCAATACGCATAATGGGGAGATAATTTAGGCGAAGTAGATTTCTGAATATATTATATATTTGTTGAATAGAATTTTTCAGTTAACTACACTAATATATTTCAAGACTTAAAAATACACCAAACCTACATTTTTGCTGTATCATATACTATCAAAGCTGTTTATAAATAACTAATCGATTACAATACTTGTTAAACTTGAAGGAAAATGAAACCAGGATATTTAGTACATGTCAACGAGAACATTTATTGAGAGCAATCAGGAAACGAAAACTGGAATTTGCAGTTCTAGTATAAAAGGAAATATATACAGTTACATATTAAGAAAACAAAACGAAAAAACAATCACATAAACATTTAAATGACTAGATTCGTGAAAATGGTCAGCACACGGTAAATATAGAACTAAATACGTGTACTAGGTCAATATCTACAAACTCAAATTCTAGAAAACACACATATCGGAGTATTTAATATTATCAATTCAATTTCAATTCAAAATCTTATTCCCCTATAGATTAAATAAATTTCTGACAAATTAAAAACACTAAACACAAAATAAATTTTAAAGTATAATACGGTAAATAAAACAAATGAAGATTAAATGCCAACCAATATATCAAAGAATTCCGTTTCTAAGGTTCTAATGAATTTCTTAGGAACGTAGTATATATCCTTAATTGGAATGGTGTTGATGTGTTTGAAATTTTGATATATTTCTTTTATTTTCTTATAAATTAGAAAATTAAAAAAAAAAACAATTGAAGGAAATCGAATATTTCTTTATCTTCCTTACTTCTTGACTATAAATGATTTATAACAACTTACTCAAATATTCTAATGATTTGTGTGTTATGTATATATATGAATTTATTTTTCTCTTGTTCTACAGACAGTTTATAGTTAGTATGAATAGTGCATTTACATAATATGGTAGAAACTGTAAGCTTTGTAATATTTGTACTGTTTGTTCTTTGTAAGGGCCTCAAGGTAGATTAGCGAAAGCTAATTGAGTCACCCTCTTTAAATAAAGTCATTACTTACTTACTTACTTACTTCGAATTCTGCAATCCAATAAAACAAATTCTATTGAATTACAACTATGGCAACGTCTGTTTTCATTTATAATATCAAAATGTCTTCTAATGCATCTACGTGGACGCTATTTACCGTAGTTCTTGTCATGTGGTAGGCTTCCTAATGCCACGCGTCTAATGCATCTACGTGGACGCTAGAGGTATTAACCGTAGTTCTTGTCATGTGGTAGGAGGGACGCTAGAGGTATTTACCGTAGTTCTTGTCATGTGGTAGGAGGGTTGGACGCTAGAGGTATTTACCGTAGTTCTTGGCATGTGGTAGGAGGGACGCTAGAGATATTTACCGTAGTTCTTGTCATGTGGTGGGAGGGTTGGACGCTAGAGGTATTCACTGCAATTGTGTCATGTGGTAGGAGGGTTGGACGCTAGAGGTATTCACTGTAATTGTGTCATGTGGTAGGAGGGTTGGACGCTAGAGGTATTCACTGTAATTGTGTCATGTGGTAGGAGGGTTGGACGCTAGAGGTATTCACTGTAATTGTGTCATGTGGTAGGAGGGACGCTATATGTATTTACCGTAGTTCTTGTCATGTGGTAGGAGGGACGCTAGAGGTATTTACCATAGTTCTTGTCATGTGGTAGGAGGGTTGGACGCTAGAGGTATTTACCGTAGTTCTTGTCATGTGATAGGAGCGTTGGACGCTGGAGGTATTTACCGTAGTTCTTGGCATGTGGTAGGAGGGACGCTAGAGGTATTTACCGTAGTTCTTGTCATGTGGTAGGAGGGTTGGAAGCTAGAAGTATTTACCGTAGTTCTTGTCATGTGGTAGGAGGGTTGGACGCTGGAGGTATTTACCGTAGTTCTTGTCATGTGGTAGGAGGGTTGGACGCTAGAGGTATTTACCGTAGTTCTTGTCATGTGGTAGGAGGGTTGGACGCTAGAGGTATTTACCGTAGTTCTTGTCATGTGGTAGGAGGGACGCTAGAGGTATTTACCGTAGTTCTTGTCATGTGGTAGGAGGGACGCTAGACATGCTAGATATATTTACCGTAGTTCTTGTCATGTGGTAGGAGGGTTGGACGCTAGAGATATTTACCGTAGTTCTTGGCATGCGGTAGGAGGGTTGGACGCTGGAGGTATTAACCGTAGTTCTTGTCATGTGGTAGGAGGGTTGGACGCTAGAGGTATTTACCGTAGTTCTTGGCATGTGGTAGGAGGGTTGGACGTTGGAGGTATTTACCGTAGTTCTTGGCATGTGGTAGGAGGGACGCTAGAGGTATTTACCGTAGTTCTTGTCATGTGGTAAGAGCGTTGGACGCTGGGGATATTTACCGTAGTTCTTGTCATGTGGTAGGAGGGTTGGACGCTAGAGGTATTTACCGTAGTTCTTGTCATGTGGTAGGAGGGTTGTACGCTAGAGATATTTACCGTAGTTCTTGTCATGTGGTAGGAGGGTTGGCCGCTAGAGGTATTTACCGTAGTTCTTGGCATGTGGTAGGAGAGTTGGACGCTAGAGATATTTACCGTAGTTCTTGGCATGTGGTAGGAGGGTTGGACGCTGGAGGTATTTACCGTAGTTCTTGTCATGTGGTAGGAGGGTAGCTAGAGGTATTTACCGTAGTTCTTGTCATATGGTAGGAGGGTTGGACGCTAGAGGTATTTACCGTAGTTCTTGGCATGTGGTAGGAGGGACGCTAGAGGTTTTTACCGTAGTTCTTGTCATGTGGTAGTAGGTTTGACGCTAGAGGTATTTACCGTAGTTCTTGGCATGTGGTAGGAGGGTTGGACGCTGGAGGTATTTACCGTAGTTCTTGGCATGTGGTAGGACACTAGAATTATTTACCGTAGTTCTTGTCATGTGGTAGGAGGGATGCTAGAGGTATTTACCGTAGTTCTAGTCATGTGGTAGGTTGGACGCTAGAGGTAATTACCGTAGTTCTTGTCATGTGGTAGGAGGGTTGGACGCTAGAGGTATTCACTGTAATTGTGTCATGTGGTAGGAGGGTTGGACGCTAGAGGTATTCACTGTAATTGTGTCATGTGGTAGGAGGGTTGGACGCTAGAGGTATTCACTGCAATTGTTTCATGTGGTAGGAGGGTTGGACGCTAGAGGTATTCACTGTAATTGTGTCATGTGGTAGGAGGGTTGGACGCTAGAGGTATTCACTGTAATTGTGTCATGTGGTAGGAGGGTTGGACGCTAGAGGTATTCACTGTAATTGTGTCATGTGGTAGGAGGGTTGGACGCTAGAGGTATTCACTGTAATTGTGTCATGTGGTAGGAGGGTTGGACGCTAGAGGTATTCACTGTAATTGTGTCATGTGGTAGGAGGGACGCTATATGTATTTACCGTAGTTCTTGTCATGTGGTAGGAGGGACGCTAGAGGTATTTACCATAGTTCTTGTCATGTGGTAGGAGGGTTGGACGCTAGAGGTATTTACCGTAGTTCTTGTCATGTGATAGGAGCGTTGGACGCTGGAGGTATTTACCGTAGTTCTTGGCATGTGGTAGGAGGGACGCTAGAGGTATTTACCGTAGTTCTTGTCATGTGGTAGGAGGGTTGGAAGCTAGAAGTATTTACCGTAGTTCTTGTCATGTGGTAGGAGGGTTGGACGCTGGAGGTATTTACCGTAGTTCTTGTCATGTGGTAGGAGGGTTGGACGCTAGAGGTATTTACCGTAGTTCTTGTCATGTGGTAGGAGGGTTGGACGCTAGAGGTATTTACCGTAGTTCTTGTCATGTGGTAGGAGGGACGCTAGAGGTATTTACCGTAGTTCTTGTCATGTGGTAGGAGGGACGCTAGACATGCTAGATATATTTACCGTAGTTCTTGTCATGTGGTAGGAGGGTTGGACGCTAGAGGTATTTACCGTAGTTCTTGGCATGTGGTAGGAGGGTTGGACGTTGGAGGTATTTACCGTAGTTCTTGGCATGTGGTAGGAGGGACGCTAGAGGTATTTACCGTAGTTCTTGTCATGTGGTAAGAGGGTTGGACGCTGGGGATATTTACCGTAGTTCTTGTCATGTGGTAGGAGGGTTGGACGCTAGAGGTATTTACCGTAGTTCTTGTCATGTGGTAGGAGGGTTGTACGCTAGAGGTATTTACCGTAGTTCTTGTCATGTGGTAGGAGGGTTGGCCGCTAGAGGTATTTACCGTAGTTCTTGGCATGTGGTAGGAGAGTTGGACGCTAGAGATATTTACCGTAGTTCTTGGCATGTGGTAGGAGGGTTGGACGCTGGAGGTATTTACCGTAGTTCTTGTCATGTGGTAGGAGGGTAGCTAGAGGTATTTACCGTAGTTCTTGTCATATGGTAGGAGGGTTGGACGCTAGAGGTATTTACCGTAGTTCTTGGCATGTGGTAGGAGGGACGCTAGAGGTTTTTACCGTAGTTCTTGTCATGTGGTAGGAGGGTTGGACGCTAGAGGTATTTACCGTAGTTCTTGGCATGTGGTAGGAGGGTTGGACGCTGGAGGTATTTACCGTAGTTCTTGGCATGTGGTAGGACACTAGAATTATTTACCGTAGTTCTTGTCATGTGGTAGGAGGGATGCTAGAGGTATTTACCGTAGTTCTAGTCATGTGGTAGGTTGGACGCTAGAGGTAATTACCGTAGTTCTTGTCATGTGGTAGGAGGGTTGGACGCTAGAGGTATTTACCGTAGTTCTTGTCATATGGTAGGAGGGTTGGCCGCTAGAGGTATTTACCGTAGTTCTTGGCATGTGGTAGGAGGGACGCTAGAGGTAGTTACCGTAGTTCTTGTCATGTGGTAGGAGGGACGCTAGAGGTATTTAACGTAGTTTTTGGCACGTGGTAGGAGGGTTGGACGCTAGAGATATTCACTGTAATTGTGTTATGTGGTAGGAGGGACGCTAGAGGTATTTACCGTAGTTCTTGTCATGTGGTAGGAGGGACGCTAGAGGTATTTACCGTAGTTCTTGTCATGTGGTAGGAGGGTTGGACGCTAGAGATATTTACCGTAGTTCTTGGCATGTGGTAGGAGGGTTGGACGCTGGAGGTATTTACCGTAGTTCTTGTCATGTGGTAGGAGGGTAGCTAGAGGTATTTACCGTAGTTCTTGTCATATGGTAGGAGGGTTGGACGCTAGAGGTATTTACCGTAGTTCTTGGCATGTGGTAGGAGGGACGCTAGAGGTATTTACCGTAGTTTTTGTCATGTGGTAGTAGGGTTGGACGCTAGAGGTATTTACCGTAGTTCTTGGCATGTGGTAGGAGGGACGCTAGAGGTATTTACCGTAGTTCTTGTCATGTGGTAAGAGGGTTGGACGCTGGGGATATTTACCGTAGTTCTTGTCATGTGGTAGGAGGGTTGGACGCTAGAGGTATTTACCGTAGTTCTTGTCATGTGGTAGGAGGGTTGTACGCTAGAGGTATTTACCGTAGTTCTTGTCATGTGGTAGGAGGGTTGGCCGCTAGAGGTATTTACCGTAGTTCTTGGCATGTGGTAGGAGAGTTGGACGCTAGAGATATTTACCGTAGTTCTTGGCATGTGGTAGGAGGGTTGGACGCTGGAGGTATTTACCGTAGTTCTTGTCATGTGGTAGGAGGGTAGCTAGAGGTATTTACCGTAGTTCTTGTCATATGGTAGGAGGGTTGGACGCTAGAGGTATTTACCGTAGTTCTTGGCATGTGGTAGGAGGGACGCTAGAGGTTTTTACCGTAGTTCTTGTCATGTGGTAGGAGGGTTGGACGCTAGAGGTATTTACCGTAGTTCTTGGCATGTGGTAGGAGGGTTGGACGCTGGAGGTATTTACCGTAGTTCTTGGCATGTGGTAGGAGGGACACTAGAATTATTTACCGTAGTTCTTGTCATGTGGTAGGAGGGATGCTAGAGGTATTTACCGTAGTTCTTGTCATGTGGTAGGTGGGACGCTAGAGGTATTTACCGTAGTTCTTGTCATGTGGTAGGAGGGTTGGACGCTGGAGGTATTTACCGTAGTTCTTGTCATGTGGTAGGAGGGACGCTAGAGGTATTTACCGTAGTTCTTGGCATGTGGTAGGAGGGACGCTAGAGGTATTTACCGTAGTTCTTGTCATGTGGTAGGAGGGTTGGACGCTAGAGGTATTTACCGTAGTTCTTGTCATGTGGTAGGAGGGTTGGACGCTAGAGATATTTACCGTAGTTCTTGTCATGTGGTAGGAGGGTTGGACGCTAGAGGTATTTACCGTAGTTCTTGGCATGTGGTAGGAGGGTTGGACGCTGGAGGTATTTACCGTAGTTCTTGGCATTTGGTAGGCTAGACATGCTAGATATATTTACCGTAGTTCTTGTCATGTGGTAGGAGGGATGCTAGAGGTATTTACCGTAGTTCTTGTCATGTGGTAGGTGGGACGCTAGAGGTATTTACCGTAGTTCTTGTCATGTGGTAGGAGGGTTGGACGCTGGAGGTATTTACCGTAGTTCTTGTCATGTGGTAGGAGGGACGCTAGAGGTATTTACCGTAGTTCTTGGCATGTGGTAGGAGGGATGCTAGAGGTATTTACCGTAGTTCTTGGCATGTGGTAGGAGGGACGCTAGAGGTATTTATCGTAGTTCTTGTCATGTGGTAGGAGGGTTGGACGCTAGAGGTAATTACCGTAGTTCTTGTCATGTGGTAGGAGGGCTGGACTCCTTTTTGTATCGTGCATAGCCTACAAGCAATCCCCTGAATATTAATTCACTTGCGATAGTAGAAATTTTATGTGAATGACTCACCGAACATTTTAAAGTTTGGATCTTATCGACAATTGGAACATATCTGTGATGATATGTGACACAGATATTCCATAACAGAAAACCTACCATAATGGTGCCATTCAACGTTCGAAAGGATTAATAACACTGTACCGCTTAGAATATGATTTTTTTTTTTTCAAACAGTCAATGCATATTGTTGTTTTTGGTAGATTTGGAGTATTTCAATATCCCCCTGGAACATGCTGCAAGAGATAATTATTGATGTAATTTTCTTCCAATTTATTCAATCTTTTTTTATGTTTTTAAAAATCTTTTTTCTTATATATTTCGTTAGTTAAAGAGGACTATATGAAATAGGTTTTGTCAGTGTTGAAGATCGTACGGTTACCTATAGTTGTATAAATCCGCCTCGTTTTGACTCTGTTAGATATTTGTCTCATTGGCAACTATACCACAGCTTATTATCTTACATTTTTTATATACTTTTAATATTTGATGAGTAGAAACTATTTACCCTTCAGGAGCACCTGATGAATCCCTAGTGTTTTGGTGGGGTTCGTGTTGCTCATCTTTAGTTGTTTATTTACTTGGTGGAATATTTGGCTTTTTATGATACATTTTAAAGATTCTTAATGGGTTCCACGGAACCCTGTGTCTCGCCTACGATTGCTGCTGTCAGTGTAAAAATGTAATGTTGACTTTAAAAAAAAGTGAGTCCATTTATCAATAAAATACAGAATTAAAAAAAAGTCGATTTTTTTCATTAGATGCTATTTCTTGGTTTTGAAGATTATCTCCTGTGTTTTCATAACAATCAATGAAGGTTTACAAATTTATCATGTAAAAAAATCAACCCCCAGACTGTCTGTAAATGTTAACTGTAAAAAACTTAAGTCCATCCATCAGAAAAATCCTGAAAATGAAAATATATTGTCAAAAGTTTGCTACAGACATTATCCCTTTATCATAAAAAAACCTTCCGCAAAGATTTAATTAACAATTTGAAAGTTTGTCAAAGTAATTGATGTGTACATCTTTAACCCCAGACTTTTTTGACTTTTTAACAATAAAAATGAAACAAAGTCCGTTGTTCAGTAAAGTGAGGAAAAATGGAAATAATTTGTTTTTAAATTTTGTTGTGGATACTGTATTGTTGTCATTAACATGCTTGGTTGGGTTGTTGTCTCTGACATATAACCCATTTCCATTCTCAATTTTATTCCAGTCAAATTTCAGACAAAATCCATGAAGGTTTGACATAGTTATTGCTGTATAATAAGAATTTAACTAAACTAAACCTAAATGACGACGACAGAATCTAGGATCACTATAACTCGCTGTCGGAGGCTCGACAAAAAGGCAATAACACGAAATATTGAAAAAAAAGTCATCATCTAAAAGCAAGAAGTCCTATTAAGAGTCGACTGACAATTTTGTCTTTGAGGTAGGGCCTTTTTCCCCGGAGTTCTTTTCAATTGATTAAAAAGGTAAATCATGTTTTAAATAGCCCGACAGATGCTAATTATAGTACATGAAAATAAGTCACATCCTATATTTTCATACCTTGAACAGGTATTCCTACAAAAAACAAGGCCAAGACTATTGATTTTTTGATTTATCAAAACCAATATTGATTTTGTTTAATTGTTATGCGCATAAGATACCATACCACGTAGCCTTTCAAGTAGCCAAATAATATCTGACGCATTTAAATGGGATGTTGTTTTCCTCATTCTGGATATATGTGTCCCGGTCTTTAAGGTGTTATCGTCTATATGTACCGGACAACATCTTACATCAGTTGGTACTTGAACACCTTGTGTTACAAACACATGTAATATGGCCTTTTCTGGCATTGTAACAAATGGGCTCTTTCTTGTGGTACAGATGCAACACATTCTTGATGTTTTACCTACAGTCACGATTTGTAGTGTAATTGCTCTGTTCTGTGGTGTTATTTTCTCTTCTGATGACTTAGGTACCGCTGTAGGGACGGTGGTAACAATTTCAGTACTAGTATCTATACAGTTGGTGGATTGGCGATAAAATTGCTGTCTGCATTTGTTGCATATAATACCATGTTCAAAAACGTTCTAGTTCAAGGTTTCGAAAAATTGTTTTGAAATTTTTCTACAGTGGCCTTTTTCTTTATATGTATATTAAACGTATTAAACACGCAACATATGTGCTTCATTGCTATATAATCAATTGTCGTGTTATTGGTAATGTACAGGAACTAACTTCGGATCAGTTTGACGGCATTTTTTCTTTGCATATATATAATAAATGTAAACACAGGAATAGGAAGTAAGTCAAGAGTATGGATAGTTATAGGAATGCACACAATAACCGACACATTATTTTTTATTTTTTAATGACATGATCTATAGTCAAAATGATCCATAATGACTCTATGAATTAAACAAACATAAAAAAAATATATGATAAAAACATTTAAATTTAATATTTCAACACAAAAAATGCAAAAAGTCTGTGTGAGATTTGAACCCGCTCTTCAAAATAATCTTTTATTTATAGTTCTATGGTCTACCGATCCATTAAAAAGTTGCTTTTTAGGTATTAAGGACACACTAAACCAATTTTATTTTTGAGGGGAAAAGTTGTATAAATGACAACAATAACAAAAAAACTCAATTTTTTTTTAGTTTGAAATGTCTTTCTCGGGGGATTCCCTGTTTTCTCACCTAAAAACACCCTAAATTCCGCATATTTGACTTTCCTCCTTTTTGAGGGGTAAAATTAACTATTTTTTACACATATCATGATATATAAAAATCGAAATATTGATCAAAAAGCATTTCTATTTTTTGTTTTTATAGTAAATTTTATTCTTTCAGCACTTTTTGAAATTGGCCCTTCTGTGAAAAAAATTAAGGGGAAATTGGCCCTACCTCAAATTTGATTAATTATAGATTTGTCTTGATTATCATTTTTTTTCTTCTAATTTTAGATTCAATCTATCTATTAATTATAGTTTTCAAGATGACAGACAAACATTCTAAGATATTGGTAAAACTCGTCATTGAAGCGCTACAACTCTAACAAGGAGTCGACTGATGATATCGGCTATTTGACTTATTTGTGGATCTTGTCTTGTTAATCATTTTGGCTATTAAAGTGTTAATCTATGTATTATATTTTTTAAGATTATAGACAAAAATGAAAAAAAAAAACGAATAAAAAAGGAATGGTAAACATCGTCAAAAAAGGAAATAATTCTGATAAGAAGTCCTGGGTTTAAAAGTTTTTTGGCAAATCTCCTCTTGCTGATAATTTTCGCTTCTTTAAGTTTCTATTTATCTATTATTAGCATTCAAGATAGAATGCAAAAAACGCAACAAATGGTAAAAATTATAATTATAGGGCAAATAGTTCGAAAATGATTCAATTGACGATTTCGGCAAAGTTGTCATTTTTTGTAGTCTAGATTTTGTCTTGCTGCTCATTTCACGTACCAAAGTTTCTCACTATCTATTCTAGTATTCAAGATATTAGTTATATAAAAAAGAAGATGTGGTATGATTGCCAATGAGACATCTCTTCACAAGAGACCAAATAACATAGAAATTACCAGCTATAGGTCACCGTACGGCCTTCAACAATGAGCAAAATCCATACCGCATAGTCAGCTATAAAAGGCCAACATTAGATATTTTTTTCATTTGAGGGCAATACTCCCACATAAGTTGTTTGACAGTTTAAATGTAAATGAAACCTGCCATTGTCAGATTTTCTTCATCTAAAGCGGTTTTCAAGATTATAACAGAAGAGGGGCGAAAGATACCAGAGGTACAGTCAAACTCATATATTGAAAATAAACTGACAACGCCATGGCTAAAAAATAAAAAGACAAACAGATAAATAATAGTACACAAGACACAACATAGAAAACTAAAGACTTAGCAACAGGAACCCCACCAAAAACTGGGGGTGATCCCAGGTGCTCCGGAAGGGTAAGCAGATCCTGCTCCACATGTGGCACCCGTCGTGTTGCTTATGTTATTACAAATCCGGTAAATAGTCTAATTCGGTAGGTCACATTCGTGAAAAGAGATATTATAGAAGTTGCACTTTACCTTTATGCTCTATTTATAGCCATGGCAGTCATGATAGTTGGCAATAGGGTCATCGGACACCAGTTCTCGAGTGATGATTGTTGCTTTTGTTTAATTTGACTCGGTAGTTTCAGAGAATATTTTTTGTAAAAGTTAACAGACGACGACACAACGGACGCCAAGTGATAAGAATAGCTGAACCGAGATGACCTGAAATGACGAACATCTCCTGCTCCAGTAGTGGCACTATCTTATGTAAAATAAGTAAAATATTAACAGACGACGACACAACGGACGCCAAGTGATTAGAATATGCAAATTGTTGTGCCGTGGAATAACAAGCAGCTCTTGCTCCACTAGTGGTACTATCCTATGTAAAATAAGTAAAATATTAACACACGACGACATAAAGGACGCCAAGTGATGCGAATATGTTAAATGTGGTGCCCTATATGGACGAGCAGCTCCTATTTCACTAGTGGTACTATCCTATGTAAAATAAGTTACTAGTAAATACTAACAAACGACGACACAAGTGGCTCATATAAAATAAGTAAATTGTTAACAGACGACGAAACAACGGACGCCAAGTAATGAGACTAGCTGAACTAAGATGTCCTGGAAGGACGAGCAGCTACTGCTCTACATGTGGCACTATCTCATGTAAAATAAGTAAAATGTAAACAGACGACGACACAACGGATGCCAAATGATGAGAGTAGCTGAACTGAGGTGTCCTGTTACCCAAACCCGATATACTATACACCGTTTCAATACACACCACAAATATAGTATACCTCGCTCCAATACATAAAACCTCTATACTTTACCCCGCTCAAATAAAAACCCTATTAAACTATACCCTGTTCTAATACAAAGAGCTGGTATACCCCGCTCCAATACACACACAACTGCTATACTACATAACGCCTAAATACACACAAGAGTGCACACGCTAAAATGTCTCGCCTTCTTTACTTATCATTGAAATTATGTTGATAGTCCTAAATATAAAGCTTTGGAAATGAGGTCAAGGTCAGATGAACAATGCCGGGCAGGCATGTACAGCTTACAATTCTTCCATACAACAAACATAGTTGACCTATTGCTTATAGTTTAAGAAACACAGACCAAAACAAAAAACTTAACACTGAGCAATAAACTGTGAAAATGAGGTCAAGGTGAAATAAAACCTGCTCGACTGACATATAGATCATAAAATATTTCCATACACCAAATATAGTTGACCTTTTGCATACAGTATCTTAAAAAAAGACCAAAACTCAAAAAACTTAACTTTGACCACTGAACCATGAAAATGAGATCAAGGTCAGATGACACCTGCCAGCTAGACATGTACACCTTACAATAATTCCATACACCAAATATAGTAGACCTATTGCATACAGTATAAGAAAATAAGACCAAAACACAAAAACTTAACTATAACCACTGAACCATGAAAATGAGGTCAAGGTCAGATGACACCTGTCAGTTGGACATGTACACCTTACAATAATTCCATACATCAGCTATAGGAGACCTATTGCTTATAGTATCGGAGATATGTACTTAATCACCAAGACATAACATTGTTAACTGATCCATGAAATGAGGTCGAGGTCAAGTGAAAACTGTCTAACGGGCATGAAGACCTTGCAAGGTACGCAGATACCAAATATAGTTATCCTATTACTTATAATAAGAGAGAATTTTACATTACAAAAAATCTTTTTTTAAGTAGTCGCTGAACCATGAAAATGAGGCAAAGGACATTGGACATGTGACTGACGGAAACTAACATGAGGCATCCATATACAAAGAATGAAGCATCCAGGTCTCCCACCTTCTAAAATATAAAGCTTTCAAGAAGTTATCTAACGCCGCCGCCGCCGGATCACTACCCCTATGTCGAGCTTTCTACGACAAAAGTCGCAGACTCGACAAAAACTGATACATGTATACCCTCTCCAATAAACAAAACCAATAAAGCCTTAGCCTATATTAAACTTCGCTCCAATACACACATACATACAACATAAAAAAGAAAAGCAAGCAAACAGAAAACAACCGGTACATATATGAATACCGATGCACGAGTCAAAGAATACTAGTAACAAATGTACTTCAAAACTCTATGTTCTTTAAACATAGGTTCTCTTAAATTAATTTCTTCAAGGATAAAATGGTCGGTTCATTGAATGAAGCCAATGTGTTCAATCCACAAATCAATAACACTAGCCACGTGCATATATACTTTCTTTACAACAATTAGGAGATACATGTAACGGTATTGCATTTAAACTACGACGGGATCAATTTGTGATTTCATGGTTGCAAATTAAGTTTTCTTGCGATACAATATTGTTATCTCCATTCAAATGACACTGACAGAAAACAACATTAAAACATACATTAAAAATATGTTATTTTTCGTCTGCGCTTGCGCGTACGTTTTCATAGCATCAATTGTGAATTGATTTCATGAAAATTGGTGACATTAACCAATCAAAATGGACTTTACAAACGATGTTGCTTTAGGATCCATTATAGATGCAGTTAGAAAGCAGCGGGATCACAAAACTGTTCAGTTTAAGATTAGAAGGGACAAATGAAAGACAAGAATGTGTCCATGGTAAACGGACGCCCCACTCGCACTATCATTTATTTTCAGTGTTCAGTGGACCGTAAAACTGTGGTAAAAACTGTCATTTGGCATTAAGATGAGAAATATCCTGTCATAGGGAACATGTGTACTTAGTTTCAAAAACTACATTGTCCAAAATTTTTAACCAAAAACTTTAACCTAAAGTGGCCGGGACAGACTGACGGACGGAAGCCAGGACGGACGTACGGACGAATTAAAGGACGGACGGACAGACGAAAGAATGAAAGGACGGACGGACGGACCAAAGAACGACAGACGCAAATATCGAAAATCATAGTGAGACATAAAAAACGATACAATAAATCTGACATAATCAACTTTGAAGGCGTGATATTAATTATCTAAAATCGGAGGTAAACCTATAAATGGCTGTAAAGCTAGGTTCACACTGTCGATCAGATCAACTCGAACTAATCCCGATCAAGACAAATTACGTGATCGGGAGACTGGTCTGACTCAATCGACAAGAATGTTCGGGATAGTCTACCTTGCTCGTCATCGATCTGACTTTCTACCCGAAAGTTTTTGACATGTCAAAAACATTCTTCGAGTAAGGATCTAGAAGCAAGTCGAGAATTAAAGAGATCAAGAATTCCTCGAGTAGCGGTCGAATTGATCGGGAAAGACTCGTGTAGAGATCGAGTTTGGTAGGAATACAGTAATTTTTTTTTTTTTTGAAACAATTAAATCATCTTTATTGCACTAAATGCTGTTTAACAATTTATGATTTTACTCGGACCTTCTACTGAATTTTACCAAATAAACGTAGAATGTGTCCATGGGACACCAATAATGCCCCTGCTAGCATATACATTGTATAACATTATTAAGGGTCATGTTGGGACGTACGTGAGCACGGACTTACAAGGGTAACACTTAAAGCCCACTCCGAATCGGCAGGGAATAAAACAATCGGACGTTTTTATACAAAAAATGTGCATACCCGACCAATTCCAGATTATCCCTACGACCCATATACGATCAGGTCGATCTGGTCTGGTCGAGATCATGCTGAGATTTTGAATAATTGGTTTGGTCTAGCTAGTCGAGTAAAGATCATGTATTACTCGGAATTATCGAATAAGTATTCATTTTGCTGTCGTTGGGAAGAAGTCGTGATGGAGTCATTACATGTAAGGATTTGTGAATGGTCGAGGTAAGGTCGTGTACAGTCGGATGGCGGTCGGGTAAAAGTCGTAAACAGGCCCGATCAAGAATTTGGTTGAGCCTGGTCGTGGAAATTTGGACAATTGGGATCATCGAGTTGATCTGATCGGCAGTGTGAACCTAGCATAAAATACCGCAGTCACACTAGGCCACACGATCTCACTAAGATCTCTGTAAAAATGCAAATTTTTACGATTGTAGAATCGAGTAAAAAAAATAACACTGTAATGCTAACCCTGTAGTTGTCAAGTTTATGAAATGAACAACTTGGTGATTTACATATGCATTTCGTACATGCCATAATATAAATCATTTATTACAGCGGATGACCGTGAGTGATTCCGGTGTATTGATATCTCCTAGATTTCCATTACGTAATATTCTTTTGGGGTTTTAAACCGATCTATAAACATGATGAATACGTAGACATCATCAAGTGCAAACTAACATTCCTTGTCGCTTGTTATGCATTCATTTCTTCAATGAATACTCATCAAATACTTTTACAAGATAAATAAATAATATTACTGAAATGTTTTGTTATATGTGTATACAAATAAGCAAAACAAATCATTAATATCTCTGCACACAAATGTGGAAGAATATCTTAAGAACGTTTGCAATTTCAAGAAATGATAACACTGCATAAATGATTAAACATTTTTTGGGGAAAATACGAATGTCTACTCAAATCCATTCATTTCTATAAGAAAATCGAACTATTACAAAAGAGTGACGTGTCCACCATGCACTTCGCTACACTATTATTAATATAGTAGAATAAGATGATCTACAAATGCATGAAACTGATGTACACATGTAACTGTTATATACAAGTATCAATATAATATATACATTGTAACAATAGACCACAGTATACTGATTTGTATCACTACAATATGATAGTCATTACAGTGAGGATGAATTCCCTGTCATTAATTTATGATCCATGTACGTACTTGTCCAAGAAAAATTGTATGTACATTAGGTAGCGATACACAGTTAGAAATTTAGTTTCGCATTATGGCCATAGTGAATTTTTTAAATATGAAAGTTTTTTGTACAATAAAATTGATTTTTAGATAATTGAAGAATAATATAGCCTTACGGGTTTATATGAACATTTAGATTGTTTTAAGCAGGTTTAATAGGCCATTTTCCTGTTTGACAATCCGTATTTCCCTATGCGTACCGCCCATAGATCTAGAAATTATGTAGTGTTTTTCATCAAATCATCAAAGGTTTGTTGCTCGATCTTTTCAATTCAATTTTATGGAAGAACAAGCAGAAATTCTCTGATTATTTTTGGACCTCTTGATAGATAAAGGTCTATGGTTAAAGGAAAGGTATCACTTTAATTGATTGAAATTTTCATCTTGACCAAATTTTGGGAGACTTTTGTGACATGTTCACCCCAATTTTTACAATTTTTGTATTAAATAAATGCAGATTGTTTCAATGGTTACACCAAAAAGAGAATATATTTCACCATAATAGCTATTGGAAATCAAATCTATGGAATATTCACTTTCAATCAATATACACATACATAATACAAATATAAAGCCTTATTTGTAAGAAAGGAAGGAAAAGAGGGTGTTTAAAAGTTATGAGTGTCAATTCTAAGTTTTTTCCTAACTGTGTATTGATTTGTGTTTTTTTATCTGAGAAAGTTCTTGTCGAACCATTTACAAGAAATTTTGGTCATCCGATGTTCAGTACTTCAGTTCTTCAGTACTTTGATTTGTTATGCTACGTCTCACTCATGCAGATCATAACAGTTCATATTTTTGTCGTTACCAACTTCAATGTCAGTTAATCCAGAACAATATTTAACATTCTTTACTAATATAATATAAAACATAAAAGATAAAGCTGTGGATCTGTACGTAATGCAAGATCGGAAGCCTTACCATGGACACTAAGAATATTTTATATTATACTGTCATTAAGAATCAACAATTTGACGGGAGTTGTTGTATTGAAAATCAATTGAAAATGCAACTTCTCCGACATAATGCTTGGATAATTAGTAGGAATGTTTGTCATGGCACGAAACTTACCATATTGTACTATCAATCATTTCTTTGGACCATTTTTAAACGAGTAATGGCATTTTGTCTATCATTGAAACAATTGGTTTTGGTACGGACAAAGAATTTAGTTTATTCTTCAGATTTTTTTTCTTCGGAGAATATTAAAATAAACTGTTGACACAGAGATATGTCTCGCCTATCAACATAAAATGATGAACATCCCATTGCTTATTAATTCAGTTATTAGACAATCATCTACTGAACAGAGCCTGATCATTGTCGACAAACTGAGATAAACAGACAGTCATGTAACTTTATAGAAAGTATTGTTGTTTATTGTGCATATTTATCACCAATATAACTTCATCAGAAAAACGTAACATTGCAAATTGCCTATCAACTCAGTCACGTGATCATGTCACAGGTGACAAGGTATCGGAATAGTCATCAAAATGATATAAACTGATAGAGATGCGATTTCAATGACTTATCACAAGTAGATCCTATCAAACTAACTAAAGCAGAATGTTTGACATTGAAATAGCTAATTAATTCAAAGTCACTTGACTATGTCCTAGGGAGCAGGTCTTCAAAATAGCTGTCAAATTGGTATGTTCTGATCATGCTGATAGTAATGCGACTTCATGGTGATACTATCTATGAAACGGCAAACAGCCCGATTTCGGTTAAGGTGTATAATTTGTAAATATTATTAAAAAATGGGGTATTGTTGCCAATGAGAACACTCCACAAGAGACTAAATGACACAGAAATTAAAAACAAACTATAGCGTACTAAATTATAAACCTGGTACTTTTGATAACTATATATAGGTCAGTCACCGTACAGCTTAAACAATGAGAAAAGCCCTAACCGAATAGTCAGCAATAAAAGGCCCAGAATGACAAAAGTAAAACAATTCAAACGGGATATCTAACGGCCTAATTTATGTACATAATAATACAAAAACAAATTTGGACACAACAACAATTGACTACCACTGAATAACTGTTTTCTGACTTGGGACATGCACGCATCGAATGTGAGGGGAATGAAGAAGTTTGAAGGCGACTAGCCACTATCTAAGAAGTCTAGATTTTGTCTTGCTGCTCATTTCAAGTATCAAAATTTCTAACTATTTATTCTAGTATTCAAGATAGTTGGCCAACAATAGACAAAAACAAATATGTTCATTTAAGGGCAATTACTCTTAATCGTCAGAAATCGTCCGACAATTTAAAGATAAATGTATTGTTAGTCGATCTCAACATTATGAACACTCCTTTCAAGTCAGATTATCTATAGGTTTTCTTCTAGATAATAGTAGAGATTGCATTTTTAGTGGCACTATTTCATGCAAAATAAGTAAAATGTTAATAAACAACGACTCAGAAGACGCCTAGTGATGAAAATAGCACAACTGATGTGTCTTATAAGGACGAGAAGTTCCTGTTCCAATATTGGCACTAGGTTATGTAAAATAAGTAAATTGTTTATAGACGACAACACAACCAACATCAAGCGATGATCCTAGTTCAAATGAGGTGCCCTGGAAGGACAAGAGGCTACTGTTCCACTACTGGCATTATCTTATGTAAACTTCTAAACAGACGACGACAAAACGAACGTTATAAGTGATAATGATTAATCTCTGAACCCGTGTGCCTTGGAATGTTTTGAAGCTCCTGTTTCACTGGGGCCACTATCGTATGTAAATTAAGTAACATATTAACAGACAACGACACAGCGGACTCCAAGTGAATATGTAAACTGAGGTGCCCTGGAAGGACGAGAAGCTCCTGTTTCACTCTTGGCACTACCTTATGCTAAAAAAGTAAAATGATGAGTAAAGCTGAACTAAGGTGCCCCAGAAAGACGAGAAGCTCCTACTCCAAAAGTAATGACCTCAGCCAATTTGTGGTACCCTGGATGTTAAGGACGAGCAGCTCTTGCTCTATTATCTCCACTGTCACTTTATTATTTTAAAAAGTAAAATGTTAGCATACGACGACACATTGGACGCCAAGTTATGATTATAGCTGAACTGAGGTGCCACAGAAGGACGAGAAGCTCCTACGCCACAAGTGGCACCTCCTAAGTAAAATTACTCAAATAAGTAAAATGTTAACAGAGGACGACACAACGGACGCCTCGTGATTATATTAACTGAACTGTGGAGCCGTGGAAGGACAAGCAGGTCCTGCTCCACAAGTGACACTTTATTATGTAAAATAAGTAATTTTGACGATGCCAAGTGATGAGAATATGTAAACTGTGGTGCCCTGGAAAGACGAGCAGCTCCTGCTCCACTAGTGGCACTATCTCATGTAAAATAAGTAAATTGTTAACAGACGACTCAATAGACGTCAAGTGCCTGTCATAGATGAATTGAGGTGCCCTGGAAGGATGAGCAGCTCCTGCTCCACTAGTGGCACTGTCTTCTGTAAAATAAGTAAATTGCTAACAGAAAACGACTCAATGGATGCAAAATGCTCGTTATAGATGACATGAGGTGCCCTGGAGTGACAAGCAGCCTCTACTCTATTAATTACACTACATGTATCTCATGTAGTACAAGTAAATTTCTAACAGACAACGACTCAATGGAAGTCAAATGCTCGCCATAGATGAATTGAGATGCCCTGGAAGGTCTAGCAGCTCCTACTCCACATGTGGCAAATATTATGTTAAATACATAAAAGAAATTAACAGACGACGACACAACGGACACCAAATGATGAGAATAAGTAAACTCTGATTCCCTGGCAGGACAACCAGCTCCTGCTTCGCTGGTGGTTGTATATAATGCAAAATAAGTAAATTATTAACAGACGACACAACGGACGGCAAGTTAAGATAATAGTAGAGATTGCATTTATAGTGGCACTATTTCATGTAAAAAAAGTAAAATGTTAACAGACGACACAACGGACGGCAAGTTATGATAATAGATGAACTGAGGTGCCCTGGAAGGAATAGCAGCTCCTGTTCCAATAGTTGCACTATCTTATGTTAAATAAGTAAAAAATGTTAACAGACGGCGACACAACAGACGACAAATAAGGAGAACTGAGGTGCCCTAAAACAAGTGCTGTTCCTGTACTATGTTAAATAGGTAAATTGTTAACAGACAACGACTCAACGGACGGCAAGTGACGAGAATAGTTAAACTGAGGTGCCTTATAAGTTATAAGGACATAGCTCATGTTCGACTTGTTGCGCTATTTAATGTAAAATAAGCAGTTTATTAACAGACGACGACACAACAAACACCAAGTGATAATCATAGTTAAAGTAAGATGCCCTGTAAGAAGTTATTTGCGTTTCATTTGGAAATAACTAGATACACGTAGCGACATTTGTTGATACAGTATTTGTGAAAAATAACCACTATTACAACCCTGAAATATGCGATGTTTCCCGTATCTATTATTATGCACACACACAAATGGCATGTGTATTTTGTTGAACAATCAAATAAGTGGTTCATTAATGATGTACCGCCCACACAAATTTAAAGTCCATAAATGCAATCGTTATCGACAATTGCAGCTTAAACGTAAAATAAAAGAAGAGTCTACTCGCTCCAAAGGTCAGATGTTAATTGAAGCAATCAGTTTAGTTTAAAAGACAAAACAAAAGAAACTTCTACATTCTGAATACGGTGCAGGAAATGCTTGCCCTTCCGGAGCACCCCATTTCACTCCCTGTTTGAGTTCGTGTTGCTTCTTATTTATTATTTATAACTGTTGATGTAAATGTCTTTTTGGTTTTATGAGTCTTTGTTTACTCCTTGGTTTTGATTGTTATTGTCTTTGTTAGCAAATACTTTTTGCTCGAAAAATTGGCTGGATCTTTTCCTAAACGATACGTGGTACCAGAATAATTATGCAGCTGTGTCCATTGTAGTATAGCTATAAGGTCGTTGAAGGCTATCTAGATGGGGACCTGCACTACATACTCATTTGTCATGTTTGTTCTGACATTTGTCAAAATATCTTTTAAGGTTTCTCTGACTACAAAGTAAGTCTATTTATCTCCAGTTGACATTTCCCAATTATGCCTAAAATCATGTTCGGCCAAACAATTAACTCTGTGAACAGGCAACTTTTCTAGCCTGAATGACAATAATAATAATTATTCAGGTTTTTTTTTTGGCGATGACATTGTAGTTTGTTTTCGAATAATGATCTTGTTTATCTCTTTAGTATCCTTTATATCTCCTTTTCCCCGTTGATATTGATTGGGTCGTACTGACTTATTTCACTGTTTACGCTTCTAACTTATCTTATATTGTATTTTAACAATAGACAAGTAAAACATAACTGGCATCCTAGGACAATAACTCATAAAAAATCACTTGATAGTTATTTAGAAAAAAAAAATAGATTGATCTTGAAATGTTTAGCATATTAAATCTGTTAATCTAATGCAAATGTTTTCTATTCTAAAATTAGGTTTTATATCCAAAGCATTAATTCCAGGATCATATTTCGGCTCAGGTATTCGGAATGTTTTGATTTCAAGTTTTGTCAAATGTTGCCTTCCAACTGTTATGATTAGTAATATTTAGACGAGAGTGTACATGATGTGCACAATCATAAGTCAGGGACCTTTCACAATTTTTCATTGGAGATTTGTAAATAATGGTAACAGCAGTATACCGCTTTTCATAAGCTATCTATCGATTAGGAAAAAACAAACCGGGGAAAAAGAGGGAAACACATCATGACGATACATTGATTTTACCCCTATGTTCTATTTTGTGGCATGGTGGCCATGTTTTATGACAGACATGAATTAAAAAAAGACTGAACACTCATCATTATAGAGAGCAAAAGTGGCAGAAATATAATTTTGCAAATTTCAAGTTGTATGCAACTCTGTAATTTTAAAACTCAAACTTTGGAATTTTTCATTTGTAAAAGTGAAAATCGACAATCACACATTTGAGAGTTGCATGTTTTTTCAATAAATTATTTGTTTCAATTGACAATTAATTGACAATTAAGAACAGATCAAAGCGTCATTTTAGTCTTAGATACTTGTATATGTTATTTGTTGGGAAATACTTGTACAAATGTAGCTGTCAGGAATTGCTGGTTCTCTAAGATATGTAACTTTTATTGTTGTGGATATACAAATATTTAGCCATGTTTGTTAGATGTTTGCATGCTTTGTATCGATCTGTTAACGTACGGTAATTTCAATTGCAATTGCTGTAACACCACTGCCCTATATTTGGGGTGGGTTGAGCGCTCACAAACATGTTTAACACCGTCACATCCTTAAGGAATCCACACAAAGCCAGAAGCCTGTAGTTCAATGGTTGTCGTTGTTTCATGTCTGCCATATTTATTTTGTAAATTAGACCGAAAGTTTATCCATTTAATCGTAATTGTTTCCCACCTTTTATAACCAACTATACGGTGTATGGATAAAGACTAATAAAAGTACACAAAACACAACATAGAAAACCGAAAACTGAGCTACACGATCCATAACAACAATGGTGTTGCCATGTGCTTTGGAAGGTTCAAAACGGATCCTGATCAACCTATAAAAAGTGATAAGCTATGACGTTATAGTGGATTTACCCTTATCTAACCCTGAGGCTTTCAAAAATATCTAGACCATTGATCACAGAAAATATATTAACCTTAAAACTTGATCAAATGTGAAATTTTGAAATTGAATTAAGTTGTTCTGGCTAAAGGATAGACGGACGAGACTGTTACAGGTATAAACAGAATACACATTGCAAAATTAACAAGAATGTGTTCAAAGTACACGGATGTCCCACTCGCACTATCCTTTTCCATGGACTGTAAAAATTGGGTAATCATCTAATTTGGCATTAAAATTAGAAAGATTATACTATAGGGAACATATGTACTAAATTTCAAGTTGATTGGACTTCAATTTCATCAAAAACTACCTTGACCAAAAACTTACCTGAAACTCCCACTTTCATTTTCTATGTTACGTGAACTTTGAAATTGGGGTCAAAAGTCTAATTTGGCTTTAAAATTAGATAGATCATATCATAAGCAACAAGTGTACTAAGTTTCAAGTTGATTGGACTTTAGCTTCATCAAAAACTACCTTGACCAAAAACTTCAACCTGAAACTCCCTCTTTCATTTTCTATGTTCAGTGGACTGTGAAATTGGGGTCAAAAGTCTAATTTGGCTTTAAAATTAGAAAGATCATATCATAAGCAACAAGTGTACTAAGTTTCAAGTTGATTGGACTGCGGCTTCATCAAAAACTACCTTGACCAAAAACTTTAACCTGAAACTCCCCCTTTCATTTTTCTATCTTCAGTGGACCGTGAAATTGGGGTCAAAAGTCTAATTTGGCTTTAAAATTAGAAAGATCATATAAAAACAACACGTGTACTAAGTTTCAAGTTGATTGGACTTCAGCTTCATCAAAAACTACCTTGACCAAAAACTTCAACCTGAAACTCCACCTTTCATTTTCTATGTTTAGTGGACCGTGAAATTGGGGTCAAAAGTCTAATTTGGCTTTAAAATTAAAAAGATCATATTATAAGCAACAAGTTTACTAAGTTTTAAGTTGATTGAACTTCAGCTTCATCAAAACTACCTTGACCAAAAACTTTAACCTGAAACTCCCACTTTCATTTTCTATGTTCAATGGACGGTGAAATTGGGGTCAAAAGTCTAATATGGCTTAAAAGTAGAAAGATCATATCATAAGCAACAAGTGTACTAAGTTTCAAGTTGATTGGACTTCAGCTTCATCAAAAACTACCTTGACCAAAAACTTTAACCTGAATCTCCCACTTTCATTTCTATCTTCAGTGGACCGTGAAATTGGGGTCAAAAGTCTAATTTGGCTTTAAAATTAAAAAGATCATATCATAAGCAACAAGTCTAATAAGTTTCAAGTTGATTGGACTTCAGCTTCATCAAAAACTACCTTGACCAAAAACTTTAACCTGAAACTCCCCCTTTCATTTTCTATGTTCAGTGGACCGTGAAATTGGGGTCAAAAGTCTAATTTGGCTTTAAAATTAGAAAGATCATATCATAAGCAACAAGTATACTAAATTTCAAGTTGAACAGAGGCACAGACGGACGGACGGACGAACAGACGGACGGACGAACGGAGGCACAGACCAGAAAAAATAATGCCCCTCTACTTTCGTAGGTGGGGCATAAAAAGAAGAGCTGCATGAACATTTTCAAGTTTCGAAAATAGGGGAAAAAGTGGGACATTAGTCTTATTTTATCTTGTTAACATATTTTATTTTAGTAATCTTTTGAAAGATGAATAATATTACTATTTCAATTGATAATTGATTTCAAAGTGATTAAATAACATCGTCTATTTTGCTTATTTTCTTTTTATAGTGCGGATTTGTTTCAGTTTGTTACAATCCGATATCGACTGAGTCTGTTTCAGGACGAGTTATCCAGCATCGATGGAATCTGTCTTCGTAACCCTGACCTAACCCTATTGTTCTTGTAAAATATAAGTAATATTATTATGTCAATGGATAATAAATTTTAAAAAGAAGAAATATCATCTTTCATCTTACTTATATTTTTCGTCTAGTCCAAGTATGTTGCAGTCCGTCATTGTTATAGACCGAGTTATCTAGCCTTGATTGAAAAATCTGACAGCTGCACAACATGTCGTTTTACTTTATATTAGAACGATCATTACAGAGAACAGTTGTCGTTTTTTCGTGAGCTAAATTTGCAATGAAAGTATTTGAATTAAGAAAACACTTTTCAAAAAACAAAGATTGAAGATGTAAATCGTTATAATTTTTATTACAAATTTTACATTACAAATATATACCTCACAAGATAAACACGTTATCATGCTGCAATTAGAATTTTGAATTACATAGTTACATATTTCTAGATGCAAATCTTAAACGTAAAATTGTCCAGATGCAGTGGTACAAATTACAAATTGCAATCTGGAAACTAAATTTTCAGAGGTTCAGAGATACAACTTTAGAATTGCAAAGTTGGAATTAGGAAACTTTTGGCTGTCCTTTCATTTTTGCCTGGAAATCCAACATTATCATAAATTATCAAAATGCAATTAACCTGGTTCTGAAATTGATATCTATCAAAAACTGTACTTCTCGGCTAAACAAATCTTCTCATTACAGTTCATTTTAAGATTCAGAGTGAACACTTTTAAGAGCCTTGATTGCGGCCAATAGTGTCTTTCCTCAAAATGTTAGGTAAACAAATGTATAAATTCATTTTCTTTTACAATATAATATTAAATCATAAAGCGCAAATACAAAAATCAAATACGATATGCACCAACAAACTTATAGCACTGAATTACAGCCGATTCAGAATGTGTCAGGTTAAATATGCTTGTGGGCAGCCAACCTACCCATAACCCGCGACTGCGATTAACAGCGTGAAATAAAAACAAAGAATCGAAAATCAACAATTACATGAATTATACAGTGCTTTTTTAACAGATTACAGACAGTCATTTTTCCTTTTCATAGCGCCCCACCTTTTAACTTTTCCCCAGATAAATTTCTTAAGCGGTATTTGCTACAATTTTTTGGAATGTTAGGTCTATACGATGCTCTTCAACTTTGTACTTGTTTGGCTTTCGAACTATAATGCATGTTCACTGATGAGTCTTATGTAGAGGAAACACGCGAGTCTGGCGTATTTAATTTTAAGCCTGATACCTTTGATAACTATTTTAAAGGTCTATTATATTTTTCTTCATTTTTTTTTTCGATTCATCAGTCCCCAATGGTTTCTTCAGCTCATTAGTCAGTACTTTTGTAAATTGTCCGTTAATAGACTACTTAATTAAATACATCTATAACATGTATAACAACCACAAGGACTGACTGTTGATTGCATTTATTAACAAAATGGACAATTGTATGCAAATAAACTCATTATAGATACCAGGATCAGATTTGGCATTTTTGTATACAGTTAATTTATAAATATAACCGTTGTTTAAAATGATAATCCATGTCAGCACAGAATTCGAGGAATTTAAACTCCACCAGCAGTGGTATCGACCCAGTGGTAATAAATAAACTCATCATAGGTACCAGGACTAACTTTTGTATTTAGTCCAAACGCGCATTTCGACTGCTAAAGACTCGCCAGTGCGCTCGAATCAAAAACAGTTAAAAAGCCAAACTATTTTAAAAATCCAAATGCTTTAAAAGTAAAATCACAAAAATACTGAACTCTGAGGAAAATTCAAAACTGTAAGTCCCTAATCAAATAGCAAAATTAAATGATATAACACATAAAACGAATGGACAACAACTGTCATATTTCTGACTTGGTACATGCATTTTCAAATGTAGAAAATGGGGGATTAAACCTGGTTTTATAGCGCAAAACCTCTCATTTGTATGACAGTCGCATCACATTCAGTTATATTTACAACGATGCGTGAATAAACAGACATAATAAGTAAAATAGTCAGCATATGGATACAGCAGTCATCACTGCGTCATAATATCAAAACATACAAATATTTAACAAAAAAATACAGAGAACATCTTTCTAATTTAAAACCACATGCATTGATTCGCGTCTTAAAATGTAAACGTAACATAGGAGTTAACATAAAATAATTTTGCTATTCGATGTTCTAAACAAAAATGTAATTTCACATGGATAATGGCGGTATACAGGGTTAATTAATCAAAAGACTTTGGATGGAATTTATTTTCAAATTCAATAAAAATAATAAGCTTGCAAACGAATCTATATCACAACCAACATTGGTGTTTACATTTGTTTGCAGCCATTTGATATTTGGCAGTAAAGTATTGTGTTATTTCCTATAAATCACGGTTACCACCATATTTGGTCATTTATAGCCAGTAAAGAACTTACATTTGTACATAATATAAATGTAGGAAATCTATTTGCAAAGGGGAAGGGTGGATTTTATAATAGTGAATTGTCATTTCTATCGATATGGATTAACCTCTCTGAACAGGATTGTTTGAAAGGGATTTTAAATTCTGAAAAAAGTCTATGTGTTTATTTCTACATTCTTTTAGCATTTGTAAACTCTGTCGTCTCTGATTGGACTACTGAAATTGGATAATTAAATTTTAATTTTCAAAAAAATAATATCCTTGAAAATGTAAATGCTTATAAATCTATGAAATGTATCATTCAAAGAGCATATATTTAACAAGTTCAACCCCTTCTACTTCATTCTCATGAAGCCCGAACTATATTAGGCCTTCACTTTTCTCTGTTTAACATGTTAAAACTACTTATAGGACCAAAAATGAAACATAAAAAGCCTTCACACACTTATCAACAAATTAGGAACAATTGGTGACAAAGAGTGCAGTGCATGGAGTTGAAAAGCCAAAATCATCAACTGATAAAAATGAACATAATACAAGCCATCCAGACAGAAATATACACTTTACAATCATTAAATACAACTATAGTTGGATCAGTGCATATAGTTACTAAGAAACACACTGAACCATGAACTTAACTTTGGCCAATGCACCATGAAACTTAGATGATAATTTATGCTAGACATACATGTAAGTTCGAAATCCTTCTGTGCACATTATATAGTGAATATACTGCTTATATAATCTTAGAAACAGATTTCACCAGGAAAACTAAACATTGACTAATGAAGTCTGAATATTTAGTGAAGGTCAGGTATACCTAGATAGAGATGTACATCATACAGGCATTCAACACCAAATATAGTTGTCCTATTGTTTATTGGAAATGAAAACAGATAAAACAAATCAAATCTTAAACCATGACACGATTTCGGCTTCAAGGAAATCCTGCTTGACGGACATAAATACATTACCAGGAACCAATGACCCAAATGTAGATAAAATAATGAGAAAGTCACTGACAAAAAACTTGACATTTATTTAAATCAGTCGCTAAACCTTGACAAGAATGCACACACTGAAATGTCTCGTCTGCTCTATTTCTACTGACCATTGATTTTAATGTTGATTGTCCTACATTTGAAGTTGTCACATAAACTAAACATGATGAAATAAAAGGAGATCAATGTCATATAAACCAAGCCAGAAATACATGAATACCCTAAGCTTGCAACAATTTCATACACCAAACATAGTCGACATATTGCTTATAGTATACATGAGACAGACCATGAAAACTGTATATTGACCATTCAAATAAAGTCAAGGTCAGATTAACCCTTACTCCTAACAATCGTACAATGCTTTAAGTATAGTTGTCCTATAGCCATGATAGCATATATATAGTATCTAAGAAACAAACTTAATCTTGAAAACTTCACTTTGTCCAATGAACCTTAAAAATGAGATCGATATCAGATGATAACTGATAACTGCCAGACAGACAGAAACACCTGACATAAATGTAGTTTACCTATTGCTTAAAATTTAATAAAAACTTACCAAAACATAAAAAAATCAAGTCAAAATCAAATCAAAACCTACCAAACTGACATATACATCGTAAAATATTTTCAAACACCAAATACAGTTGACATATTGCATACGTACGATTTCCGAAAAACAGATCAACACATAAAAACTTTATTTACACCAATGATCCATGGAAATGAGGTCAATAGATATCGGAAGATGTGGTATGAAACCTGTAAGTTTGAGGTACACTAATTCTATAAGCCAAAGAAAGTTGACATATTGCTTATTGGAATTGAGATAAAGACCTTGTCCACTGATCCGTGAAGACCTTGTCCACTGATCCATGAAGACCTTGTAAACTGATCCGTGAAATTAAAACTGTATGACAGGCATCGGGAACTCACACAGTACGAACATACCCAATATAGTTATCATATTACCCATATCATTGGGAACTTACACGGTACGAACATACCCAATATAGTTATCATATTACCCATATCATTGGGAACTTACATGGTACGAACATACCCAATATAGTTATCATATTACCCATATCATCGGGAACTTACACGGTACGAACATACCCAATATAGTTATCATATTACCCATATCATTGGGAACTTACACGGTACGAACATACCCAATATAGTTATCATGTTACCCATATCATTGGGAACTTACACGGTACGAACATACCCAATATATTTATCATATTACCCATCGGGAACTTACACGGTACAGTACATACCCAATATAGTTATCATATTACCCATTGGGAACTTACACGGTCAGACATACCCAATATAGTTATCATATTACCCATATCATCGGGAACTCACACGGTACGAACATACCCAATATAGTTATCATGTCATACATATCAAGAGAGAAATAATTATACAAAAAGTCATAATTTTATTGTTCAAGTAGGTAATGAACCATGATAATGAGGTTAAAGATAATGGACATTTTACAGACAGTAATGTTATAACTTAAGGCAGCTATATACATCCAGGTCTTATACTTTCTTTAATTGTAAGCTTTTAAGAAGTTAGCTCGAGGTGCCGTGGCCGTATCATTATCATCACAGAAGTTGTAGGCTCGATAAAAAATTACGCCAAGGACAATGGAAGATAGAGAGTTATCTCGCTGTCCTCGTTCTGCATCATTATATGCAGGAAAGACAAAAACAAGTTGAAAAACTGAAATAGAGAATGGTAACAGGGAATGTGGGAAACAGACAACAAACAGACGGATGAGCAGAAAACAGGTCAAGGCCACCAATGGGTATAGTTTATCTAAGAAAAAGTAATATCCCTTCTCTAAACTTTTTTCGTACTTGAGCACACCAACTTATTCAACACAATATGTTTTCTTTACATATTTGAGTCCTTTCACTGCTTGAACACGTTTTAAAGCTACCATCAACCAGTAAATTGTTGGCTTCTTCCCATCAGTCTTTCTCCATTTCATAAGAAGGTCATGTATTTGACCATCTAAATCCCTTTGAAAATTGTACAAAGTCTTACTGATGTCCACACTGGTAAGACCTAGTTCAATACCAAAGTGAACAACGCAGTCACCTATTAGGTTCTTTTGTGTCAAAGCTTTAATAACGTCTTCTGATGGAACATCTTGAAGGCGACGGTGAGATTTTACTGAAAGAGGTTAACAAATAAATAAATTTATAAATAAAAAATCAATTAATAATAGTATGAAAACTGTTTATATATAACTTATCATGGAGGAAAAAAGATAAAAAGAAGAATGAATTAATAAACACCTATTTAAATATCTTAAGCATAACAACTTATATGTCATACATTTATGTAACTTTGATATTATATTTCTCATTCACAATTAAAATGGTAATACTTTAACTTGTAACAAATGTTATTAACTAAATGTCCGTGCCACAAGTAGAGAAGGATCTGCATTCTGTTCTGGAGCACCTAAGAACACCCCATATTTTTTAGTTGTGGTCATTTATCTAAGTAAATTTTACAGACGCAATCACGAGTAGCTTGACCTTAATTGACTTTTTAAGAAATGACAGTAGATATGTTGATTGTGTCTTAACCAAAATTATTTTCACGAATGTAAAATTTTCGAATTTCAACTTATATTAGCAAATGTGTAAAAGTAGTTATTTAATATTTCTGAGCATCTGAGATCATCATTTTCTAAAGATGCTTGTTTTACTCTGTCTTAAATTGTTTTATATTTTGATTTTCGGACTGTTTTTTGTCTTGTGGTTATATTTGATTGGTAACCATGGCTTTTTCAGTTTGTGTTTGACTTCCTTAAAAAATCTTTATACATCGTCCGAATCTTTTAATTTAACTCACTTCATCTTAAAATGTGTCATGTAAAAAGTAAAATCACAAAAATACTGAACTTAGAGGAAAATCAATTTGAAAAGTCCATAATCACAGGGCAAAATCCAATAACAAAACGCATCAAAAACGAATGGACAAGAACTGTCATATTCCTGACTTGGTACAGGCATTTTCAAATGAAGAAAATGTATAAATAATGCAAAAATTTCAAGTACATACGCCATTACTAAGGGTACGGAAATAATTTCTTTCATTAGTACTTACACGTTTAAGTCCCGTTTAAAACTGACCTTGATTTTTTAATCAAATTGTGTAAAAAATCAATCCATCCCCCTTTTTCATTTAGTCAAATGGTCGTTCCCTAACTGCTAGAAAAGTTGTTCGAAAATTTGAATTCGGTTCTACGTAATGAACTTTTAGATGACATATAGTTTACAAGTTTGAACAAATCTTATGTACAGATAACTAAACAAGGTGTATAGATGTGAACAAATTTAATGTGAAACTAGTGTACATAACATCAAACCAAATGTAAACATGTTTACTGTACACGGCGTTTGGTGTGAACACGGCCTAAGTTTTGAATCAAATTTATGTTAAAGACATTCATTTCAATGAAATCCATTGATTTTATATAAAAAAAAATATCTTCAATGCTTTTGAAATAGTGTCTTCTCGTATGCTAGTTCGCCGATATCTCTTGTATTACTTCAATAATAACATATCGCAATGATGCAAGACAAGATGTAATGAAAGGCAACTAAACCTGTTATGACAAGAGAATCAGATAAATAAATGGGTCATATATATGTAGGACTCTTAAGTGCAATGGTACTCTAAAGTGTGATGGTCACGCTAAAGTAGGCTGATCTACGCTAAAGTGGGTTGGTATCAGACGCTAAAGTGCGATGGTTGTTTGTTTTTAAGTGCGATCAGAAATCACACTAAAGTGCGATGGTATGACACGGTAAAGTCCGATGGTGTAACGGGAATGTGGTTTAGGCAATGGTTTTCGTTTGTTGCTGAGTTCCTATTACATTTTTGTTTATTGTTTTAATTATATGTCAAGCCTTAGTCTTCCTCTTGAATTGTTTTACACTTGTCATTGTATAACCCTATAAAGCTTGTTATGCGGCATGGGCCAAGGCTTTACGTTGACGGTCGTATGATTATAAGTTGCATACATGAACGACATTTAGGAATGAATGATTAGTTTATTCCACATCTTCTTATTTGTTTATCTAAAGTACGATAGTTGTCCAAAAGGTGTAATGGTTACACTGCAGTATAGTTAGTACATCTGGAATTTAGTGGAAGTCGTTTTTTAATAAAATAATATGTTATGAGACAATGCCCTGTGTTAAAGGTCATACTTAAAATTGCATATTTCAATTACATCAGGTCGAAAATAGATAGTTGTCGTATTGGCAATCATATAGTATGATGATAATTCACATCTGTTTGTTAAGTTGCTGTCTAATTGACGTATATTCATTATTTAACAGAAATAACAAACCATATTGTATTTTTTTTTTGTATTGAATAATTCAATTAAAAAGTAACTGTTTTGGTTAAAGTTATTTCTACAATTTCACAAATTAAGTTAACCTCTGTCAGCAATGACCAAAAAATCCAGATTGTGACCATTTGTTTTTTTCTTCTCTTCTTTCTTTTTTTGAGAAATAAAAATCCTTAATCTGGACAAACATTCTCGTCATAATGCTGTCGAACGTTGTTAACGTCGATACATTTGCAGAAAAACGCACTTCAGCGTTTCAAACCATCGAACTTTAGCGTAGGCCATCACACTTTAGTGTGACAATCTCATTTTAGCGTCCTCATCGCACTCTAGAGTCCTACATATATATCTGTGTACCTGATATATGTCAAACTTGGTACAAAACATCTTTAAAACAAAGGTCAAAAATAAACTTCAACAAACAAAAAGTGATAAGCAGCTTTGCTATAAAACAATTCCTCATATGAAATATGTTAATTATGTTATTTATATATAAAACATGTTAAATAAAATCCTTACAACGTACTCGGTTTGGTATATTTTCAATATGCATGCATTTATTCATCAGCCTTATCATTACAAGAACATTTTTTCATATGAATTTGAAATATAAAACAACAACATTTATAGTTGTAATTGAACATACCCATTAAACTATGGTCCTCTCTTTGTACCTGAAAATTGTCATTTTTACAATTGTTATATGATATATGTAACATTTGTAATGAAGTAGTTGTTACTTTATAACATCTGTTTTAAAGTTGACAAATATTAGGACACATATATTTATGTTTATTATTCATAATTATATATACAATGTATATGTATTTGTTAAATCAAAACAAGAAATACGATGTCAAATTGACAACAAAATGTGTAGTCTGCATTAATAAAGCATTGGTAAAACAATTCTTAAGGTATCACATGGGAACAACGTGAAATGACATTAACCTATCAAGCAAGGACTCACTCCTGAATGATATATGAAGATTTAGGCCTCGATTTTTGAGATCAATAAAAACGTAATACGATTTGGAACAAGAGTGCACACGCTGAAATGTCTCGCCTTCTATACTAATCATTGATATTATGTTGATAGTCCTAAGTAAAAAGCTAAGCTTTATAACAACTGTACCATAAACTTAACATTAACCAAGATAACTAAACAAAGACCAATGAACCTTGAAAATGAGGTCAAGGTCAGATGAACCATGCCAGGCAGACATGTACAGCTAACAATGCTTCTATACAACATTTATAGTTGACCTATTACTTATAGTTTAAGAAAAATAGACCAAAACACAAAAACTTAACACTGTGCAATGAACCGTGAAAATGAGGTCACGGTCAAATAAAACCTGCGCGACTGAAATAAAGATCATTAAATATTTCCATACACCAAATATAGTTGACCTATGGCATATAGTATTAGATAAAAAGACCAAAACTCAAAAACTTAACTTTGACCACTGAACCATGAAAATGAGGTCAAGGTCACATGACATCTGCCTGCTAGACATGTACACCTTACAATCATTCCATACAACAAATATAGTAGACCTATTGCATATAGTATGAGAACAATAGACCAAAACACAAAAACTTAACTTTGACCACTGAACCATGAAAATGAGGTCAAGGTCACATGACATCTGCCTGCTAGACATGTACACCTTACAATCATTCCATACAACAAATATAGTAGACCTATTGCATATAGTATGAGAACAACAGACCAAAACACAAAAACTTAACTATAACCACTGAACCATGAAAATGAGGTCAAGGTCAGATGACACCTGCCAGTTGGACATGTACACCTTACAGTCCTTCCATACACCGAATATACTAGCCCTATTGCTTATAGTATCTGAGATATGGACTTGACCACCAAAACTTAACCTTGTTCACTGATCCATGAAATGAGGTCGAGGTCAAGTGAAAACTGTCTGACAGACATTAGGACCTTGCAAGGTACGCACATATCAAATATAGTTATCCTATTACTTATAATAAGAGAGAATTCAACATTACAAAAAATTTGAACTTTTTTTTCAAGTGGTCACTGAACCATGAAAATGAGGTCAAGGACATTGGACATGTGACTGACGGAAACTTCGTAACATGAGGCATCTATATACAAAGTATGAAGCATCCAGGTCTTCCACCTTCTAAAATATAAAGGTTTTAAGAAGTTAGCTAACGCCGCCGCCGTAGCCGCCGCCGCCGCCGGATCACTATCCCTATGTCGAGCTTTCTGCAACAAAAGTTGCAGGCTCGACAAAAAATCGTTTAAAGTTCTTTAAAGTAATGAACAGGAACGACAAAGTGTCATTTTCTAATCAAGCAAGGACTCACTCCTAATTGTAGGCCTCGATTTTTGAGATCAATAAAAGCGTAATACGATTTGGAAATAATGGTTTAAAGTACTTTAAAGTAATGAACACAAACGACAAAGTGTCATTTTCTAATCAAGCAAGGACCATAACTCTTGAATGAAAATCTATATCGTCAATATCGACACTCACCCGATTCTATGATTCATGTTCAACCCAAAATCTATATCGTCAATATCAACATTCACCCTGATTCTATGATTCATGTTCAACCCAAAAGCTATATCGTCAATATCGACGTCACCCGAATTCTATAATTCATGTTCAACTCAAAATCTATATCGTCAATATCGACATTCACCCCAATTCTATTATCCATGAGCAACCCACAATCAGTAACCAAATTTATGTCTGAAGAGAGTGTAAACGCCCCCTCCCCCCAAAAAAAAACAACTATAATAATCAAAAGAGCAGTTGATTATACGTACCTTGCAAAGATAATGTTTTCTATCAATAGCTGTCAGTGCTCTCATCAATTCCTCAAATGTTGATATTGATTGGTCAATTTCTGCCTTATCCCTCCATTTAAACAACCCCATCAACATAAAATTCATTGGATTTGAGAAATAACAATGATTTAATTTTTCGTAATCAGCTGTGCTGATACCTAGATGAATCAAGAATTCACGAAACTCATCAATCCCCATTATTTGTGCTAAATGGACGAAATGATGATCATTTGGTTCTAGGAGTAGCATTTCTGAGCCAAGACCTTAAATAAAAGAATAATGACTGTTGCTAATATGATATGCCATGATGACTGACATCAATATTTAGATTTGCTATCTAATTTTGTTATATACCAAAATGTCTATATCTTTATCTCATCTCATTTAATCCTCTCTATCTACTTTATATCTTCGTGTAAGACTTTGTTCATATCTATCAATCACAGCGGCAACATTTGGTTCATTGAACTCGCAACATTAGACCCTCCTCATTGCAGTATTATACGGAGTATACACCAGTCGGTTGTAAATAAAAACAACATAGAAACTATCTTCAGGCAGAGAACATTTATTATTACATTAAAGTTACTTACATCAGAGTAAAACGCTCTTAAAAATGTATTTTAAAGAGTTGATTTTTTGTTAAAAACCATGTGTAGTTGAAACATACATGTCTGTTCTTTTAAAACATCACATATAAATCGTCCAGATAACAAAAGCACCAGTGAGTTGTAGGCTGTTAAGGTGTTGTTTTAAACTACCGATAAGGTAACCGGTTGGTTAATAGAGCAAACAATAAATCGATGACAATATGGTTATTCAAAATTATTACTACTGAAATGTATGTACCAATACAATATTTATTTTTTTAAATGTGGATTTGAAATACAATAATTGTTAGTTTAAAGAACGTTGTGAATGGTATTCGCCGCTTTTATATGCATTCTTTACAAATGATTTATTGTTCTGAAAGAATTCAATCAGTTAAATGTCAGATAATAAAAGAGATAATATATTTTCGATTTTCAATTGTTTAAGTTATTGTAACGAGCCACAGTTGTATGCATTATTTTACTAAAATCTGCGACATACTCCAACTACTATTCATTGAAAAAAATATTATCAAAAATATTGTAATTTATTACCATTGCAGTTTTTGTCACAAGTCTCTTTATTCTGAAATGAAGAGATACATTAGGGATATCAGTAATGTTTTGCATGACTATTTTGTTGTTGACTATTTTACAGGACTGCTTCTTTAGATTTCTAATTTTGTGTTTTGGTTTTACTGGTATAATTTCACTTATCTTGCCACTGATGAGTTCATCAAATTTTTTTTCGTTTTCGATAGTTTTCTAAAGATAATCAACCAATTTTGAAGCAATTTAATTTTTTTACGTTGGACTCTAATATGCTATCTTTTCCAATATAACCAATGACAAGACGGGAGTTATGTTAGTTATACTTTACTATTTATAAAATCAGGAGCATGTAAAAGAAAAAATTAACCAAGTATAAATGTATCTTATTATTGTAACTTTTGATTTGTTCTCAATTATCTGATGTGATGGTGGTTTATGTGTGATTTCTATCACGATCATAAAAGTGAATTAACAAAAATACCAAACTCTGAGGAAAATTCAAAATTGAAAGTCCCTTATAAAATAGCAAAATCAACAGATAAAATACATAAAATGAATGTATAACAATTGTCATATTTCTGACTTGGTAAAGGCATTTTCTACAGATCTAGATTTTCTTCATATTTCGTTAAAGCAATCTAATAAGTGTTTGAAATTTGCTGAAATGTATTAACACATCAATCAATCTGTTTTACAAGATACATGTCAAATTCATTTTTCCAATTTATCCTCAATAAATTCAGTCTTATGCAGTCAGAAGATAAAGATAATAGTTATAAAAAAGTGTCACTGACCTTATCAAAAACCCAGTTCAGAGAAATTTTGGTTTTATGTTCTATTCCATTCTTGCATATCCAAGACTTTCTTGTTTTAGCATCACATAATGGAAGTAAGCACGTTTCGCCTTTGCATACTTCTCCGACTTCTATTTCAAACAGATCTGACATTAAATGGTGACTTTGTTTACCAAAACAACGATGGTAAAACTGAAGAATTCGTTCAAGTGCCAAAGTTAGGCATTCCTGTGTTGTTGTTGCTAGATCTGGTGATATGAGCTGCTTTGACTCGTCATTGATGAGGTATGCAAATATTCTCTGCCCTTTAACATGAATTTGAAGTTCATTTCTGTTGTCAGCATCCATAATTGCAGCTTGAAAATAAAGACAAAACCGAGAGTCGTCTACTTTCAGAGGCCAGATGCTAATAGCAGCCCCTATAAGCTTGAACGACAAAGCAGATGGAACTACTGTCTCCTTCAGATGATAAGCTATGCATAGTGTTTTGTCGTCTGTTGCATTTCTGCGCATTTTTTGTGGAATATTTTCCTTCACAATGCAGGGTACTAGAAAAGAATCTGCAGCAACTTCCGTTTCAGTGTATCTTTTAGGTTCTACAAGGATATCTAGATGGAGGAGGACTTGCACTATATATTCCTTTGTTCTGATATCGGTCAAAATTTCCTTGAAAGCTGGTTGTGACCAAAGAGTAAAAAGATCTGTCTTCTTTAGAACTCCAGTAGATGATAAATTTTCAAGTATGTCTCGAACAGGTCCTTTTTCTGGCCAAAACATTATGTCTGTAACGAAGGCTCTCAGGATATTGACCATTGCTGAAGGTTGAATGACAATGAAATCTCTCAAAGCAGGTTCATCGAAATACAACAGCTTTCCGATTGAGTGCTGAACAAGTAAGAAATCGTCTACTCTTCTTTCATTTAGAGCAAATTCATTATTAGATTTGTTTATCTCTAAAAGTCTCTTCTTTGTTATCAACTTTACTCCATCTGCTCTCATATCTGATAATTGTAAATCAAGAGGCACCCAAACAATCGGCATCTGTTGTCCCCATGTTGATTGCTGAAAGGCGATATCAACTAATGTATCCTTCATGCGCTCAATATCTCGATCTGCTGCATCGGTTGCATTCATGAAAAAGACATTGTCATACATGATATGCTCATGAAGCTTGTGTAAGGAAAACATTTTCCGCAGTTCTTCTTTGAATTTAAGCACCAGTTTCTTTTGCTCATCCTGTCAATCATAACAATGAAATGGTTAAAAAGTAAAGTCACAAAAATACTGAACTCAGAGGAAAATCCAATCGGAAAGTCCACATTCAAATGACAAAACACATAAAAACGGAGTGAACAAGAACCGTCATATTCCTGACTTGGTACAGGCATTTTCAAATGTAGAAAATGGTGGATTAAACCTGGTTGTATAGCGCTAATAGCACAAGAAAACAAAAACAAAAACGTAAGTAGGAAGTTTGCAATCACAAAAAAGCTTTTTATTTCTATACAAAAATCATTTGGAGAGGGCTTTTCTTATAATTGCTAACATATTTCATAGAACCATTTGTAATCAACCGAAATATTTTGAAACACTGTTAAACAATAACAAAACCTATTTTTTTCAGATGACTCAAAATTTCCAGGTTAAGCTTTAAAAACGTACATTGTATCTCAGATTCTCGACCATGTAAATGTATTTTATCCTCTTGACTGCCAAGTTGGTTACTGCAAACTATTTTGAAGTGAATCTCATTTCTACTGTTTCCCACCGATATAACCAAAAAGTATCCCAAAACAGAAACCTTATTGTTTTATCAAAGTGGAAAAATTAAAGCGAGAATTCATTTCAATAACCATTACTTGATCGAACGACTAGGTTTTCAATGCAAAGTCATGATTTTCTAAACGATTTTTTCATTAGTGTTTAGTGTTTTTTTCCTAAACTGTTGACTCAACATTGATTCAGAGATTTATTATAGTTTTCCAGGGAGTGCTTACAAGCACTTATTTGACAATAACTTGTCCACTTATATCTATTTACAAAATTTTCAATGAAATGCCAAATGCAAAATCTTCTAAATAAATTTCGAAAGATCTTGTTTGCTATACATCCGATCTTCAATAACAAGTAATTGAAAATTGTAGATCAGTGGATGCATAAGGTTTGTTTCCATTTGACATAGTTCATGTAGTTTAAGTGGCATTGCCTTTAATATAAAATTATTACAGATAATCTTTTTTAAGACTCAAGAGCTACATATATGATTGCATAAAAAGGCTGTATTTGGTAAATTAAAAGCACATTTAAGTCTTATTTAATATGACAAATATAGGTTGGGCCCTTAATTCAAACTTGGCCCTTGACAAAAAAGAATTAAGTTTAGTGCCTGATTGTTTCAATTGTTAAATATTTAAAAATATGGAGGGAGAAACAGTTTTGTCACTGAAATTTTGCATATGTGTTTTGAAAAGTAAGATGGGAAAATGAATAATAAAGGCAGCCATACCTCTGAGAAGCTATCACTATGAGTGGCAGCAAACAAAATTCTTGGCATTTTATCTTCAGTTTTGTTACAGTATGTCAATACAGAATTAATCCAATGCTCCAGAATAGCTACAACAGTAAACCAAGTAATAAAATGTTTCTAAAAGATTCACTTCATTTCAAATTGCTTGAATTTTCATGATTAACAGTACAGAGGTTTTCTAAACCTATTTCCTGATTTTTCTGCAGACTTCTCAATAATATATTTTATCATGATGAATATAAATATATAACTGTATAAAGTTTGCCATTTTAGCCATGATTACATTGATTCAAATTCATGTTACTTTTCTTCTCTTGAAAACTAATCAAATAAATTGGTTAACAATAGTCATGATAGTATTGAAATACAAATATTATTGATTGTTGCAGGAGCGCTGTATTCTTAAAATAACATTTTGCTTATCATTCTGGATACAATACATTTGTTTTTATATAGTTTGAAATTTGACTTAAAATAGCACAAATAAAGTTTAAATGATGTTTCTTGTTTTGTAATGTCTTAGGACGGAAATATTTATCAGCCTTTCGCATAAAACTTTGATTGTTATCACTGTTTCATTTCCGTACATCAATTATCATCAGAATGCAGTAGATTAAATGTTTAAACTGTCTGAATTATTCTTCTCATTTCCTTTTAATTTGCTAGACACAATGAATAGCTACTCTAGCTACTCTAAGACTGAAGAATTTGGACTAGGAATCATGAATGACAACACTGTTGACAATATATCAATAGTGACTGCGAAAAGGGTGAATCAAAATCATTTAATAAAAGTTTTATGAACTCGGTGTTTCTGTATTGTAAAGGTTATAGATTCTCGATCTCCTGTATTGGCCCTTCCGTATCTTGTTTAATACAACTAACTTCGAATCTATATCAGGGTCAATACAGAAACGTTCAATTAAATACATTATATTATAATCTCTTAGAGTATTTCAAAATCCAATTGTCTATTCAAAGCGACTTACATGCTGCTGTAACATCTCCTTGCGGATATTCTTCTAATTTTGTATAAAGGCCTTTACGTCCATCAAACATCAGAATGAACGTTCCCCTGTGCTGGATAAATAACTGATGGGTCATATCAAATGATTTTTGTCCACCAAAATCGACCAGATCTGATGGTGCTATATTCATGATATTTGTACCTTTCTTAATCTTTTCCAATAAGTCATCTTGAATGGAATTAGCAGTATGGATTGGTGGTTCCTTGAATTCTTCTGATGTGTCCTGATTGGATTTCGATGACATGTGTTCCTGGTTTGAAGGACCCAGATTTATATTCGATAGATCTAATTGATTTCCCTTTGTTTTAACATTAGACTTTGGATCACCTGGATTTTTTTCTATACTCTCACTTTGCAGACTTGGTTGTTTCTTTAATTCTGGATTCCCAAGAAGTAGTTTTGCTAAAACATCACCACTACCTAACAAGGTTAAAAATAAAAGGAAGAGGCATGAGAAAAGCAATAATTTGACCCTGGACATTTAAAAATAAATAGATGTCAACCTATTCTTGAAAGCCTTACAAAATAATTTTATTTTAATGACACCTAGATATTAGAATAACTGAGTTCAAATTTCCACTGTGTTCCACATAATTTATCTATCCAAGGGAATTTTGGATCCTCAATGCTCTTCAACTTTGTACTTGATTGGCTTTATAACTATTTTGATATAAGCGTCACTGATGAGTCTTATGTCGACGAAACACGCGACTAGTGTACTCAATTTTAATCCTGGATCTTATTTACACCACTGGGTCGATGCCACTACTGACCGACGTTTCCCACCGAGAGTATCGCCTGCCCAGTAGTCAACACTTCGGTTTTGATGTTCCGGAACATATGAGTATTTTAACCATATGTGATTGGTCAAGTCCATATGCGTATAATGATATGGTCCGACCATACGTATATGTTCCAACCGTACTTGTATGATCAGACTATATTAGTATATACTTGTTTGTTTATTCACGGGTTGGACCATATGAAATTTTAGCCATACAGGCATTTTTTTTCAAATATGCATTAGTATACATATTTGTGTAGGAACAAGCTAAAGGACTCATCCGGGAGCAGGAGTTTATTGCTGCAATTAAGATCCGTTGGCTGCTCTATGGAAGGGTTGTTGTCTTTTTGACACATTCCAAATTTCCATTCTCAATTTTAAACGTTTCAATAATACAATTTACTTTATCTAAAAAAAAAACCAATGAGATTACATGAAAATGTATATTATAATGCAAAGGCAACATAACACAGTGACCAAATATTGATGCCACAATTATTTTTCATCGCTAATTGTATCTTGCATTTAGGATGACATTTACTTCCACATGGTACTATAAAATTTTCTGCAGGTCTTGATTCTGCAAGATCCTTTGCACTTAAACCTTTTGCTTTCGAGTAAAAAAAAAGCATTTTAAGGATATGTAGCAGCTTCGTGCAGTGGTACTTAGGTCCTGAGACATACATAACAGTCATTCGGAAATTTTGGAAATATCTCCCCAAGTCGACATATTGCCATTCAATTGTCATAACAAATCGGTAATGTATAAAGGGTGTTTACTATAGTGACTAGAGAGTAAAATAAATACATGAAACTGGTTAATTTTTATCATTATAATATAATATTCTGACCCTTGATATTGTCTTTTTATTGACGTGACAACCAGAAGGTTCAAACCTTATGAAGAGATAAATATTAACTGTAAACTTGTTGATTATCCTGACCATACGCGTACGGTCGGACCATATGAGTACTACGCGTATGGTCGGACCATATGCGTACTAGTATATACCAGTACAGTCATTACCATACACGTATGGTCCAAATACTCATATGGTCCTGAATATTGAAATGAATATCAATTATGTGGTCATTTTTTTTTTCAAATTTGTCACAAAACTAAGGATTGTCTTTTTCCAGGCATAGATTACCTCAGCCATATTTGGCACAATTTTTTTGAAATTTGGATCTTAAATGCTCTTCAACTTTGTTCTTTCGACACTGATGAGTCTTACGTAGACAAAAAGCGCATGTGGCGTACTCAACTATTATCCTGATACCTTTGATAACTAATAAAGATGAAATTTGAAGGTAAAAAAAAAAGCTTAAATTTAAGTTTGGTTAAATTTAGAGAGGTACATGTACATATAATTAAAATATTTAAATTTGACAGCAACAAAATAAACTACCAAAATAACCTAGCAATGTGTAAGATCAATAGATAATTAATAGATAATTAATATACATGTAGCTGTAGATTTTGCTGAGAATTCAAGTTGAGTTGAAAAAAATATAGAAAGACAATATAACAATCAAAACCAAGGAGTAAACAAAGACTCATAAAACAAAAGGACATTTACATCAACAGTTATAAATAATAAATAAGAAACAACACGAACTCTACTAAAAACCGGGAGTGAATTTCCAGCACCGTATACAGCACCCGTCATGTTATTTCTTTGTTCAGTTCGGTAATGACCTAAGGTTACTATGACTGAGGATGAATATCAGATACGATTTCTGACACACTTTTGTCATAATGGCCAATCAGCTCATGATGGCGACCATAAAATTTCTCGAGTGATGACCTTAATTTGAGTGATTCATAGCCCTGTCTTAGCAACTTTTGAGAAAGTAGTATTCCTCGTTCAACAAAATCAACGTACTTTAAGCTAGCTCTAGAGTAACGTATCAATTGAGACACATATACTCTATATGCCGATGCTGGGGGATGTTGCTACACAGAAATGGAAAGTTGACTATAGGAAAATTAAATCCATCGCGTTTTTTATCCCGATTTTGTTTTTTGTCCATGGATTTATGAGTTTTGAACAGCGGTATACTACTGTTGCCTTTATTTGTCATAAATTTTGGTATTCAACCTACCATCAGTAGTCATTTCGAGAAAAAAGGTCTAAATATGAAGCAGATTTATCTGTGTCTGTAGTATCTTTAATTTCAAGTTCACTTGGATATATTAAATGTAAGTGATCACTGAATCTATTATTATTAAGAGACAGTACATCATCAATATACCGAAAGGTGAAATTAAAAGACTGGGCTTATTTCTTTTCTCCTTTCTGTACAAGCCCTTGGATAAATTCTGCTTCATAGGAGTATAAAAACAAATCTGCAAGTAGAGGGGCTCAATTGGTACCCATTGGGATTCCAATAGTTTGTTGGAAGAACAAACCTCCAAATTCAACAAAAATATTTAAACCGAGACGAGACATGTCGAGGCAGGACGAAAAAGGCCAAGACTGGTCGAGAACATATTTAGACTTTACCACAATTATTAAGTACCTAATTAGATTTATTAAGTGAAGTAGATACTAAAGTTCAGTACTGTCGATATTTTGTCAAGTCATTGATTGTCAATGAGCACAAAATATGGTCTTTTCAGACTGTGAGCAGATTGTTTAGTGGTAAAACATATAATACAGACCTTTTTCCAATGGAATCATCTTTCGTTGTTGTAAGTCGATGCCATTTCTTCCAAAATGAATAATTAGTCCATCAGTTGAAAACCACGTCTTTGGAATTTCCTCGCCAATAAGAATACTTGCAAGCGACGATTTTCCAATGTTACAAGGCCCAGACAAATAAACCCTGTTTTCATAGGAAGCAAATGTTCCGAGAGCTACAAGATCCTGGAAGTCATTTCTATTCAACTGTCTGAGTTTGGTCAAAATGGGATCTGTCATTTTCTATGTAATTAACAGAATTAGTCTATTAATTTATGTTTATCCTGGTCTTAAGTAACTACGATAAGTCAATATAAAAAAATTGTAGCTGTCTTATAATATTGTTTAACAAAGAAATAAGAATCACAATTTGCAAAGTACACTTTATTTATTTTAGATCTTCTTTGGTTATAAGGCTCTGAAACTATTACGATTTTTTAATACAACCTAGGTTTAGAACTTTTCGAATGCTTGTAATGACTGACATTTATTTATACGGGAACCAGTTATTATGTTCTGAATGTGAATAACCCATTCTCGGGTTTCCATTTATTTATTTTAGGAGTAAAGTGGTTGTTAAATATTTTGTTTTATTTCTGTCATTTTCAATTGATATGGTTAAGTAATTTGGGTAAACCAAAAGGTGGCAACTCTATCAGGCAAAGTTAACAATTTCAGGCTTTTTTTTCGCTGTCAATTCAAACGTTTTTATTTCCACATTTTCACACATTTTGTTGTTTTGGGTTTTCACAACTTTAAGTAGTAGTCTATAAAGTATACAATGAGTGGTGTGAAAAGAAAATACTATCAAATAATAAAAATTAACATCATAAAACTTAAATACTAATAACATTGTTTGTACATTGACTTTATTATTGATTATGTCCCTTGTGGAAATCCATAAAACATTTTTTTTTTTAAATATATGTACTTTATTTATACAGAATCATGTTTAAGAACAACTGAAGAATTTATTGTAAAGATTAATTAGAAGATAACTGCATTGTAGTGATAAGTTTGGCTTACGTAAAACGAAGATTTTACAAATTGAGGTTACCTAGCGACGCGTTATACAATACAGTTATCTCCATTCTATTTCAGCAAATGAAAATAAGTACCATTTTGAATAAATTTTTTGGCGTAAAATGATGTAAATGGAAAAGTCTGTGAAACTAGTGCATTGACTTTAGCAACTAAACAATGTGATGTCATATGAATATCCACGATGTCCAACATACAACTCTAGAGGTATTTATACATTTCGTACGCTTCATAATGATTCCAACGTTGATAAAAAGAACATTTGCAAGCTCAAAATGTATCTTTCGTGATTATTTTGTGAGATTTAACATACATGTACCAAAAAATCTTAATTCAAAATGGTGGCTTTCTTAGTTACAGACTAGTAGAACGTGGAGTTTACCCCTTCAAAATATTTGTCAACGTCCAATGAAAACTCTCCTTAAAAACGAATTGCATTAGAATGTTATTAACCGTTTGTGAAGATGAGCTTTGCTGAGCTTTTACGGGTCCTATTGATTTTTATTTGCTTAAATGTTTAAGATGTTTTGCTTTCAGAAGTTGAAGTCTCTTTCTAACCTGATTAAGGAAGATCAGAAATATATCTTTGACAAATTGAAAACAGTATCATGTTGTTGTATGAAGGTCTTATAGAAAATGTGTTTATTATTCATAAAGCTGGGACGGAATCCGACTTAAAAGGGTGTGAACCAGTTAATGCATATTATATTTCTATATAGGATTAAATCTAGAAAGAGGTTACCACATTGTCATCGCAATGTCAATAGCAACTGTATGGTGACTACAGGACCCACAGATACCTCAAATATCATAAAAAAAAATATTGTACTTCATAATTTTACTTTTGTAATGAGAAATTTTTACTTTTGTAATGAGAAATTTTAACTATCAGATGTAAAGAAAAGTTTACCCTTCTGGTTAACCTTACATGGTTTTATGTGTTTTACCTTTTTGGTGGTATTCTGTTTTTCAGCTTTTACATTTATTTAATTATTTTATATCAAACTATTTAAAGTGTAAGCATTTGCATTTTAACACTTTAATTACTTCTAAGTATTCCATCACTTCTTTATATTGCCCCTCTTTTCTTGCTGCTGCTAGATCGTATGGAGTCTTACCCTGAAATACAGACACATTTGTATATTGCTTTCGTCTGCTAATTACAAAGAAGACTTTTGTAGCACATATTTTACAATTAGTAGCAGCTGAGTGATGTTGTATTTCATCTTAACAATGCTAACAAAATTATATTCCTACATTAAATATAACTGATTAGACAACATTCAGATTATTTTTCAAATTTTTTTCAAGACTTTAAATTGGCTCTTATATATATAAGCTCCATCTGTCATCGTTTGATTTTTGTAATTTTCTTCGCAGTTTGAAGATTCTAAATGCGTTTATATGCATGTCTTTACGAGGGGTTGGGTTTTTTTTTGGTGTCTTCATTTCAAACTATTCATTTGTCTATTTGTTTTACTAATTATTCCCAGTTCATTAAATTTTACAAGCCTATTATTTTTTATTCTTTATATTGTTGCACCCTATCATTATCTATTCTTTATATTGTTGTACCCTATCATTCTCTATTCTTTATATTGTTACACCCTATCATTATCTATTCTTTATATTGTTGTACCCTATCATTCTCTATTCTTTATATTGTTGTATCCTATCATTCTCTATTCTTTATATTGTTACACCCTATCATTATCTATTCTTTATATTGTTGCACCCTATCATTTTCTATTCTTTATATTGTTGTACCCTATCATTCTCTATTCTTTATATTGTTGCACCCTATCATTATCTATTCTTTATATTGTTGTACCCTATCATTATCTATTCTTTATATTGTTACACCCTATCATACTCTATTCTTTATACTGTTACACCCTATCATTCTATATTCTTTATATTGTTACACCCTATCATTCTCTATTCTTTATATTGTTGTACCCTATCATTATCTATTCTTTATATTGTTGTACCCTATCATTATCTATTCTTTATATTGTTACACCCTATCATACTCTATTCTTTATATTGTTGTACCCTATCATTCTCTATTCTTTATATTGTTGTACCCTATCATTCTCTATTCTTTATATTGTTATACCCTATCATTCTCTATTCTTTATATTGTTGCACCCCATCATTTTCTATTCTTTATATTGTTGTACCCTATCATTCTCTATTCTTTATATTGTTGTACCCTATCATTCTCTATTCTTTATATTGTTGTACCCTATCATTATCTATTTTTTATATTGTTACACCCTATCATTCTCTATTCTTTATATTGTTGTACCCTATCATTCTCTATTCTTTATATTGTTGTACCCTATCATTCTCTATTCTTTATATTGTTATACCCTATCATTCTCTATTCTTTATATTGTTGTATCCTATCATTCTCTATTCTTTATATTGTTACACTCTATCATTATCTATTCTTTATTTTGTTGTAACCTATCATTCTCTATTCTTTATATTGTTGTACCCTATCATTCTCTATTCTTTATATTGTTGTACCCTATCATTCTCTATTCTTTATATTGTTGTACCCTATCATTCTCTATTCTTTATATTGTTGTATCCTATCATTCTCTATTCTTTATATTGTTACACCCTATCATTCTCTATTCTTTATAATGTTACACCCTATCATTATCTATTCTTTATATTGTTACACCTTATCATTCTCTATTCTTTATATTGTTGCACCCTATCATTCTCTATTCTTTATAATGTGGTATCCTATCATTCTCTATTCTTTATATTGTTGTATCCTATCATTCTCTATTCTTTACATTGTTTTACCCTATCATTATCTATTCTTTATATTGTTACACTCTATCATTATCTATTCTTTATATTGTTACACCCTATCATTATCTATTCTTTATATTGTTACACCCTATCATTCTCTATTCTTTATATTGTTGTACCCTTTCATTCTCTATTCTTTATATTGTTACACCCTATCATTCTCTATTCTTTATATTGTTACACCCTCTTATTTTTTCTGTTCTTTATATTGTTGCACCCTATTATTTTCTATTCTTTTTATAGTTGCACCTTAACAATTTTTGATCTTTACATTGTTGCACCCTATCATTTTCTATTCTTTATATTGTTGCACCCTACCATTCTCTATTCTTTATATTGTTGTACCGTATCATTCTCTATTCTTTATATTGTTGTACCGTATCATTCTCTATTCTTTATATTGTTGTACCCTATCATTCTCTATTCTTTATATTGTTACACCCTCTTATTTTTTCTGTTCTTTATATTGTTGCACCCTATTATTTTCTATTCTTTTTATAGTTGCACCTTAACAATTTTTGATCTTTACATTGTTGCACCCTATCATTTTCTATTCTTTATATTGTTGCACCCTACCATTCTCTATTCTTTATAGTTGTGCATCCAATTATTTTTATTGCACTCTTTCATTTTATATTCTTTACATTGCTGCAATCTATCCTTTTCTATTTTGACTTTTCATTTTCACTACCGGTTTTTAGTGGAGTTCGTGTTGTTTCTTTATTATTATTTATAACTGTTGATGTCAATGTCCTTTGGATTTGTGAGTCTTTGTTTACTCCTTTGTTTTAATTGTTATTGTTATTGTCTTTTTCTATTCTTTATATTGTTGCACCCTATTTTTTCTATTCTGTATATTGTTGCACCCTATCATTTTATATTCTTTATATTGTTGCACCCTATCAATTCTGTTCTTTATATTTTTGCATCGTATTATAGTCCTGCACCCTATCATTTTCTTTTCTTTATAGTTGTGCATCCTATTATTTTGTTGCACTCTTTCATTTCTCTCCTTCATATTGTTGCACCCTATTGTTTCTATTCTGTATATTGTTGCACCCTTTCATTTTCTATTTTGTATATTGTTGCACCCTATTATTTTCTATTCTTTATAGTGTTGCACCCTTTCATTTTCTATCCTGTATATAATGGCATGTTATTATTTTCTATTCTGTATATTGTTGCACACAATTTTTTCTATTCCTAATATTGTTGCACTCTATCATTTTCTATACTGTCTAATGTTGAACCCTTTAATTGTTTATTTTCCATATTGTTACATCCTTTCATTTGATATTCTTTATAGTGTTGCTTTTTTAAATATTGGTTTACCCTTTAATCATTTTCTATTCTTTATTTTGTTGCACTCTTTCATCTATTTCTTTCCTTCATATTTTTTACCCTATCATTTTCTCTTTGTCATATTGTTGCACCCTATTACTTTATGTTCTGAATTCTCTTGCAACCTATAATTCTCAAATCGTTATATTGTTGCACCCTATAATTCTCTCTTTTTTATAGTGTTGCACCCAATCATTCTCTTTTCTTTATATTTTTGCACCCTAAATCACTATTCTTTATATTGTTGCACCCTTCATTTTCTTTTCTATATATTGTTGCACCCTATCACTTATACTGAATATTGTTGCAACCTATAATTCTCGAATCGTTATATTTTTGACACTATATATCATGATTTATTCTTTATATTGTTGTACCCTATCATTCTCTATTCTTTATATTGTTGTACCCTATCATTCCCTATTCTTCATATTGTTTTACCCTATCATTCTCTATTCTTTATATTGTTGTACCCTATCATTCTCTATTCTTTATATTGTTGTACCCTATCATTATCTATTCTTTATATTGTTGTACCCTATCATTCTCTATTCTTTATATTGTTATACCCTATCATTCTCTATTCTTTATATTGTTGTATCCTATCATTCTCTATTCTTTATATTGTTACACTCTATCATTATCTATTCTTTATTTTGTTGTAACCTATCATTCTCTATTCTTTATATTGTTGTACCCTATCATTCTCTATTCTTTATATTGTTGTACCCTATCATTCTCTATTCTTTATATTGTTGTACCCTATCATTCTCTATTCTTTATATTGTTGTATCCTATCATTCTCTATTCTTTATATTGTTACACCCTATCATTCTCTATTCTTTATAATGTTACACCCTATCATTATCTATTCTTTATATTGTTACACCTTATCATTCTCTATTCTTTATATTGTTGCACCCTATCATTCTCTATTCTTTATAATGTGGTATCCTATCATTCTCTATTCTTTATATTGTTGTATCCTATCATTCTCTATTCTTTACATTGTTTTACCCTATCATTATCTATTCTTTATATTGTTACACTCTATCATTATCTATTCTTTATATTGTTACACCCTATCATTATCTATTCTTTATATTGTTACACCCTATCATTCTCTATTCTTTATATTGTTGTACCCTTTCATTCTCTATTCTTTATATTGTTACACCCTATCATTCTCTATTCTTTATATTGTTACACCCTCTTATTTTTTCTGTTCTTTATATTGTTGCACCCTATTATTTTCTATTCTTTTTATAGTTGCACCTTAACAATTTTTGATCTTTACATTGTTGCACCCTATCATTTTCTATTCTTTATATTGTTGCACCCTACCATTCTCTATTCTTTATATTGTTGTACCGTATCATTCTCTATTCTTTATATTGTTGTACCGTATCATTCTCTATTCTTTATATTGTTGTACCCTATCATTCTCTATTCTTTATATTGTTACACCCTCTTATTTTTTCTGTTCTTTATATTGTTGCACCCTATTATTTTCTATTCTTTTTATAGTTGCACCTTAACAATTTTTGATCTTTACATTGTTGCACCCTATCATTTTCTATTCTTTATATTGTTGCACCCTACCATTCTCTATTCTTTATAGTTGTGCATCCAATTATTTTTATTGCACTCTTTCATTTTATATTCTTTACATTGCTGCAATCTATCCTTTTCTATTTTGACTTTTCATTTTCACTACCGGTTTTTAGTGGAGTTCGTGTTGTTTCTTTATTATTATTTATAACTGTTGATGTCAATGTCCTTTGGATTTGTGAGTCTTTGTTTACTCCTTTGTTTTAATTGTTATTGTTATTGTCTTTTTCTATTCTTTATATTGTTGCACCCTATTTTTTCTATTCTGTATATTGTTGCACCCTATCATTTTATATTCTTTATATTGTTGCACCCTATCAATTCTGTTCTTTATATTTTTGCATCGTATTATAGTCCTGCACCCTATCATTTTCTTTTCTTTATAGTTGTGCATCCTATTATTTTGTTGCACTCTTTCATTTCTCTCCTTCATATTGTTGCACCCTATTGTTTCTATTCTGTATATTGTTGCACCCTTTCATTTTCTATTTTGTATATTGTTGCACCCTATTATTTTCTATTCTTTATAGTGTTGCACCCTTTCATTTTCTATCCTGTATATAATGGCATGTTATTATTTTCTATTCTGTATATTGTTGCACACAATTTTTTCTATTCCTAATATTGTTGCACTCTATCATTTTCTATACTGTCTAATGTTGAACCCTTTAATTGTTTATTTTCCATATTGTTACATCCTTTCATTTGATATTCTTTATAGTGTTGCTTTTTTAAATATTGGTTTACCCTTTAATCATTTTCTATTCTTTATTTTGTTGCACTCTTTCATCTATTTCTTTCCTTCATATTTTTTACCCTATCATTTTCTCTTTGTCATATTGTTGCACCCTATTACTTTATGTTCTGAATTCTCTTGCAACCTATAATTCTCAAATCGTTATATTGTTGCACCCTATAATTCTCTCTTTTTTATAGTGTTGCACCCAATCATTCTCTTTTCTTTATATTTTTGCACCCTAAATCACTATTCTTTATATTGTTGCACCCTTCATTTTCTTTTCTATATATTGTTGCACCCTATCACTTATACTGAATATTGTTGCAACCTATAATTCTCGAATCGTTATATTTTTGACACTATATATCATGATTTATTCTTTATATTGTTGTACCCTATCATTCTCTATTCTTTATATTGTTGTACCCTATCATTCCCTATTCTTCATATTGTTTTACCCTATCATTCTCTATTCTTTATATTGTTGTACCCTATCATTCTCTATTCTTTATATTGTTGTACCCTATCATTATCTATTCTTTATATTGTTTAACCCTATCAATCCCTATTCTTTATATTGTTTTACCTTATCATTCTCTATTCATTATATTGTTGTACCCTATCATTCTCTATTCTTTATATTGTTGTACCCTATCATTATCTATTTTTTATATTGTTACACCCTATCATCTGTTCTTCATATTGTTGTACCCTATCATTCTCTATTCTTTATATTGTTTAACCCTATCATTCCCTATTCTTTATATTGTTTTACCTTATCATTCTCTATTCATTATATTGTTGTACCCTATCATTCTCTATTCTTTATATTGTTGTACCCTATCATTATCTATTTTTTATATTGTTACACCCTATCATTCTATATTCTTTATATTGTTATACCCTATCATTCTCTATTCTTTATATTGTTGTACCCTATCATTCTCTATTCTTTCTATTGTTACACCCTATCATTCTCTATTCTTTATATTGTTACACCCTCTTATTTTTTCTGTTCTTTATATTGTTGCACCCTATTATTTTCTATTCTTTTTATAGTTGCACCTTAACAATTTTTGATCTTTACATTGTTGCACCCTATCATTTTCTATTCTTTATATTGTTGCACCCTACCATTCTCTATTCTTTATATTGTTGTACCGTATCATTCTCTATTCTTTATATTGTTGTACCGTATCATTCTCTATTCTTTATATTGTTGTACCCTATCATTCTCTATTCTTTATATTGTTACACCCTCTTATTTTTTCTGTTCTTTATATTGTTGCACCCTATTATTTTCTATTCTTTTTATAGTTGCACCTTAACAATTTTTGATCTTTACATTGTTGCACCCTATCATTTTCTATTCTTTATATTGTTGCACCCTACCATTCTCTATTCTTTATAGTTGTGCATCCAATTATTTTTATTGCACTCTTTCATTTTATATTCTTTACATTGCTGCAATCTATCCTTTTCTATTTTGACTTTTCATTTTCACTACCGGTTTTTAGTGGAGTTCGTGTTGTTTCTTTATTATTATTTATAACTGTTGATGTCAATGTCCTTTGGATTTGTGAGTCTTTGTTTACTCCTTTGTTTTGATTGTTATTGTTATTGTCTTTTTCTATTCTTTATATTGTTGCACCCTATTTTTTCTATTCTGTATATTGTTGCACCCTATCATTTTATATTCTTTATATTGTTGCACCCTATCAATTCTGTTCTTTATATTTTTGCATCGTATTATAGTCCTGCACCCTATCATTTTCTTTTCTTTATAGTTGTGCATCCTATTATTTTGTTGCACTCTTTCATTTCTCTCCTTCATATTGTTGCACCCTATTGTTTCTATTCTGTATATTGTTGCACCCTTTCATTTTCTATTTTGTATATTGTTGCACCCTATTATTTTCTATTCTTTATAGTGTTGCACCCTTTCATTTTCTATCCTGTATATAATGGCATGTTATTATTTTCTATTCTGTATATTGTTGCACACAATTTTTTCTATTCCTAATATTGTTGCACTCTATCATTTTCTATACTGTCTAATGTTGAACCCTTTAATTGTTTATTTTCCATATTGTTACATCCTTTCATTTGATATTCTTTATAGTGTTGCTTTTTTAAATATTGGTTTACCCTTTAATCATTTTCTATTCTTTATTTTGTTGCACTCTTTCATCTATTTCTTTCCTTCATATTTTTTACCCTATCATTTTCTCTTTGTCATATTGTTGCACCCTATTACTTTATGTTCTGAATTCTCTTGCAACCTATAATTCTCAAATCGTTATATTGTTGCACCCTATAATTCTCTCTTTTTTATAGTGTTGCACCCAATCATTCTCTTTTCTTTATATTTTTGCACCCTAAATCACTATTCTTTATATTGTTGCACCCTTCATTTTCTTTTCTATATATTGTTGCACCCTATCACTTTCTATTCTGAATATTGTTGCAACCTATAATTCTCGAATCGTTATATTTTTGACACTATATATCATGATTTATTCTTTATATTGTTGTACCCTATCATTCTCTATTCTTTATATTGTTGTACCCTATTATTCCCTATTCTTTATATTGTTTTACCCTATCATTCTCTATTCTTTATATTGTTGTACCCTATCATTCTCTATTCTTTATATTGTTGTACCCTATCATTATCTATTCTTTATATTGTTTAACCCTATCAATCCCTATTCTTTATATTGTTTTACCTTATCATTCTCTATTCATTATATTGTTGTACCCTATCATTCTCTATTCTTTATATTGTTGTACCCTATCATTATCTATTTTTTATATTGTTACACCCTATCATCTGTTCTTTATATTGTTGTACCCTATCATTCTCTATTCTTTATATTGTTTAACCCTATCATTCCCTATTCTTTATATTGTTTTACCTTATCATTCTCTATTCATTATATTGTTGTACCCTATCATTCTCTATTCTTTATATTGTTGTACCCTATCATTATCTATTTTTTATATTGTTACACCCTATCATTCTATATTCTTTATATTGTTGTACCCGGTCATTCTCTATTCTTTATATTGTTGTACCCTATCATTCTCTATTCTTTATATTATTGTACCCTGTCATTCTCTATTCTTTATATTGTTGTACCTTATCATTCTCTATTCTTTATATTGTTGTACCCTATCATTCTCTATTCTTTATATTGTTATACCCTGTCATTATCTATTCTTTATATTGTTACACCCTGTCATCTATTCTTTATATTGTTTTACCCTATCATTCCCTATTCTTTATATTGTTATACCCTATCATTCCCTATTCTTTATATTGTTTTACCCTATCATTTTCTATTCTTTATATTGTTGTACCCTATCAATCTCTATTCTTTATATTGTTGTACACTATCATTCTCTATTCTTTATATTGTTGTACACTATCATTCTCTATTCATTATATTGTTGTACCCTATCATTCTCTATTCTTTATATTGTTGTACCCTATCATTATCTATTTTTTATATTGTTACACCTTATCATTCTATATTCTTTATATTGTTGTACCCTGTCATTCTCTATTCTTTATATTGTTGTACCCTATCATTCTCTATTCTTTATATTATTGTACCCTGTCATTCTCTATTCTTTATTTTGTTGTACCCTATCATTCTCTATTCTTGATATTGTTATACCCATTCATTATCTATTCTTTATATTGTTACACCCTATCATTCTCTATTCTTTATATTGTTACACCCTATCATTCTCTATTCTTTATATTGTTGTACCCTACCATTCTCTATTCTTTATATTGTTGTACTCTATCATTCTCTATTCTTTATATTGTTACACCCTATCATTCTCTATTCTGTATATTGTTACACCCTATCATTCTCTATTCTTTATATTGTTGTACCCTATCATTCTCTATTCTTTATATTGTTGTACCCTTTCATTCCCTATTCTTTATATTGTTGTACCCTATCATTCTCTATTCTTTATATTGTTATACCCTATCATTCTCTATTCTTTATATTGTTGCACCCCATCATTTTCTATTCTTTATACTGTTGCACCCTATTATTTTTTCTGTTCTTTATATTGTTGCACCCTATTATTTTCTATTCTTTTTATAGTTGCACCTTAACAATTTTTGATCTTTACATTGTTGCACCCTATCATTTTCTATTCTTTATATTGTTGCACCCTACCATTCTCTATTCTTTATAGTTGTGCATCCAATTATTTTTATTGCACTCTTTCATTTTACATTCTTTACATTGCTGCAATCTATCCTTTTCTATTTTGACTTTTCATTTTCACTACCGGTTTTTAGTGGAGTTCGTGTTGTTTCTTTATTATTATTTATAACTGTTGATGTCAATGTCCTTTGGATTTGTGAGTCTTTGTTTACTCCTTTGTTTGATTGTTATTGTTATTGTCTTTTTCTATTCTTTATATTGTTGCACCCTATTTTTTCTATTCTGTATATTGTTGCACCCTATCATTTTATATTCTTTATATTGTTGCACCCTATCAATTCTGTTCTTTATATTTTTGCATCGTATTATAGTACTGCACCCTATCATTTTCTTTTCTTTATAGTTGTGCATCCTATTATTTTGTTGCACTCTTTCATTTCTCTCCTTCATATTGTTGCACCCTATTGTTTCTATTCTGTATATTGTTGCACCCTTTCATTTTCTATTTTGTATATTGTTGCACCCTATTATTTTCTATTCTTTATAGTGTTGCACCCTTTCATTTTCTATCCTGTATATAATGGCATGTTATTATTTTCTATTCTGTATATTGTTGCACCCAATTTTTTCTATTCCTAATATTGTTGCACTCTATCATTTTCTATACTGTCTAATGTTGAACCCTTTAATTGTTTATTTTTCATATTGTTACATCCTTTCATTTGATATTCTTTATAGTGTTGCTTTTTTTAAATATTGGTTTACCCTTTAATCATTTTCTATTCTTTATTTTGTTGCACTCTTTCATCTATTTCTTTCCTTCATATTTTTTACCCTATCATTTTCTCTTTGTCATATTGTTGCACCCTATTACTTTATGTTCTGAATACTCTTGCAACCTATACTTCTCAAATCGTTATATTGTTGCACCCTATAATTCTCTCTTTTTTATAGTGTTGCACCCAATCATTCTCTTTTCTTTATATTTTTGCACCCTAAATCACTATTCTTTATATTGTTGCACCCTTCATTTTCTTTTCTATATATTGTTGCACCCTATCACTTTCTATTCTGAATATTGTTGCAACCTATAATTCTCGAATCGTTATATTTTTGACCCTATATATCATGATTTATTCTTTATATTGTTGTACCCTATCATTCTCTATTCTTTATATTGTTGTACCCTATCATTCTCTATTCTTTATATTGTTGTACCCTATCATTCTCTATTCTTTATGTTGTTGTACCCTATCATTCTCTATTCTTTATATTGTTGTACCCTATCATTCTCTATTCTGTATATTGTTACACCCTATCATTCTCTATTCTTTATATTGTTGTACCCTATCATTCTATATTCTTTATATTGTTACACCCTATCATTCTCTATTCTTTATATTGTTGTACCCTATCATTCTCTATTCTTTATATTGTTGTACCCTATCATTATCTATTCTTTATATTGTTTAACCCTATCATTCCCTATTCTTTATATTGTTTTACCTTATCATTCTCTATTCATTATATTGTTGTACCCTATCATTCTCTATTTTTTATATTGTTGTACCCTATCATTATCTATTCTTTATATTGTTGTACCCTATCATTCTCTATTCTTTATATTGTTGTAACCTATCATTATCTATTCTATATATTGTTACACCCTGTCATCTATTCTTTATATTGTTTTACGCTATCATTCCCTATTCTTTATATTGTTATACCCTATCATACCCTATTCTTTATATTGTTTTACCCTACCATTTTCTATTCTTTATATTGTTGTACCCTATCAATCTCTATTCTTTATATTGTTGTACACTATCATTCTCTATTCTTTATATTGTTGTAAACTATCATTCTCTATTCATTATATTGTTGTACCTTATCATTCTCTATTCTTTATATTGTTGTACCCTATCATTATCTATTTTTTATATTGTTACACTCTATCATTCTATATTCTTTATATTGTTGTACCCTGTCATTCTCTATTCTTTATATTGTTGTACCCTATCATTCTCTATTCTTTTATTATTGTACCCTGTCATTCTCTATTCTTTATATTGTTATACCCTATCATTCTCTATTCTTTATATTGTTATACCCATTCATTATCTATTCTTTATATTGTTACACCCTATCATTCTCTATTCTTTATATTGTTACACCCTATCATTGTCTATTCTTTATATTGTGGTACCCTATCATTCTCTATTCTTTATATTGTTGTAACCTATCATTCTCTGTTCTTTATATTGTTGTACCCTATCATTCTCTATTCTTTATATTGTTACACCCTATCATTCTCTATTCTGTATATTGTTACACCCTATCATTCTCTATTCTTTATATTGTTGTACCCTCTCATTCTCTATTCTTTATATTGTTGTACCCTATCATTCCCTATTCTTTATATTGTTGTACCCTATCATTCTCTATTCTTTATATTGTTGTACCCTATCATTCTCTATTCTTTATATTGTTGTACCCTATCATTCTCTATTCTTTATATTGTTACACCCTATCATTTTCTATTCTTTATATTGTTGTACCCTATTATTCTGTATTCTTTATATTGTTACACCCTACCATTCTCTATTCTTTATATTGTTACACCCTATCATTCTCTATTCTTTATATTGTTATATCCTATCATTCTCTATTCTTTATACTGTTACACCCTATCATTCTCTATTCTTTATATTGTTATACCCTGTCATTCTCTATTCTTTATATTGTTGTACCCTATCATCTATTCTTTATATTGTTTTACCCTATCATTCTCTATTCTTTATATTGTTGTACCCTATCATTATCTATTTTTTATATTGTTACACCCTATCATTCTATATTCTTTATATTGTTGTACCCTATCATTCTCTATTCTTTATATTGTTGTACCCTATCATTCTCTATTCTTTATATTATTGTACCCTGTCATTCTCTATTCTTTATATTGTTATACCCTATCATTCTCTATTCTTTATATTGTTGTACCCTATCATTCTCTATTCTTTTTATTGTTGTAACCTATCATTCTCTATTCTTTATATTGTTATACCCTGTCATTCTCTATTCTTTATATTGTTACACCCTATCATTCTCTATTCTTTATATTGTTGTACCCTATCATTCTCTATTCTTTATATTGTTGTACCCTATCATTCTCTATTCTTTATATTGTTGTACCCTATCATTCTCTATTCTTTATATTGTTGTACCCTATCATTCTCTATTCTTTATATTGTTGCACCCTATCATTCTTTATTCTTTATATTGTTACATCCTATCATTCCCTATTCTTTATATTGTTATACCCTATCATTCTCTATTCTTTATATTGTTGTACCCTATCATTCTCTATTCTTTATATTGTTGTACCCTATCATTCTCTATTCTTTATATTGTTACACCCTATCATCTATTCTTTATATTGTTGTAACCTATCATTCTCTATTCTTTATATTGTTATACCCTGTCATTCTCTATTCTTTATATTGTTATACCCTATCATTCTCTATTCTTTATATTGTTGTACCCTATCATTCTCTATTCTTTATATTGTTGTACCCTATCATTCTCTATTCTTTATATTGTTTCACCCTATCATTCCCTATTATTTATATTGTTATACCCTATCATTCTCTATTCTTTATATTGTTGTACCCTATCATTCTCTATTCTTTATATTGTTGTACCCTATCATTCTCTATTCTTTATATTGTTACACCCTATCATCTATTCTTTATATTGTTGTACCCTATCATTCTCTATTCTTTATATTATTGTACCCTGTCATTCTCTATTCTTTATATTGTTATACCCTATCATTCTCTATTCTTTATATTGTTGTACCCTATCATTCCCTATTCTTTATATTGTTGTACCCTATCATTCTCTATTCTTTATATTGTTGTACCCTATCATTATCTATTCTTTATATTGTTGTACCCTATCATTCTCTATTCTTTATATTGTTGTACCCTACCATTCTCTATTCTTTATATTGTTGTACCCTATCATCTATTCTTTATATTGTTACACCCTATCATTCCTTATTCTTTATATCGTTGTACCCTATCATTCTCTATTCTTTATATTGTTGCACCCTATCATTCTCTATTCTTTATATTATTACACCCTATCATTCTCTATTCTTTATATTGTTGCACCCCATCATTCTCTATTCTTTATATTGTTATACCCTATCATTCTCTATTCTTTATATTGTTATACCCTATCATTCTCTATTCTTTATATTGTTGCACCCCATCATTCTCTATTCTTTATATTGTTATACCCTATCATTCTCTATTCTTTATATTGTTGTACCCTATCATTCTCTATTCTTTATATTGTTACACCCTATCATCTATTCTTTATATTGTTACACCCTATCATTCCCTATTCTTTATATTGTTATACCCTATCATTCTCTATTCTTTATATTGTTGTACCCTATCATTCTCTATTCTTTATATTGTTGTACCCTATCATTCTCTATTCTTTATATTGTTACACCCTATCATCTATTCTTTATATTGTTGTACCCTATCATTCTCTAATCTTTATATTATTGTACCCTGTCATTCTCTATTCTTTATATTGTTATACCCTATCATTCTCTATTCTTTATATTGTTGTACCCTATCATTCCCTATTCTTTATATTGTTGTACCCTATCATTCTCTATTCTTTATATTGTTGTACCCTATCATTCCTTATTCTTTATATTGTTGTACCCTACCATTCTCTATTCTTTATATTGTTGTACCCTATCATCTATTCTTTATATTGTTACACCCTATCATTCCCTATTCTTTATATCGTTGTACCCTATCATTCTCTATTCTTTATATTGTTGCACCCTATCATTCTCTATTCTTTATATTATTACACCCTATCATTCTCTATTCTTTATATTGTTGCACCCCATCATTCTCTATTCTTTATATTGTTATACCCTATCATTCTCTATTCTTTATATTGTTGTACCCTATCATTCTCTATTCTTTATATTGTTGTACCCTATCATTCTCTATTCTTTATATTGTTGTACCCTATCATTCTCTATTCTTTATATTGTTGTAACCTATCATTCTATATTGTTTATATTGTTGTACCCTATCATTCTCTATTCTTTATATTATTGTACCCTGTCATTCTCTATTCTTTATATTGTTGCACCCTATCATTCTCTATTCTTTATATTGTTGCACCCTATCATTCTCTATTCTTTATATTGGTTAACCCTATCATTCCCTATTCTTTATATTGTTGTACCCTATCATTATCTATTCTTTATATTGTTATACCCTATCATTCTCTATTCTTTATATTGTTATACCCTATCATTCTCTATTCTTTATATTGTTGTACCCTATCATTCTCTATTCTTTATATTGTTGCACCCTATCATCTATTTTTTATATTGTTGTACCCTATCATTCTGTATTCTTTATATTATTGTACACTATCATTCTCTATGGAACGCCGACACTGTCTTATTATGACATTTCTCGTTATATGATGTTCATTTGCCTGTATATGATGTTATTCTTTCCTTATATGATGTGCAAATGACATTATATGATGTGCACTTGTCCTTATATGATGTACACTTGTCATTATGTGATATGAACTTGTTCTTATATGATGTACACTAGTCATTATATGATGTGAAGTTGTCCTTATATGCTGTCCAAACACATTTATATGAGTTACAAACATCTTTATATCATGTCCACAATTCATTATATAATGTGCTTTCTCCATTATGTCATGTGATTGCGTCCTTATATTATGTGATGCTTTCCTTATACGATGTAGAAACGGCATTATGTGATGTGCAATCACCTTTATATGATGACAATTTGACATTATCTGATGTGCAAATTATATTATATGATGTGCAAATTATCTTATATGATGTGCAAATGGTCTTATATCATGCACAGATGTCTTTATAACTATGTGTAAACTTCTTTATATGATGTGAACGTATCCTTATGTTATGTGCTAACATCGTTATATGATGTGGTAATGTCATTACATTATGACAATGTAACATCATGGTGTGTGGTTCGGTTTACATCTTTATAGGGTGTCAGAACAGCATTATGATGATGTCGAAACATCATTATGATGATGTGCATTCATCGTCCTGATGGTCAATGAACATGATTACGATTAAAGCGATTACTCACTACGTCAGAACTGATTCCGATCTGCTTCTGCAGAATTAATATAAACCCGGATCAAATCTTTAGCTATCGTTTGGAAAATGGTTGAGATGTAAAAAGAAAAAAACCTTGAAATGTTTGTTCCTTGATTGAAGATGAAAAAATCACACCAGATATTATTGATGGAAAATTGTCAAATTATGATTTTTTATCGATGGGTCTACAATAATGAATATATGGGATTTACAATAATGAGCATATGTAGTTAACTTATTACGTTTTAGAAATAGATCTTTAATCTTTTAAGCGAAAGTGCATTTTTAAGATAAAGTGAGACATTTGCATTTTAACAAAAATTAACGTTTCAAACATTTCAGCGGAAGATTAAGATCAATTGATACAGGAACTAGTTGAAGAATTTCCCTGCAGCGGCGAAAATAGGATAAAACAAATTTTGTGGCTCTTATTTATAGCTTGCTGTTCGGTTTGAGTAAAAGCTCCGTGTTGAAGGCCGTAATTTAACCTATAATTGTTTCCTTTTACACATTATGACTTAGATGTAGAGTAGTCTCATTGACACTCATATCATATCTTCTTATTTCTATTCATTGCAAAAGACACCAATGAACTCAGAGTCAATTTTAAAAATATTTGATAACGATAGCTACAAAATTATCCTCTCTTGCATTTATAATTGTACCGGTATGAATGATTGGTTGATTAATTTGTTGATTGATTGCTTTTTAACGCCACTTTCAACACTATCATGCTATATCGTGGCGGTGAGTTTATATTGATGGAAGAAGCCGAAGTCCCCGGAAAGAACCACCGACTTTCGGTAGGAAAAACTAATAATTCTATTAAATTAAGATTGGAGTCGAGCTTACCTGCCACGTGTGGGATTCGAACTCACAACCTACATGTAAGTGTTGACAGGCTAGATACTTCGACTACTCGCCAACCGAGCCCCCCCCCCCCCCCCAAAAAAAAAAGGAATTAAAGGAGATATGGGATGACCTTCAACTTTTTATTATGTTTTCATGCATTTATTGCACACTTACATGATTATGAATGTATGCTTGACGTCCAGCGGGAATATATATACAACTCGTCTAAACATCAACCCAACAATGTTAGATCTGTAAATTTGCTTTCGCAAATTTTTGGTTCTTCCCTCGCCGGGATTCGAACCCATGCTACTGTGATATCGTGACACCAAATCGCCTGCACTGCAGCCGTCCCGCTAGACCACACGACCACCTGGGCTCTCAAAAAAAGAGCTTTCGGTGGGCATGTGTTACCTTTCCACGTCAGTTTTAATCTAGCGGCGTACTACAGTACATGATATATAAGGCATGAAGATGTTATTGTTACAGATCAGCTAAATTATCTATAGTAAAGGATCCTACAAATTAATGTAAGATACAGTCACAGAAAATAATTATATTAATACAACTCGTCTAAACATCAACCCAACAATGTTAGATCTGTAAATTTACAGATCTAACATTGTTGGGTTGATGTTTAGACGAGTTGTATATACATTATATACACAGCCATGTATCACCATCATTGATGGCGATCCGATGGATACATCTGTTGTAGGGTTGTCACTGACTCAGACGTACTTATATATATATATATATATATATATATATATATATACAACTCGTCTAAACATCAACCCAAAAAGGGTTGATGTTTAGACGAGTTGTATATACATTATGTACACAGCCATGTATCACCATCATTGATACTAACATTGTTGGGTTGATGTTTAGACGAGTTGTATATACATTATGTACACAGCCATGTATCACCATCATTGATGGCGATCCGATGGATACATCTGTTGTAGGGTTGTCACTGACTCAGACGTACTTATGTATATATATATATATATATATATATATATATATAAGACTATGTGTTATGATTGCCAATGAAACAACTCTCCACAAAACACCAAATGACACAGAAATTAACAACTATAGGTCACCGTACGGCATTCAACAATGAGCGCATAATCAACTATAAAAGGCCCCTTAATGACAAATGTAAAACAATTCAAACGAGAAAACTAACGACATAATGTATGTACAAAAATGAACGAAAAACAAAAACCGGTATGTAACACATCAACAGACGATAACCCACTGAATTACAGGCTGCAGACTTAGGACAGGTGCATATTCGTACGGGAACATATTAATTTGAAATGAATATTAACCCTGTTTTGTAATAGACCAACACCCTGAGTCGGATTTTTAACATGCTACTTCACAGAAATCCATTTCACCTTACCCGGACAGATTATTCTGATAAATATGAGAAAATGAGAAAATGAGAGAAAAAATAAAACAATAGTGTTTGTCCTGGAACAAGGAAGCACACGTCCTCCTGCCCACACTTCATGTTTACATCACGATGACCGTGAGGGCATTCCGATGTATTGTCGCAACAGAGATTTGACTTTCGACTTTGACTGGTACATGTTACCGATCGTATAAAAACGCAGACATAACCGAGTGCAAAATAGCATTCCTTGTCGCTTCAAGTAATTTTTTTAAAGAACATATTAAATAAATTATATGATGCGTCGTTAGAAATATATTTTTAAGTTATAAGTAAGTTATATCTATGCACACATACAGGACAATTGTGTTAACGCATTCGGAAGAACATCTCAAGAACATTTATACGGGAAAAATGAATGCCTACATAAATCCAAACTATTAGAAAATCCGAATTATTATAGAAGTGTTTTCACCATGCACTTGTACTGCACTATTATTAGAATAGTAGAATAGAATGCTATAGCATTTGGATTAAAATTATGTATACATGTAACTGTTATATATAGAATAATAGGTAGTTTCGTTTTTGATACTGACTATATCATGTTGAATATCTAGACGAGCCCGTTCATCTACCACGCACGAACTTGTCTCAGAAAAAATATGTCTCTGTAAGTTAACCTCACTTTCAGGTATTTTGATGTGATTTTCTTTAAGACAAGTGCGTGTGACCATCAACGAGAACTTGTGGTCATCCGATGTTCAGTACTTCAGTCCTTTGATACTTTCTGTTCTAGTAAATATTACATAAGCCAATGATATTCAGCCTTTGAAGGTGTATATAAATCCGACAAAACCGAGATTCCCAATGGTCTTTAAACAGAAAATAGAATGGAGCGTTTTCAGATCCGCGTAAGCATAGCTTGGACACACAATAGCTGTAATTTAATTAGATTTGTGTCTGAATGAACATAAAAATACTATATTTATTTTTTGTTTACTGAGGCCTGGTGGTCTCTGACATATAGAGAGTTGTGTTTTATTTTTTTCTAAGTGAAGATTTACGGCTGTGACTTTTAATATTTTAGGTTTATCTTTAAAACTACAATAGATTAAAAAAAATACTGCAATGTGTCTGAATATATTTTGGTTAATTTTAAGGTCCCATTTTGAGCAATTTTGGCTCTTATGAGTTTTGTTGTTTTATTGCCTTTTATCTTGATACTTATCTATAGGGAAACCTTTTCTGAGCAAAATAGTTTTCTCGTTTGAATTGTTTTACATTGTCATTTCGGGGCCTTTTGTACTGACTATGCGGTATGGGCTTTGCTCATTGTTGAAGGCCTTACGGTTACCTATAAGTGTTAATTTCTGTGTCATTTTGGTCTATTGTGGAGAGTTGTCTCATTGGCAGTTATACCAAGTCTTCTTTTTTTATATTATAAGAACAGATTTAAAAATAAGTAAATTATAATTATTGTCATTTTCATCATTGGTGGTAGGGACGGCGTAGGAAAGATGGGAATTCCTTTAATTTATTTTCCAAGTTATTATCGTGAAATAGCGAAAAAAAACAATCATTCCAAAGACATAAACTTTTCACGACCCCCCCCCCCCCCCCCCTAAAAAACCACAAGAGAACAATTACACACACATTCTCAATACGTTAAAAAAATCTCCATTGAAATAAGTTGAAAATAAACAATCTGTATATACAAATATGTGAACATTACCAAACCTGACCATTTTGCATTTCGCGGGCAGTACGTGGATTAAGCATGCAGTCTCCGAATTTGGATATTTTGGCTTTTTCTGAGGAAAAAAAGATTGTTTCAAAGACAAATAAAGGAAGAACAAAACACTACATGTATTCGTCATATCACAAATATATCCGACTTTGTATGGTTTTGGAGGAGTAACACTTAGGAATTGAATGCTTCTTTTTGTAACTTCATTGGGGTGTAAAAGCGTTGACCGAAGTACATTTTGTACTAAAAATGTGCACACGGTCAACGCTTTTACAACCCTATGAAGTTACCAAAAGAAGCATTCAATACTTATAATTACATTTTTTTAGCAATTATCATGAAAACACGAATTTTATTATTGTTTTATTTAATTCACCTGTGCACTTTAATGTGGGACCACGTGTTATCATGAATGAAAAGTTTTATTGAGCAATACAATTGCTTACGGAATAACACATGATGTGCAGTTAGCCAATCAGAATAAAGTATCATAACGAAACATACATCTAATGTAATTATTACATTCTACATCTTACCATTTATATTATTCAATAACAGTTTATAAAACAAACCATCTCGCCATATTATGCATGAGTAGATAATTTTATAGCTATTGTTGTGAAATATCTTTAAAACTGACTGTGAGTTCAATGATGCATTTTGCAATGAATAGAAATAAGAAGATGTGGTATGAGAGCCAATGAGAAAACTCTCCATCCAAGTCATAATTTGTAAGAGTAAACACTCATAGGTAAAAGTACAACCTGCAACACGTAGCTTTTGCTAAACCCAAATAGCAACCTATAAAGAGCCCCAAAATTTGTTTAATCATATTTTCGCCACAGCCGCAAATTTCTCCAATTAGCTCCTGTATTAATTGATCTTTAAATTATCTCCCTCTGAACTGTTTAAAACGTTGATTTTGTTAAATTGCATTGTCTCATTTTCCTATTAATTGCACTCTTGCTAGCGATGGACACATATTTGAGCCGGGTTTATAGTTTACAGAAGCAGATCGGAATCAGTTATGACGTAGACAGTAATCATTCTAATCGTAATCATGTTCATTGACCATAAGGACGACGAAAGCACATCATATAATGACGTTTCGACATCATATAATGAAGTAAACCAAACCACATAATATAAGATTACAAGCACATAATATAATGACACAACCACATCATATAAAGATATTTGCACATAATATAATGGTAACTGCACATCATATAATGATATGTACACATCATATAAGTATATTTGCACATGACATAAGTATATTTGCACATCATATAGGGATCGTTGTACATAATATAAGTACGTTTGCACATCATATAAGAATGTTTGCACATCATATAAGTACATTCGCACATCATATAAGTACATATGCACATCATATAAGTATATTTGCACATCATATAAGTATATAAGCACATTATATAAGTATATATGCACATCATATAAGTATACATGCACATCATATAATGATGTTTGTACATCATATAATGATGTTTGCACATCATATAATGATGTTTGCACATCAAATAATGATGTTTGTACATCATATAAGGATGTTTGCACATCATGTAAGGATATTTGCACATCATATAATGACAATTGCACATCATATAAAGGTAAATGCACATCATATAAAGAAAATGGTCAAAACAAGACAGTGTTGGCGTTCCATAATTCTCTATTCTTTATATTGTTATACCCTATCATTCTCTATTCTTTATATTGTTGTACCCTATCATTCCCTATTCTTTATATTGTTGTACCCTATCATTCTCTATTCTTTATATTGTTGTACCCTATCATTATCTATTCTTTATATTGTTGTACACTATCATTCTCTATTCTTTATATTGTTGTACCCTACCATTCTCTATTCTTTATATTGTTGTACCCTATCATCTATTCTTTATATTGTTACACCCTATCATTCCCTATTCTTTATATCGTTGTACCCTATCAATCTCTATTCTTTATATTGTTGCACCCTATCATTCTCTATTCTTTATATTATTACACCCTATCATTCTCTATTCTTTATATTGTTGCACCCTATCATTCTCTATTCTTTATATTGTTGTACCCTATCATTCTCTATTCTTTATATTGTTGTAACCTATCATTCTATATTCTTTGTATTGTTGTACCCTATCATTCTCTATTCTTTATATTGTTGCACCCTATCATTCTCTATTCTTTATATTGGTTAACCCTATCATTCCCTATTCTTTATATTGTTGTACCCTATCATTATCTATTCTTTATATTGTTATACCCTATCATTATCTATTCTTTATATTGTTATACCCTATCATTCTCTATTCTTTATATTGTTGTAACCTATCATTCTATATTCTTCATATTGTTGTACCCTATCATTCTCTATTCTTTATATTGTTGTACCCTATCATTATCTATTCTTTATATTGTTATACCCTATCATTCTCTATTCTTTATATTGTTGTAACCTATCATTCTATATTCTTTATATTGTTGTACCCTATCATCCTCTATTCTTTATATTGTTGCACCCTATCGTTCTCTATTCTTTATATTGGTTAACCCTATCATTCTCTATTCTATATATTGTTGTACCCTATCATTCTCTATTCTTTATATTGGCTTACCCTATCATTCTCTATTCTTTATATTGTTACACCCTATCATTATCTATTCTTTATATTGTTGCACCCCATCATTCTCTATTCTTTATATTGTTGTACCCTATCATTCTCTATTCTTTATATTGTTGTACCCTATCATTCTCTATTCTTTATAATGTTGTACCCTATCATTCTCTATTCTGTATATTGTTACACCCTATCATTCCCTATTCTTTATATCGTTGTACCCTATCATTCTCTATTCTTTATATTGTTGTACCCTATCATTATCTATTCTTTATATTGTTGTACCCTATCATTCTCTATTCTTTATCTTGTTGTACCCTATCATTTTCTATTCTTTATATTGTTGTACCCTATCATTCCCTATTCTTTATATTGTTTTACCTTATCATTCTCTATTCTTTATATTGTTGTACCCTATCATTCTCTATTCTTTATATTGTTGTACCCTATCATTCTCTATTCTTTATATTGTTGTACCCTATCATTCTCTATTCTTTATATTGTTGTACACTATCATTCTCTATTCTTTATATTGTTGTACCCTACCATTCTCTATTCTTTATATTGTTGTACCCTATCATCTATTCTTTATATTGTTACACCCTATCATTCCCTATTCTTTATATCGTTGTACCCTATCAATCTCTATTCTTTATATTGTTGCACCCTATCATTCTCTATTCTTTATATTATTACACCCTATCATTCTCTATTCTTTATATTGTTGCACCCTATCATTCTCTATTCTTTATATTGTTGTACCCTATCATTCTCTATTCTTTATATTGTTGTAACCTATCATTCTATATTCTTTGTATTGTTGTACCCTATCATTCTCTATTCTTTATATTGTTGCACCCTATCATTCTCTATTCTTTATATTGGTTAACCCTATCATTCCCTATTCTTTATATTGTTGTACCCTATCATTCTCTATTCTTTATATTGTTATACCCTATCATTATCTATTCTTTATATTGTTATACCCTATCATTCTCTATTCTTTATATTGTTGTAACCTATCATTCTATATTCTTCATATTGTTGTACCCTATCATTCTCTATTCTTTATATAGTTGTACCCTATCATTATCTATTCTTTATATTGTTATACCCTATCATTCTCTATTCTTTATATTGTTGTAACCTATCATTCTATATTCTTTATATTGTTGTACCCTATCATCCTCTATTCTTTATATTGTTGCACCCTATCGTTCTCTATTCTTTATATTGGTTAACCCTATCATTCTCTATTCTATATATTGTTGTACCCTATCATTCTCTATTCTTTATATTGGCTTACCCTATCATTCTCTATTCTTTATATTGTTACACCCTATCATTATCTATTCTTTATATTGTTGCACCCCATCATTCTCTATTCTTTATATTGTTGTACCCTATCATTCTCTATTCTTTATATTGCTGTACCCTATCATTCTCTATTCTTTATAATGTTGTACCCTATCATTCTCTATTCTGTATATTGTTACACCCTATCATTCCCTATTCTTTATATCGTTGTACCCTATCATTCTCTATTTTTTATATTGTTGTACCCTATCATTATCTATTCTTTATATTGTTGTACCCTATCATTCTCTATTCTTTATCTTGTTGTACCCTATCATTTTCTATTCTTTATATTGTTGTACCCTATCATTCCCTATTCTTTATATTGTTTTACCTTATCATTCTCTATTCTTTATATTGTTGTACCCTATCATTCTCTATTCTTTATATTGTTGTACCCTATCATTCTCTATTCTTTATATTGTTGTACCCTATCATTCTCTATTCTTTATATTGTTGTACACTATCATTCTCTATTCTTTATATTGTTTTACCCTATCATTCTCTATTCTTTATATTGTTGTACCCTATCATTCTCTATTCTTTATATTGTTGTACACTATCATTCTCTATTCTTTATATTGTTATACCCTATCATTATCTATTCTTTATATTGTTACACCCTATCATTTTCTATTCTTTATATTGTTGTACCCTATCATTCTCTATTCTTTATATTGTTATACACTATCATTCTCTATTCTTTATATTGTGATACCCTATCATTATCTATTCTTTATATTGTTGTACCCTATCATTCTCTATTCTTTATATTGTTACACCTTATCATTCTCTATTCTTTATATTGTTACACCGTATCATTCTCTATTCTTCATATTGTTACACCCTATCATTCTCTATTCTTTATATTGTTGTATCCTATCATTCTCTATTCTTTATATTGTTGTACACTATCATTCTCTATTCTTTATATTGTTTTACACTATCATTCTTTATTCTTTATATTGTTGTACCCTATCATTCTCTATTCTTTATATTGTTACACCGTATCATTCTCTATTCTTCCTATTGTTACACCCTATCATTCTCTATTCTTTATATTGTTGTACCCTATCATTCTCTATTCTTTATATTGTTGTACACTATCATTCTCTATTCTTTATATTGTTGTACCCCATCATTTTCTATTCTTTATATTGTTGTACCCTATCATTCTCTATTCTTTATATTGTTGTACACTATCATCTATTCTTTATATTGTTACACCCTATCATTCCCTATTCTTTATATCGTTGTACCCTATCAATCTCTATTCTTTATATTGTTGCACCCTATCATTCTCTATTCTTTATATTATTACACCCTATCATTCTCTATTCTTTATATTGTTGCACCCTATCATTCTCTATTCTTTATATTGTTGTACCCTATCATTCTCTATTCTTTATATTGTTGTAACCTATTATTCTATATTCTTTGTATTGTTGTACCCTATCATTCTCTATTCTTTATATTGTTGCACCCTATCATTCTCTATTCTTTATATTGGTTAACCCTATCATTCCCTATTCTTTATATTGTTGTAACCTATCATTCTATATTCTTTGTATTGTTGTACCCTATCATTCTCTATTCTTTATATTGTTGCACCCTATCATTCTCTATTCTTTATATTGGTTAACCCTATCATTCCCTATTCTTTATATTGTTGTACCCTATCATTATCTATTCTTTATATTGTTATACCCTATCATTATCTATTCTTTATATTGTTATACCCTATCATTCTCTATTCTTTATATTGTTGTAACCTATCATTCTATATTCTTCATATTGTTGTACCCTATCATTCTCTATTCTTTATATAGTTGTACCCTATCATTATCTATTCTTTATATTGTTATACCCTATCATTCTCTATTCTTTATATTGTTGTAACCTATCATTCTATATTCTTTATATTGTTGTACCCTATCATCCTTTATTCTTTATATTGTTGCACCCTATCGTTCTCTATTCTTTATATTGGTTAACCCTATCATTCTCTATTCTATATATTGTTGTACCCTATCATTCTCTATTCTTTATATTGGCTTACCCTATCATTCTCTATTCTTTATATTGTTACACCCTATCATTATCTATTCTTTATATTGTTGCACCCCATCATTCTCTATTCTTTATATTGTTGTACCCTATCATTCTCTATTCTTTATATTGCTGTACCCTATCATTCTCTATTCTTTATAATGTTGTACCCTATCATTCTCTATTCTGTATATTGTTACACCCTATCATTCCCTATTCTTTATATCGTTGTACCCTATCATTCTCTATTCTTTATATTGTTGTACCCTATCATTATCTATTCTTTATATTGTTGTACCCTATCATTCTCTATTCTTTATCTTGTTGTACCCTATCATTTTCTATTCTTTATATTGTTGTACCCTATCATTCCCTATTCTTTATATTGTTTTACCTTATCATTCTCTATTCTTTATATTGTTGTACCCTATCATTCTCTATTCTTTATATTGTTGTACCCTATCATTCTCTATTCTTTATATTGTTGTACCCTATCATTCTCTATTCTTTATATTGTTGTACACTATCATTCTCTATTCTTTATATTGTTTTACCCTATCATTCTCTATTCTTTATATTGTTGTACCCTATCATTCTCTATTCTTTATATTGTTGTACACTATCATTCTCTATTCTTTATATTGTTATACCCTATCATTATCTATTCTTTATATTGTTACACCCTATCATTTTCTATTCTTTATATTGTTGTACCCTATCATTCTCTATTCTTTATATTGTTATACACTATCATTCTCTATTCTTTATATTGTTATACCCTATCATTATCTATTCTTTATATTGTTGTACCCTATCATTCTCTATTCTTTATATTGTTACACCTTATCATTCTCTATTCTTTATATTGTTACACCGTATCATTCTCTATTCTTCATATTGTTACACCCTATCATTCTCTATTCTTTATATTGTTGTACCCTATCATTCTCTATTCTTTATATTGTTGTACACTATCATTCTCTATTCTTTATATTGTTTTACACTATCATTCTTTATTCTTTATATTGTTGTACCCTATCATTCTCTATTCTTTATATTGTTACACCGTATCATTCTCTATTCTTCCTATTGTTACACCCTATCATTCTCTATTCTTTATATTGTTGTACCCTATCATTCTCTATTCTTTATATTGTTGTACACTATCATTCTCTATTCTTTATATTGTTGTACCCCATCATTTTCTATTCTTTATATTGTTGTACCCTATCATTCTCTATTCTTTATATTGTTGTACACTATCATCTATTCTTTATATTGTTACACCCTATCATTCCCTATTCTTTATATCGTTGTACCCTATCAATCTCTATTCTTTATATTGTTGTACCCTATCATTCTCTATTCTTTATATTGTTGTACCCTATCATTCTCTATTCTTTATATTGTTGTACCCTATCATCCTCTATTCTTTATATTGTTGCACCCTATCATTCTCTATTCTTTATATTATTACACCCTATCATTCTCTATTCTTTATATTGTTGCACCCTATCATTCTCTATTCTTTATATTGTTGTACCCTATCATTCTCTATTCTTTATATTGTTGTAACCTATTATTCTATATTCTTTGTATTGTTGTACCCTATCATTCTCTATTCTTTATATTGTTGCACCCTATCATTCTCTATTCTTTATATTGGTTAACCCTATCATTCCCTATTCTTTATATTGTTGTACCCTATCATTCTCTATTCTTTATATTGTTATACCCTATCATTATCTATTCTTTATATTGTTATACCCTATCATTCTCTATTCTTTATATTGTTGTAACCTATCATTCTATATTCTTTATATTGTTGTACCCTATCATTCTCTATTCTTTATATTGTTGTACCCTATCATTATCTATTCTTTATATTGTTATACCCTATCATTCTCTATTCTTTATATTGTTGTAACCTATCATTCTATATTCTTTATATTGTTGTACCCTATCATTCTCTATTCTTTATATTGTTGCACCCTATCGTTCTCTATTCTTTATATTGGTTAACCCTATCATTCTCTATTCTATATATTGTTGTACCCTATCATTCTTTATTCTTTATATTGGCTTACCCTATCATTCTCTATTCTTTATATTGTTACACCCTATCATTATCTATTCTTTATATTGTTGCACCCCATCATTCTCTATTCTTTATATTGTTGTACCCTATCATTCTCTATTCTTTATATTGTTGTACCCTATCATTCTCTATTCTTTATAATGTTGTACCCTATCATTCTCTATTCTGTATATTGTTACACCCTATCATTCTCTATTCTTTATCTTGCTGTACCCTATCATTCTCTATTCTCTATATTGTTGTACCCTATCATTCCCTATTCTTTATATTGTTTTACCTTATCATTCTCTATTCTTTATATTGTTGTACCCTATCATTCTCTATTCTTTATATTGTTGTACCCTATCATTCTCTATTCTTTATATTGTTGTACCCTATCATTCTCTATTCTTTATATTGTTGTACACTATCATTCTCTATTCTTTATATTGTTTTACCCTATCATTCTCTATTCTATATATTGTTGTACCCTCTCATTCTCTATTCTTTATATTGTTGTACACTATCATTCTCTATTCTTTATATTGTTATACCCTATCATTATCTATTCTTTATATTGTTACACCCTATCATTTTCTATTCTTTATATTGTTGTACCCTATCATTCTCTATTCTTTATATTGTTATACACTATCATTCTCTATTCTTTATATTGTTATACCCTATCATTATCTATTCTTTATATTGTTGTACCCTATCATTCTCTATTCTTTATATTGTTACACCTTATCATTCTCTATTCTTTATATTGTTACACCGTATCATTCTCTATTCTTCATATTGTTACACCCTATCATTCTCTATTCTTTATATTGTTGTACCCTATCATTCTCTATTCTTTATATTGTTGTACACTATCATTCTCTATTCTTTATATTGTTTTACACTATCATTCTTTATTCTTTATATTGTTGTACCCTATCATTCTCTATTCTTTATATTGTTACACCGTATCATTCTCTATTCTTCCTATTGTTACACCCTATCATTCTCTATTCTTTATATTGTTGTACCCTATCATTCTCTATTCTTTATATTGTTGTACACTATCATTCTCTATTCTTTATATTGTTTTACCCTATCATTCTCTATTCTTTATATTGTTGTACACTATCATTCTCTATTCTTTATATTGTTATACCCTATCATTCTCTATTCTTTATATTGTTGTACCCTATCATTCCCTATTCTTTATATTGTTGTACCCTATCATTCTCTATTCTTTATATTGTTGTACCCTATCATTATCTATTCTTTATATTGTTGTACACTATCATTCTCTATTCTTTATATTGTTGTACCCTACCATTCTCTATTCTTTATATTGTTGTACCCTATCATCTATTCTTTATATTGTTACACCCTATCATTCCCTATTCTTTATATCGTTGTACCCTATCAATCTCTATTCTTTATATTGTTGCACCCTATCATTCTCTATTCTTTATATTATTACACCCTATCATTCTCTATTCTTTATATTGTTGCACCCTATCATTCTCTATTCTTTATATTGTTGTACCCTATCATTCCCTATTCTTTATATTGTTGTACCCTATCATTCTCTATTCTTTATATTGTTGTACCCTATCATTCTCTATTCTTTATATTGTTGCACCCTATCATTCTCTATTCTTTATATTGGTTAACCCTATCATTCCCTATTCTTTATATTGTTGTACCCTATCATTATCTATTCTTTATATTGTTATACCCTATCATTATCTATTCTTTATATTGTTATACCCTATCATTCTCTATTCTTTATATTGTTGTAACCTATCATTCTATATTCTTCATATTGTTGTACCCTATCATTCTCTATTCTTTATATTGTTGTACCCTATCATTATCTATTCTTTATATTGTTATACCCTATCATTCTCTATTCTTTATATTGTTGTAACCTATCATTCTATATTCTTTATATTGTTGTACCCTATCATCCTCTATTCTTTATATTGTTGCACCCTATCGTTCTCTATTCTTTATATTGGTTAACCCTATCATTCTCTATTCTATATATTGTTGTACCCTATCATTCTCTATTCTTTATATTGGCTTACCCTATCATTCTCTATTCTTTATATTGTTACACCCTATCATTATCTATTCTTTATATTGTTGCACCCCATCATTCTCTATTCTTTATATTGTTGTACCCTATCATTCTCTATTCTTTATATTGTTGTACCCTATCATTCTCTATTCTTTATAATGTTGTACCCTATCATTCTCTATTCTGTATATTGTTACACCCTATCATTCCCTATTCTTTATATCGTTGTACCCTATCATTCTCTATTCTTTATATTGTTGTACCCTATCATTATCTATTCTTTATATTGTTGTACCCTATCATTCTCTATTCTTTATCTTGTTGTACCCTATCATTTTCTATTCTTTATATTGTTGTACCCTATCATTCCCTATTCTTTATATTGTTTTACCTTATCATTCTCTATTCTTTATATTGTTGTACCCTATCATTCTCTATTCTTTATATTGTTGTACCCTATCATTCTCTATTCTTTATATTGTTGTACACTATCATTCTCTATTCTTTATATTGTTTTACCCTATCATTCTCTATTCTTTATATTGTTGTACCCTATCATTCTCTATTCTTTATATTGTTGTACACTATCATTCTCTATTCTTTATATTGTTATACCCTATCATTATCTATTCTTTATATTGTTACACCCTATCATTTTCTATTCTTTATATTGTTGTACCCTATCATTCTCTATTCTTTATATTGTTATACACTATCATTCTCTATTCTTTATATTGTTATACCCTATCATTATCTATTCTTTATATTGTTGTACCCTATCATTCTCTATTCTTTATATTGTTACACCTTATCATTCTCTATTCTTTATATTGTTACACCGTATCATTCTCTATTCTTCATATTGTTACACCCTATCATTCTCTATTCTTTATATTGTTGTACACTATCATTCTCTATTCTTTATATTGTTGTACACTATCATTCTCTATTCTTTATATTGTTTTACACTATCATTCTTTATTCTTTATATTGTTGTACCCTATCATTCTCTATTCTTTATATTGTTACACCGTATCATTCTCTATTCTTCCTATTGTTACACCCTATCATTCTCTATTCTTTATATTGTTGTACCCTATCATTCTCTATATTGTTGTACACTATCATTCTCTATTCTTTATATTGTTGTACCCCATCATTTTCTATTCTTTATATTGTTGTACCCTATCATTCTCTATTCTTTATATTGTTGCACCCTATCATTCTCTATTCTTTATATTGTTGCACCCTATCATTCTCTATTCTTTATATTGTTACACCTTATCATTCTCTATTCTTTATATTGTTACACCGTATCATTCTCTATTCTTCATATTGTTACACCCTATCATTCTCTATTCTTTATATTGTTGTACACTATCATCTATTCTTTATATTGTTACACCCTATCATTCCCTATTCTTTATATCGTTGTACCCTATCAATCTCTATTCTTTATATTGTTGCACCCTATCATTCTCTATTCTTTATATTATTACACCCTATCATTCTCTATTCTTTATATTGTTGCACCCTATCATTCTCTATTCTTTATATTGTTGTACCCTATCATTCTCTATTCTTTATATTGTTGTAACCTATCATTCTATATTCTTTGTATTGTTGTACCCTATCATTCTCTATTCTTTATATTGTTGCACCCTATCATTCTCTATTCTTTATATTGGTTAACCCTATCATTCCCTATTCTTTATATTGTTGTACCCTATCATTATCTATTCTTTATATTGTTATACCCTATCATTATCTATTCTTTATATTGTTATACCCTATCATTCTCTATTCTTTATATTGTTGTAACCTATCATTCTATATTCTTTATATTGTTGTACCCTATCATTCTCTATTCTTTATATTGTTGTACCCTATCATTATCTATTCTTTATATTGTTATACCCTATCATTCTCTATTCTTTATATTGTTGTAACCTATCATTCTATATTCTTTATATTGTTACATCCTATCATTCTTTATTCTTTATATTGTTGTACCCTATCATTCTCTATTCTTTATATTGTTGTACCCTATCATTCTCTATTCTTTATATGTTACACCCTATCATTCTCTATTCTTTATATTGTTACACCCTACCATTCTCTATTCTTTATATCGTTGTAACCTATCATTCTCTATTCTTTATATTGCTGTACCCTATCATTCTCTATTCTTTATATTGTTGTACCCTATCATTCTCTATTCTTTATATTGTTGTACCCTATCATTCTCTATTCTTTATATTGTTGTACCCTATCATTCTCTATTCGTTATATTGATGTAACCTATCATTCTCTATTCTTTATATTGTTGTACCCTATCATTCTCTATTCCTTATATTGTTGTACCCTATCATTCTCTATTCTTTATATTGTTGTACCCTATCATTCTCTATTCTTTATATTGTTGTACCCTATCATTCTCTATTCTTTATATTGTTGTACCCTATCATTCTCTATTCTTTATATTGTTGTACCCTATCATTCTCTATTCTTTACATTGTTACACCCTATCATTCTCTATTCTTTATACTGTTACACCCTATCATTCTCTATTCTTTATATTGTTGTACCCTATCATTCTCTATTCTTTATATTGTTACACCCTATCATGCTCTATTCTTTATATTGTTGTACCCTATCATTATCTATTCTTTATATTGTTGTACCCTATCATTCTCTATTCTTTATATTGTTGTACCCTATCATTCTCTATTCTTTATATTGTTGTACCCTATCATTCTCTATTCTTTATATTGTTGTACCCTATCATTCTCTATTCTTTATATTGTTACACCCTATCATTCTCTATTCTTTATATTGTTGTACCCTATCATTCTCTATTCTTTATATTGTTGTACCCTATCATTCTCTATTCTTTATAATGTTGTACCCTATCATTTTCTATTATTTATATTGTTGCACCCTATCATTCTCTATTCTTCATATTGTTGTACCCTATCATTCTCTATTCTTTATATTGTTTTACCCTATCATTATCTATTATTTATATTGTTACACCCTATCATTCTCTATTCTTTATATTATTGTAACCTATCATTCTCTATTCTTTATATTGTTGTACCCTATCATTCTCTATTCTGTATATTGTTGTAACCTATCATTCTCTATTCTTTATATTGTTGTACCCTATCATTCTCTATTCTTTATATTGTTGTACCCTATCATTCTCTATTCTTTATATTGTTGTACCCTATCATTCTCTATTCTATATATTGTTGTACCCTATCATTCTCTATTCATTATATTGTTGTACCCTATCATTCTCTATTCTTTATATTGTTACACCCTATCATTCTCTATTCGTTATATTGTTACACCCTATCATTCTCTATTCTTTATATTCATGTTGCATCCTATCATTCTCTATTCTTTATATTGTTACACCCTATCATTCTCTATTCTTTATATTTTTATACCCTATCATTCTCTATTCTTTATACTGTTGTACCCTATCATTCTCTATTCTTTATATTGTTGTACCCTATCATTTTCTATTCTTTATATTGTTATACCCTATCATTATCTATTCTTTATATTCTCTATTCTTTATATTGTTGTACCCTATCATTCTCTATTCTGTATATTGTTGTAACCTATCATTCTCTATTCTTTATATTGTTGAACCCTATCATTCTCTATTCTGTATATTGTTGTACCCTATCATTCTCTATTCTTTATATTGTTGTACCCTATCATTATCTATTCTTTATATTGTTACACCCTATCATTCTCTATTCCTTATATTGTTGTACCCTAGCATTCTCTATTCTTTATATTGTTACACCCTATCATTCTCTATTCTTTATATTGTTGTACCCTATCATTCTCTATTCTTTATATTGTTATACCCTATCATTCTCTATTCTTTATATTGTTACACCCTATCAATCTCTATTCCTTATATTGTTGTACCCTAGCATTCTCTATTCTTTATATTGTTACACCCTATCATTCTCTGTTCTTTATATTGTTGTACCCTATCATTCTCTATTCTTTATATTGTTGTACCCTATCATTCTCTATTCTGTATATTGTTGTACCCTATCATTCTCTATTCTTTATATTGTTGTACCATATCATTATCTATTCTTTATATTGTTACACCCTATCATTATCTATTCTTTATATTGTTGTACCCTATCATTCTCTAGTCTTTATATTGTTACATCCTATCATTGTCTATTCTTTATATTGTTACACCCTGTCATTCTCTATTCTTTATATTGATATACCCTATCATTCTCTATTCTTTATATTGTTACACCCTATCATTCTCTATTCCTTATATTGTTGTACCCTAGCATTCTCTATTCTTTATATTGTTACACCCTATCATTCTCTATTCTTTATATTGTTGTACCCTATCATTCTCTATTCTTTATATTGTTGTACCCTATCATTCTCTATTCTTTATATTGTTGTACCCTATCATTCTCTATTCTTTATATTGTTATACCCTATCATTCTCTATTCTTTATAATGTTGTACCCTATCATTCTCTATTCTTTATATTGTTGTACCCTATCATTCTCTATTCTTTATATTGTTGTACCCTATCATTCTCTATTCTTTATATTGTTGTACCCTATCATTCTCTATTCTTTATATTGTTGTACCCTATCATTCTCTATTCTTTATATTGTTGTACCCTATCATTCTCTATTCTTTATATTGTTACACCCTGTCATTCTCTATTCTTTATATTGTTACACCCTATCATTCTCTATTCTTTATATTGTTGTACCCTATCATTCTCTATTCTTTATATTGTTGTACCCTATCATTCTCTATTCTTTATATTGTTGTACCCTAGCATTCTCTATTCTTTATATTGTTACACCCTATCATTCTCTATTCCTTATATTGTTGTACCCTATCATTCTCTATTCTTTATATTGTTGTACCCTAGCATTCTCTATTCTTTATATTGTTACACCCTATCATTCTCTATTCTTTATATTGTTACACCCTATCATTATCTATTCTTTATATTGTTGTACCCTATCATTCTCTATTCTTTATATTGTTGTACCCTAGCATTCTCTATTCTTTATATTGTTACACCCTATCATTCTCTATTCTTTATATTGTTGCACCCTATCATTCTCTATTCTTTATATTGTTGCACCCTATCATTCTCTATTCTTTATATTGTTGTAACCTATCATTCTCTATTCTTTATATTGTTGTACCCTATCATTCTCTATTCTTTATATTGTTGTACCCTATCATTCTCTATTCTTTATATTGTTGTACCCTATCATTCTCTATTCTTTATATTGTTGTACCCTATCATTCTCTATTTTTTATATTGTTATACCCTATCATTCTCTATTCTTTATATTGTTGTACCCTATCATTCTCTATTCTTTATATTGTTACACCCTATCATTCTCTATTCTTTATATTGTTGTACCCTATCATTCTCTATTCTGTATATTGTTGTACCCTATCATTCTCTATTCTTTATATTGTTACACCCTATCATTCTCTATTCTTTATATTGTTGTACCCTATCATTCTCTATTCTTTATATTGTTGTACCCTATCATTCTCTATTCTTTATAATGTTGTACCCTATCATTCTCTATTCTTTATATTGTTGTACCCTATCATTCTCTATTCTTTATATTGTTGTACCCTATCATTCTCTATTCTTTATATTGTTGTACCCTATCATTCTCTATTCTTTATATTGTTATACCCTATCATTCTCTATTCTTTATATTGTTACACCCTATCATTCTCTATTCTTTATATTTTTGTACCCTATCATTCTCTATTCTTTATATTGTTGTACCCTATCATTCTCTATTCTTTATATTGTTGTACCCTATCATTCTCTATTCTTTATATTGTTGTACCCTATCATTCTCTATTCTTTATATTGTTGTACCCTATCATTATCTATTCTTTATATTGTTGTACCCTATCATTCTCTATTCTTTATATTGTTGTACCCTATCATTCTCTATTCTTTATATTGTTGTACCCTAGCATTCTCTATTCTTTATATTGTTATACCCTATCATTCTCTATTCTTTATATTGTTGTACCCTATCATTGTCTATTCTTTATATTGTTGTACCATATCATTCTCTATTCTTTATATTGTTGTACCATATCATTCTCTATTCTGTATATTGTTGTACCCTATCATTCTCAGGCCTCGACAATAACTCTTGTCCGATTGCCCGGTACCAGAGGGAAAAAAGGTCGGACAAGTAATAGCTGTATCAAGCTTGTCCGTTGGGACAAGTGCAATTATTCTGCAGAAAATAACTTTAATCGTATTTTGATGAACAAAGTAATTATAAACAAAAAACAAGAAAACAAATATTAATTTGACATGTTTCTGTATTCTGTTTATTCAAGTGCAAAACCTTTTTCTTCGACATGTTTACTTGCAATCGATATTTTTTAACTGGTTCTTTGTCAAGTACTTTTTTCACAGGTAAAAGGTATACTATTCTCGGAAACCAGTCTTACTAATCCGAATCAATGATGCGCTTTGTAGATAAGGTAACTTTACAGGACAGTAAGTTCGTCACCTCGAAAGATTCAGCTCCAAGTTTAATAGACAGTTTGGCACCGTAGGAGACATAATTAGTAGACATGATTGATAGACAGTTTGACAAGGCAGGAGACATTTCGGGACCAAGACAAATCAGTACCTCATTTTGCTACCTTATTCTGTTCCTTTTAATAAATACCATACCCGTAATTTTTTCACAAAAATATTTAATAGAAATTTTTTGGACAAGTAACAATTTCATTCGGACAAGTAAATTTTGGTATGTACTTGTCCTACAGGACAAGTTGAAAAAAAAGTTATTGTAGAGGCCTGATTCTCTATTCTTTATATTGTTGTACCCTAGCATTCTCTATTCTTTATATTGTTGTACCCTAGCATTCTCTATTCTTTATATTGTTGTACCATATCATTCTCTATTCTTTATATTGTTGTACCCTATCATTGTCTATTCTTTATATTGTTGTACCCTATCATTCTCTATTCTTTATATTGTTGTATCTTATCATTCTCTATTCTTTATATTGTTACACCCTATCATTCTCTATTCTTTATATTGTTGTACCCTATCATTATCTATTCTTTATATTGTTGTATACTATCATTCTCTATTCTTTTTATTGTAGTATCCTATCATTCTCTATTCTTTATATTGTTGCACCCTATCATTCTCTATTCTTTACATTGTTACACCCTATCATTCTCTATTCTTTATATTGTTACACCCTATCATTATCTATTCTTAATATTGTTGTACCCTATCATTCTCTATTCTTTATATTGTTGTACCCTATCATTCTATATTCTTTATATTGTTACACCCTATCATTCTCTATTCTTTATATTGTTACACCCTATCATTCTCTATTCTATATATTGTTGTACCCTATCATTCTCTATTCTTTATATTGTTGTACCCTATCATTCTCTATTCTTCATATTGTTACACCCTATCATTATCTATTCTTTATATTGTTGTACCCTATCATTCTCTATTCTTTATATTGTTGTACCCTACCATTCTCTATTCTTTATATTGTTACACCCTATCATTCTCTATTCTTTATATTGTTACACCCTATCATTCTCTATTCTTTATATTGTTACACCCTATCATTCTATATTCTTTATATTGTTGTACCCTATCATTCTTTATTCTTTATATTGTTACACCCTATCATTCTCTATTCTTTATATTGTTACACCCTATCATTCTCTATTCTTTATATTGTTACACCCTATCATTCTATATTCTTTATATTGTTGTACCCTATCATTCTCTATTCTTTATATTGTTACACCCTATCATTATCTATTCTTTATATTGTTACACCCTATCATTCTCTATTCTTTATATTGTTGTACCCTATCATTCTCTATTCTTTATATTGTTGTAACCTATCATTCTCTATTCTTTATATTGTTGTACCCTATCATTCTCTATTCTTTATATTGTTACACCCTATCATTCTCTATTCTTTATATTGTTGCACCCTATCATTCTCTATTCTTTATATTGTTGTAACCTATCATTCTCTATTCTTTATATTGTTGTACCCTATCATTCTCTATTCTTTATATTGTTACACCCTATCATTCTCTATTCTTTATATTGTTGTACCCTATCATTCTCTATTCTGTATATTGTTGTACCCTATCATTCTCTATTCTTTATATTGTTACACCCTATCATTCTCTATTCTTTATATTGTTGTACCCTATCATTCTCTATTCTTTATATTGTTGTACCCTATCATTCTCTATTCTTTATAATGTTGTACCCTATCATTCTCTATTCTTTATATTGTTGTACCCTATCATTCTCTATTCTAAATATTGTTGTACCCTATCATTCTCTATTCTTTATATTGTTGTACCCTATCATTCTCTATTCTTTATATTGTTATACCCTATCATTCTCTATTCTTTATATTGTTACACCCTATCATTCTCTATTCTTTATATTTTTGTACCCTATCATTCTCTATTCTTTATATTGTTGTACCCTATCATTCTCTATTCTTTATATTGTTGTACCCTATCATTCTCTATTCTTTATATTGTTGTACCCTATCATTCTCTATTCTTTATATTGTTGTACCCTATCATTATCTATTCTTTATATTGTTGTACCCTATCATTCTCTATTCTTTATATTGTTGTACCCTATCATTCTCTATTCTTTATATTGTTGTACCCTAGCATTCTCTATTCTTTATATTGTTATACCCTATCATTCTCTATTCTTTATATTGTTGTACCCTATCATTGTCTATTCTTTATATTGTTGTACCATATCATTCTCTATTCTTTATATTGTTGTACCATATCATTCTCTATTCTGTATATTGTTGTACCCTATCATTCTCAGGCCTCGACAATAACGCTTGTCCGATTGCCCGGTACCAGAGGGAAAAAAGGTCGGACAAGTAATAGCTGTATCAAGCTTGTCCGTTGGGACAAGTGCAATTATTCTGCAGAAAATAACTTTAATCGTATTTTGATGAACAAAGTATTTATAAACAAAAAACAAGAAAACAAATATTAATTTGACATGTTTCTGTATTCTGTTTATTCAAGTGCAAAACCTTTTTCTTCGACATGTTTACTTGCAATCGATATTTTTTAACTGGTTCTTTGTCAAGTACTTTTTTCACAGGTAAAAGGTATACTATTCTCGGAAACCAGTCTTACTAATCCGAATCAATGATGCGCTTTGTAGATAAGGTAACTTTACAGGACAGTAAGTTCGTCACCTCGAAAGATTCAGCTCCAAGTTTAATAGACAGTTTGGCACCGTAGGAGACATAATTAGTAGACATGATTGATAGACAGTTTGACAAGGCAGGAGACATTTCGGGACCAAGACAAATCAGTACCTCATTTTGCTACCTTATTCTGTTCCTTTTAATAAATACCATACCCGTAATTTTTTCACAAAAATATTTAATAGAAATTTTTTGGACAAGTAACAATTTCATTCGGACAAGTAAATTTTGGTATGTACTTGTCCTACAGGACAAGTTGAAAAAAAAGTTATTGTAGAGGCCTGATTCTCTATTCTTTATATTGTTGTACCCTAGCATTCTCTATTCTTTATATTGTTGTACCCTAGCATTCTCTATTCTTTATATTGTTGTACCATATCATTCTCTATTCTTTATATTGTTGTACCCTATCATTGTCTACTCTTTATATTGTTGTACCCTATCATTCTCTATTCTTTATATTGTTGTATCTTATCATTCTCTATTCTTTATATTGTTACACCCTATCATTCTCTATTCTTTATATTGTTGTACCCTATCATTATCTATTCTTTATATTGTTGTATACTATCATTCTCTATTCTTTTTATTGTAGTATCCTATCATTCTCTATTCTTTATATTGTTGCACCCTATCATTCTCTATTCTTTACATTGTTACACCCTATCATTCTCTATTCTTTATATTGTTACACCCTATCATTATCTATTCTTAATATTGTTGTACCCTATCATTCTCTATTCTTTATATTGTTGTACCCTATCATTCTATATTCTTTATATTGTTACACCCTATCATTCTCTATTCTTTATATTGTTACACCCTATCATTCTCTATTCTATATATTGTTGTACCCTATCATTCTCTATTCTTTATATTGTTGTACCCTATCATTCTCTATTCTTCATATTGTTACACCCTATCATTATCTATTCTTTATATTGTTGTACCCTATCATTCTCTATTCTTTATATTGTTGTACCCTACCATTCTCTATTCTTTATATTGTTACACCCTATCATTCTCTATTCTTTATATTGTTACACCCTATCATTCTCTATTCTTTATATTGTTACACCCTATCATTCTATATTCTTTATATTGTTGTACCCTATCATTCTTTATTCTTTATATTGTTACACCCTATCATTCTCTATTCTTTATATTGTTACACCCTATCATTCTCTATTCTTTATATTGTTACACCCTATCATTCTATATTCTTTATATTGTTGTACCCTATCATTCTCTATTCTTTATATTGTTACACCCTATCATTATCTATTCTTTATATTGTTACACCCTATCATTCTCTATTCTTTATATTGTTGTACCCTATCATTCTCTATTCTTTATATTGTTGTAACCTATCATTCTCTATTCTTTATATTGTTGTACCCTATCATTCTCTATTCTTTATATTGTTACACCCTATCATTCTCTATTCTTTATATTGTTACACTCTATCATTCTATATTCTTTATATTGTTACACCCTATCATTCTCTATTCTTTATATTGTTACACCCTATCATTCTATATTCTTTATATTGTTGTACCCTATCATTCTTTATTCTTTATATATTGTTACACCCTATCATTCTCTATTCTTTATATTGTTACACCCTATCATTCTCTATTCTATATATTGTTGTACCCTATCATTCTCTATTCTTTATATTGTTACACCCTACCATTATCTATTCTTTATATTGTTACACCCTATCATTCTATATTCTTTATATTGTTACACCCTATCATTCTCTATTCTTTATATTGTTGCACCCTATCATTGTCTATTCTTTATATTGTTGTACCCTATCATTCTCTATTCTTTATATTGTTACACCCTATCATTCTATATTCTTTATATTGTTGTACCCTATCATTCTTTATTCTTTATATATTGTTACACCCTATCATTCTCTATTCTTTATATTGTTACACCCTATCATTCTCTATTCTATATATTGTTGTACCCTATCATTCTCTATTCTTTATATTGTTACACCCTACCATTATCTATTCTTTATATTGTTACACCCTATCATTCTATATTCTTTATATTGTTACACCCTATCATTCTCTATTCTTTATATTGTTGCACCCTATCATTGTCTATTCTTTATATTGTTGTACCCTATCATTCTCTATTTTTTATATTGTTACACCCTATCATATTTATTCTTTATATTGTTGTACCCTATCATTCCCTATTCTTTATATTGTTGTACCCTATCATTGTCTATTCTTTATATTGTTACACCCTATCATTCTCTATTCTTTATATTGTTGTACCCTATCATTCTCTATTCTTTATATTGTTACACCCTAATATTCTCTATTCTTTATATTGTTACACCCTATCATTATCTATTCTTTATATTGTTACACCCTATCATTGTCTATTCTTTATATTGCTACACCCTATCATTCTCTATTCTTTATATTGTTGTACCCTATCATTCTCTATTCTTTATATTGTTACACCCTATCATTGTCTATTCTTTATATTGCTACACCCTATCATTCTCTATTCTTTATATTGTTGTACCCTATCATTCTCTATTCTTTATATTGTTTTACCCTATCTTTCTCTATTCTTTATATTGTTGTACCCTATCATTCTCTATTCTTTATATTGTTGTACCCTATCATTCTCTATTCTTTATATTGTTGTACCCTATCATTCTCTATTCTTTATATTGATGTAACCTATCATTCTCTATTCTTTATATTGTTGTACCCTATCATTCTCTATTCTTTATATTGTTGTACCCTATCATTCTCTATTCTATATATTGTTGTACCCTATCATTCTCTATTCATTATATTGTTGTACCCTATCATTCTCTATTCTTTATATTGTTACACCCTATCATTCTCTATTCTTTATATTGTTACACCCTATCATTCTCTATTCTTTATATTGTTGTACAATATCATTCTCTATTCTTTATATTGTTACCCTCTATCAAATTCATTCTTTATATTGTTACACCCTATCATTCTCTATTCTTTATATTGTTACACCCTATCATTCTCTATTCTTTATATTGTTACACCCTATCATTATCTATTCTTTATATTGTTACACCTATCATTATCTATTCTTTATATTGTTGTACCCTAGCATTATCTATTCTTTATATTGTTACACCCTATCATTCTCTATTTTTTATATTGTTGTACCCTATCATTCTCTATTCTTTATATTGTTGTACCCTATCATTATCTATTCTTTATATTGTTACACCCTATCATTCTCTATTCTTTATATTGTTACACCCTATCATTATCTATTCTTTATATTGTTGTACCCTAGCATTATCTATTCTTTATATTGTTACACCCTATCATTCTCTATTTTTTATATTGTTGTACCCTATCATTCTCTATTCTTTATATTGTTGTACCCTATCATTATCTATTCTTTATATTGTTACACCCTATCATTCTCTATTCTTTATATTGTTACACCCTATCATTATCTATTCTTTATATTGTTGTACCCTATCATTCTCTATTCTTTATATTGTTGTATCTTATCATTCTCTATTCTTTATATTGTTACACCCTATCATTCTCTATTCTTTATATTGTTGTACCCTATCATTATCTATTCTTTATATTGTTGTATACTATCATTCTCTATTCTTTTTATTGTAGTATCCTATCATTCTCTATTCTTTATATTGTTGCACCCTATCATTCTCTATTCTTTACATTGTTACACCCTATCATTCTCTATTCTTTATATTGTTGTACCCTATCATTATCTATTCTTTATATTGTTGCACCCTATCATTCTCTATTCTTTACATTGTTACACCCTATCATTCTCTATTCTTTATAGTGTTGTACCCTATCATTATCTATTCTTTTTATTGTAGTACCCTATCATTCTCTATTCTTTATATTGTTGTACCCTATCATTCTCTATTCTTTATAGTGTTGTACCCTATCATTATCTATTCTTTTTATTGTAGTACCCTATCATTCTCTATTCTTTATATTGTTGTAACCTATCATTCTCTATTCTTTATATTGTTTTACCCTATCATTATCTATTCTTTATATTGTTGTACCCTATCATTCTCTTTTCTTTATATTGTTACACCCTATCATTCTCTATTCTTTATATTGTTACACCCTATCATTATCTATTCTTTATATTGTTACACCCTATCATTCCCTATTCTTTATATTGTTGTACCTTATCATTTTCTATTCTTTATATTGTTACACCTAATCATCATTTTCTATTCTTTATATTGTTTTACCCTATTATTTTCTATTCTTTATATTGTTGTACCCTATCATTCTCTATTCTTTATATTGTTACACCCTATCATTATCTATTCTTTATATTGTTACACCCTATCATTCTCTATTCTTTATATTGTTACACCCTATCATTCTCTATTCTTTATATTGTTACACCCTATCATTCTCTTTTCTTTATATTGTTGTACCCTATCATTCTCTATTCTTTATATTGTTACACCCTACCATTCTCTATTCTTTATATTGTTGTACCCTATCATTCTCTATTCTTTATATTGTTGTAACCTATCATTCTCTATTCTTTATATTGTTGTACCCTATCATTGTCTATTCTTTATATTGTTGTACCCTATCATTCCCTATTCTTTATATCGTTGTACCCTATCATTCTCTATTCTTTATATTGTTGTACCCTATCATTATCTATTCTTTATATTGTTACACCCTATCATTCTCTATTCTTTATATTGTTACACCCTATCATTATCTATTCTTTATATTGTTGTACCCTAGCATTATCTATTCTTTATATTGTTACACCCTATCATTCTCTATTTTTTATATTGTTGTACCCTATCATTCTCTATTCTTTATATTGTTGTACCCTATCATTATCTATTCTTTATATTGTTACACCCTATCATTCTCTATTCTTTATATTGTTACACCCTATCATTATCTATTCTTTATATTGTTGTACCCTATCATTCTCTATTCTTTATATTGTTGTATCTTATCATTCTCTATTCTTTATATTGTTACACCCTATCATTCTCTATTCTTTATATTGTTGTACCCTATCATTATCTATTCTTTATATTGTTGTATACTATCATTCTCTATTCTTTTTATTGTAGTATCCTATCATTCTCTATTCTTTATATTGTTGCACCCTATCATTCTCTATTCTTTACATTGTTACACCCTATCATTCTCTATTCTTTATATTGTTGTACCCTATCATTATCTATTCTTTATATTGTTGTATACTATCATTCTCTATTCTTTTTATTGTAGTATCCTCTTATTTTCTATTCTTTATATTGTTGCACCCTATCATTCTCTATTCTTTACATTGTTACACCCTATCATTCTCTATTCTTTATAGTGTTGTACCCTATCATTATCTATTCTTTTTATTGTAGTACCCTATCATTCTCTATTCTTTATATTGTTGTACCCTATCATTCTCTATTCTTTATATTGTTACACCCTATCATTCTCTATTCTTTATATTGTTGTAACCTATCATTCTCTATTCTTTATATTGTTTTACCCTATCATTATCTATTCTTTATATTGTTGTACCCTATCATTCTCTATTCTTTATATTGTAACACCCTATCATTATCTATTCTTTATATTGTTACACCCTATCATTCCCTATTCTTTATATTGTTGTACCTTATCATTTTCTATTCTTTATATTGTTACACCTAATCATCATTTTCTATTCTTTATATTGTTTTACCCTATTATTTTCTATTCTTTATATTGTTGTACCCTATCATTCTCTATTCTTTATATTGTTACACCCTATCATTATCTATTCTTTATATTGTTACACCCTATCATTCTCTATTCTTTATATTGTTACACCCTATCATTCTCTATTCTTTATATTGTTACACCCTATCATTCTCTTTTCTTTATATTGTTGTACCCTATCATTCTCTATTCTTTATATTGTTACACCCTACCATTCTCTATTCTTTATATTGTTGTACCCTATCATTCTCTATTCTTTATATTGTTGTAACCTATCATTCTCTATTCTTTATATTGTTGTACCCTATCATTGTCTATTCTTTATATTGTTGTACCCTATCATTCCCTATTCTTTATATCGTTGTACCCTATCATTCTCTATTCTTTATATTGTTGTGCCCTATCATTCCCTATTCTTTATATCGTTGTACCCTATCATTCTCTATTCTTTATATTGTTGTACCTTATCATTCTCTATTCTTTATATTGTTGTACCCTATCATTATCTATTCTTTATATTGTTACACCCTATCATTTTGTTTTCTTCATATTGTTGTACCCTATTAATTTTTAATTTAGTGTTGCACTTCTATTATTTTCTATTTTGATATATTTTTGTACCCTAGTTTTTGTCATTCTTAATAAAGTCGTAGCCTATCATCATTTTCTATTCTTTATATTGTTACACCTAATGATCATTTTCTATTCTTTATATTGTTTTACCCTATTATTTTCTATTCTTTATATTGTTACACCCTATCATTCTCTATTCTTTTATATTGTTACACCCTATCATTCTCTATTCTTTATATTGTTACACCTATCATTCTCTATTCTTTTATATTGTTACACCCTATCATTCTCTATTCTTTATATTGTTACACCCTATCATTCTCTATTCTTTATATTGTTACACCCTATCATTCTCTATTCTTTATATTGTTGTACCCTATCATTCTCTATTCTTTATATTGTTACACTCTATCATTCTATATTCTTTATATTGTTGTACCCTATCATTCTCTATTCTTTATATTGTTATACCCTATCATTCTCTATTCTGTATAATGTTGTACCCTAGCATTCTCTATTCTTTATATTGTTACACCCTATCATTATCTATTCTTTATATTGTTGTACCCTATCATTCTCTATTCTTTATATTGTTACACCCTATCATTCTCTATTCTTTATATTGTTGTACCCTATCATTCTCTATTCTTTATATTGTTACACCCTATCATTGTCTATTCTTTATATTTTTACACCCTATCAATCTCTATTCTTTATATTGTTGTACCTTATCATTCTCTATTCTTTATATTGTTGTACCCTATCATTCTCTATTCTTTATATTGTTACAACCTATCATTTTCTATTCTTTATATTGTTGTACCCTATCATTCTCTATTCGTTATATTGTTACAACCTATCATTTTCTATTCTTTATATTGTTGTACCCTATCAATCTCTATTCTTTATATTTTTGTACCTTATCATTCTCTATTCTTTTATATTGTTACACCCTATCATTCTCTATTCTTTATATTGTTACACCTATCATTCTCTATTCTTTTATATTGTTACACCCTATCATTCTCTATTCTTTATATTGTTACACCCTATCATTATCTATTCTTTATATTGTTATATTGTTAGACCTAATCATCATTTTCTATTCTTTATATTGTTTTACCCTATTATTTTCTATTCACAATATTGTTGCACCCTATCATTCTCTATTCTTTATATTGTTACACCCTATCATTCTCTATTCTTTATATTGTTACACCCTATCATTCTCTATTCTTTATATTGTTACACCCTATCATTCTCTATTCTTTATATTGTTACACCCTGTCATTCTCTATTCTTTATATTGTTATACCCTATCATTATCTATTCTTTATATTGTTACACCCTATCATTATCTATTCTGTATATTGTTACACCCTATCATTCTCTATTCTTTATATTGATGTACCCTATCATTCTCTATTCTTTATAATGTTGCACCCTATCATTCTCTATTCTTTATATTGTTGTACCCTATCATTCTCTATTCTTTATATTGTTACACCCTATCATTCTCTATTCTTTATATTGTTGTACCCTATCATTCTCTATTCTTTATAATGTTGCACCCTATCATTCTCTATTCTTTATATTGTTACACCTATCATTCTCTATTCTTTATATTGTTACACCATATCATTGTCTATTCTTTATATTGTTACACCCTATCAATCTCTATTCTTTATATTGTTGTACCCTATCATTCTCTATTCTTTATATTGTTGTACCCTATCATTCTCTATTCTTTATATTGTTACAACCTATCATTTTCTATTCTTTATATTGTTGTACCCTATCATTCTCTATTCTTTATATTGTTATACCCTATCATTCTCTATTCGTTATATTGTTACAACCTATCATTTTCTATTCTTTATATTGTTGTACCCTATCAATCTCTATTCTTTATATTTTTGTACCTTATCATTCTCTATTCTTTATATTGTTGTACCCTATCATTCTCTATTCTTTATATTGTTTTACCCTATTATTTTCTATTCACAATATTGTTACACCCTATCATTCTCTATTCTTAATATTGTTTTACCCTATTATTTTCTATTCACAATATTGTTACACCCTATCATTCCCTGTTGTTTATATTGTTACACCCTATCATTCTATATTTTTTATAGTTTTGCACCCTATCATCATTTTCTATTCTTTATAATGTTGCACCCTATCATTTCTATTCTTTATATTGTTACACCCTATCATTCTCTATTCTTTATATTGTTATACCCTATCATTATCTATTCTTTATATTGTTACACCCTATCATTCTCTATTCTTTATATTGTTGTACCCTATCATTCTCTATTCTTTATATTGTTACACCCTATCATTGTCTATTCTTTATATTGTTACACCCTATCAATCTCTATTCTTTATATTGTTGTACCCTATCATTCTCTATTCTTTATATTGTTGTACCCTATCATTCTCTATTCTTTATATTGTTACAACCTATCATTTTCTATTCTTTATATTGTTGTACCCTATCATTCTCTATTCTTTATATTGTTACAACCTATCATTTTCTATTCTTTATATTGTTGTACCCTATCAATCTCTATTCTTTATATTTTTGTACCTTATCATTCTCTATTCTTTATATTGTTGTACCCTATCATTCTCTATTCTTTATATTGTTTTACCCTATTATTTTCTATTCACAATATTGTTACACCCTATCATTCTCTATTTTTTATATTGTTTTACCCTATTATTTTCTATTCACAATATTGTTACACCCTATCATTCTCTATTCTTTATATTGTTACACCCTATCATTCTCTATTCTTTATATTGTTGTACCCTATCATAATCTATTCTTTATATTGTTACACCCTATCATTTCTATTCTTTATATTGTTGCACCCTGTTATTTTTGTTTTAATTAATTGTTTTGCCCATTTCTGATCATTCCTAATGTGTGTTTGTCCTATATCTGTAAAATCTATGAACCCCCTCCACATCCTCCTTTATCTGTATTACCTTTAAATCTAAACCCTCCTATATATTATCATTCCACACCCTTCTATATCTGTGTGCTTCCTCCATACCACCTTCCTCTATCTGTATAACTTTCCACATCCTCCTCTATCTGTATTACTCATCCACACCCTCCTGTATCTGTATTACCAATCCACACCCTTCTATATCTGTATTACCCATCCACAACCTCCTGTATCTGTATAACCCATTCACACCAGCCTATATCTGTAAAACCCATCCACACATTCCTATATCTATATTACTCATCTACACCCTCCTATATATGTGTGACTCATTCACACCTTCCTATATCTGTACAACCTATCCACACCCTCCTTATATCTGTATTACTCATCCACAACCTCCTGTATCTGTATAACCCATCCACACCCTCCTATATCCGTATAACTAATCTACACCCTCCTATATCTTTATAACTCATCCACACCCTCCTATATCTGTATAAATCATCCACACCCTCCTCTGTCTGTATAACCTATCAACAACTTCCTATATCTATAATAATCCTCAACACACTCCTCTATCTATATTACTCATCCACACCCTCCTTTATCCGTAAAACTCATCCACACCCTCCTATATCCGTATAACTCATCCACACCCTCCTATATCAATATAATTTATCCACTCCTATATCTGTATACCCCATCCATACCCCCCTATATCTGTATACCCAATTCACACCCTCTGATATCTGTATATCCCATCCAAATCCTCCTATATCTGTATAACTCACCCACACCCTCCTATTTCTGTATTACTCATCACTCCCTCCTATATCAATATAACTCATCTACACCCTCCTATATCTGTTTACACAATTCACACCCTCCTATATCTGTATACCCCATCCACATCCCCCTAAACATGTATACACTATTCACACCCTCCTATATATGTTTAACCCATCCACACCCTCCTATATCTGTATACCTCCTCCACACCCTCCTATATCGGTACACCCCATCCACACCCTCCTATATCTGTATACCCCATCCACACCCTCCTATATCTGTATAATCAATCCACACCTCCTAAATCTGTATACCCCATCCACACCCTCCTATATCTGTATACCCCATCCACACCCTCCTATATCTGTATACCCTATTCACACCCTCCTATATTTGTATACCCTATCTATACCCTCCTATATCTGTATACCCTATCCACACCCTCCTATATCTGTATACCCTATGTATACCCTCCTATATCTGTAAACCCCATCCACACCCTTCTATATTTGTATACCCTATTTCTACCCTCCTACATTTGTATACCCTATGTTTTCCCTCCTATATTTGTATACCCTATTTCTACCCTCCTATATCTGTATACCCTATTTCTACCCTTCTACATTTGTATACCCTATATATACCCTCCTATATCTGTATACCCTATTTCTACCCCATATATTTGTTTACCCTATGTATACCCTCCTATATCTGTATACCCCATCCACACCCTCCTATATTTGTATACCCTATGTATACCCTCCTATATCTGTATACCACATCCACACCCTCCTATATTTGTATACCCCATGTATACCCTCCTATATCTGTATATCCCATCCACACCCTCCTATATTTGTATACCCTATGTATACCCTCCTATATCTGTATACCTTATTTCTACCTTCCTATATTTGTATACCCTATGTATACCCTCCTATATCTGTATACCACATCCACACCCTCCTATATTTGTATACCCTATGTATACCCTCCTATATCTATATACCTTATTTCTACCCTCCTATATCTGTACACCCTATGTATACCCTCTTATATCTGTATACCCCATCCACACCCTCCTATATTTGTAAACCCTATGTATCCCATCCTATATCTGTATACCCTCCTATATCTGTATACCCCATCCATACCCATCTCGTGATCGTATAATTGTTGTTTGCTTTGTGTTTTGAATAGAGAAAAAGACGTCAATACAAATGGATGATTTAATGCTGGAAACACAATGACATTAATACATATCAACCATGACGTTACATATAGAGAGCGGTAACGCGTATAAGTACTTGTATGAATCCTGGGTAATGTGATTGTCTCTATTTATCCTCGACACCCTCCTATATTTGTATACCCTATTTCTACCCTCCTATATTTGTATACCTTATTTCTACCCTCCTATATTTGTATACCCTATGTATACCCTCTTATATCTGTATACCACATCCACACCCTCCTATATTTGTATACCCTATGTATACCCTCCTTTATCTGTATTATACCCCATCCACAACCTCCTATATTTGTATACCCTATGTATACCCTCCTATATCTGTATACCCCATTCACACCCTCCTATATTTGTATACCCTATGTATACCCTCCTATATCTGTATACCTTATTTCTACCCTCCTATATCTGTATACCCTATTTATACCCTCCTATATCTGTATACCCCATCCACACCCTCCTATATTTGTATAGCCTATTTCTACCCTCCTATATTTGTATACCCTATTTCTACCCTCCTATATCTGTATAGCCTATTTCTACCCTCCTATATTTGTATACCCTATTTCTACCCTTCTATATCTGTATAGCCTATTTCTACCCTCCTATATTTGTATACCCTATTTCTACCCTCCTATATTTGTATACCCTATTTCTACCCTCCTATATCTGTATAGCCTATTTCTACCCTCCTATATCTGTATACCCTATTTCTACCCTCCTATATTTGTATAGCCTATTTCTACCCTCCTATATTTGTATAGCCTATTTCTACCCTCCTATATTTGTATACCCTATTTCTACCCTCCTATATCTGTATACCCTATTTCTACCCTCCTATATCTGTATACCCTATTTCTACCCTCCTATATTTGTATACCCTATTTCTACCCTCCTATATCTGTATATAGTTATTTTACAGCATTTCATAGTTTTTAGTGTTTATCTTTTATGTTGTGTGGCACAAGGTTTAAGCATCCAAGAATGTCATAAATGCAACTTTTCAACGTGGATTGCCAAATCTGACGTTAAATAATGGCCGCCATTACGTGTTGACAACGTCGTCTAGTGAACCGTATCATTGAGCGCTGAAATTCTTACTTAGGCGCTTCCGGTTGTCCTACTGGTATTGTTCAAATAAGGAAATAAATAGATTAGGACATTTATCTCTTGACACTAAACAGCTTTGTAGAAATTGTCTCCATAGGATCATCTCTTTCAAATTATTGCATTAAATATTTTCAAACTGCCAACAATATGAAATAATTAAGAAATTTTTATTTTCCCCTTATTGAATCCATATAAATATTGTCTAGTAGTGTTTATTCCTGTATAGGAAATATGTTTCACCCATCACAAAGATTATCTGTCATTGCCCACCTCGCATCTGTTTGAATATATAAACACATGGTGAACGAATGACAATGCATTGCTAAGACTGTTTTGATATCATCACATAACTTTGTTATAGTTGTCATGACAACGGATTGGTGTAAGTTTTGTTTGACAATTTGTTTGTTTACACTGACTTTAGTTACAGCCAGTATGATAGTCTATGTGTTTTATAGTAAAATTTAGACATTCAAGTCTATATAACTTTTTCATATTTTAAGTCCAATTTAAATTATCATATGATTTTTAACTATAGCCTTGAAAAAGATTTAATTTGACCAAGCATATGTTATACATCATTTTAGTGATTTATTACTTAATAGTTAAACACTGGTTATGTACTATAAAATATTACCTCATGTGTTGTAACCAAGGGACTTGCACCTCCTTGTTCTACCAGACATCTTGTGGTCTGTATATATCCCCTCACAGCAGCCCAATGTAAAGCTGTATATCCACCATTCTATAATATAACCAAATAACATGTAACTATTATGTACAATACTTTGTTATCAATATCAATAATATACAACATATCCTACAACTGACTTAAAACTTGTCTGATAAACTGGACAATGTTGTGTAATAAATATAAACTAAATATATATCACATGAATCAGTGGTCAAAACTGAATAAAATGACCAGTCACACTTGTATTTATACTGTACATAAACAATAAATAAACATGTTTTGTTGTGAAATGTCAAAACTTCCATTAAACCTGAAATCTTAAAAAAATATTTTTTTCAAGAAATGTGTAAAATAATTATATCAATGGATTCAGTAGAACAAAACAAGTAAAATGAGACCCCACTTTATATGATTCTTACAAATATTTGTAAACTGTCTAATTAACAACATGATTTAGTGTAGATTAATAGTAATGTGATCAGACTAAGTAGATAACATACTGTTTCTGTGATGTCGATCTTACATTCTCTATCAATGAGAAGACGACAGATCTCCAGGTGTCCTTCAATGGCAGCAAACATTAATGCTGTCTGTCCACCATACACCTGGAATAATACAACTGACATCAAAACTTGTCTGATAAACTGGACAATGTTGTGTAATAAATATAAACATAATATATATCACATGAATTAGTGGTCAAAACTGAATAAAATGACCAGTCACACTTGTATTTATATTGTATATAAACAACAAATAAACATGTTTTGTTGTGAAATCTCAAAACTTCCATTAAATCTGATATCTTAAAAAAATATTTTTTTCAAGAAATGTGTAAAATAATTATATCAATGGATTCAGTAGAACAAAACAAGTAAAATGAGACCCCACTTTATATGATTCTTACAAATATTTGTAAACTGTCTAATTAACAACATGATTTAGTGTAGATTAATAGTAATGTGATCAGACTAAGTAGATAACATACATTTGTGATGTCGATCTTACATCCTCTACCAATGAGGAATCTACAGATCTCCAGGTGTCCTCTTAAGGCAGCAGACATTAATGCTGTCTGTCCATTCTCCTGGAATAATACAACTGACATCAAAACTTGTCTGATAAACTGGACAATGTTGTGTAATAAATATAAACTAAATATATATCACATGAATCAGTGGTCAAAACTAAATAAAATGACCAGTCACACTTGTATTTATATTGTATATAAACAATAAATAAACATGTTTTGTTGTGAAATGTCAAGACTTCCATAAAACCTGATTTCTTAAAAAAAATATTTTTTTCAAGAAATGTGTAAAATAATTATATCAATGGATTCAGTAGAACAAAACAAACAAAATGAGACCCCACTTTATATGATTCTTACAAATATTTGTTCATTAAAACTGTCTAATTAACAACAGGAATTAGTGTAGATTAATAGTAATGTGATCAGACAAAGTAGATAACATACATCTGTGATGTCGATCTTACATCCTCTATCAATGAGGAGTTTACAGACCTCCAGGCGTCCTACACTGACAGCCATCATTAATGCTGTCCGTCCAACAACCTGGAATAATACAACTGACATCAAAACTTGTCTGATAAACTGGACAATGTTGTGTAATAAATATAAACAAAATATATATCACATGAATCAGTGGTCAAAACTGAATAAAATGACCAGTCACACTTGTATTTATATTGATCATAAACAACAAATAAACAACAAGTTTTTTTGTGAGATGTCAAAACTTCCATCAGAACTGTCATGTTAATTTTTTTTTTTTTAAAGAAATGAATAAAATATTTATATCAAAGGATTCATTACAATTCTCTGAGTAAAATGACATCTCACTTTATATAATTCTAACAAGTATTTGTTGATATAATGATTAAATCTGTCTGATTAACATGATTCAGAATAATGATCATTTTTTTTAAAAGTAACTTTTTCAAAGAAATATGAAAAATAGTTACATTTCCTGATTAAGCACGTGGAGACAAACAAAATGAGACCCCACTTTATATGATTCTTACAAATATTTGTTGTCCATTAAACCTGTTTAATTAACAACATAATTTTGTATATATTAAGGAATGTGGTCAAAATGAAGCAATAACATACATGTGTGATATTTGTTTTACACCCGTTGTAAAACCTTGGTGTAAAAAATTTCTTGTAAATATTCTAGGTAAGAACTTTATCACCTATAATTCAAAACAAACAAAAACTATTCTGAAGTAACTTGTAGTTGTGTGTTTTATACTGCTGGTGTTCAATTTGTTCTGTTCTGAAGTAACTTGCAGTTGTGTTTTATACTGCTGGTGTACAATCTGTTATGTTCAGAAGTAATTTGTAGTTGTGTGTTTTAGATTTCTTATGTACAATTTGTTCTGTTCAAAAGTAACTTGTAGTTGTGTGTTTTTTTACTGCTTATGTACAATTTGTTCTGTTCTGAAGTAACTTGTAGTTGTGTGTTTTAACCTGCTGGTGTACAATCTGTTATGTTCTGAAGTAATTTGTAGTTGTGTGTTTTATATTTCTTATGTACAATTTGTTCTGTTCTGAAGTAACTTGTAGTTGTGTGTTTTTTTACTGCTTATGTACAATTTGTTCCGTTCTGAAGTAACTTGTAGTTGTGTGTTTTATACTGCTGGTGTACAATCTGTTATGTTCTGAAGTAATTTGTAGTTGTGTGTTTTATACTGCTGGTGTACAATTTGTTATGTTCTGAAGTAATTTGTTGTTGTGTGTTTTATATTTCTTATGTACAATTTGTTCTGTTCTGAAGTAACTTGTAGTTGTGTGATATAACTTGCTGGTGTACAATCTGTTATGTTCTGAAGTAATTTGTAGTTGTGTGTTTTATATTTCTTATGTACAATTTGTTCTGTTCTGAAGTAACTTGTAGTTGTGTTTTTTTTTACTGCTGATGTACAATTTGTTCCGTTCTGAAGTAACTTGTAGTTGTGTGTTTTATACTGCTGGTGTACAATCTGTTATGTTCCGAAGTAACTTGTAGTTGTGTGTTTTGATACTGCTGGTGTACAATCTGTTATGTTCTTAAGTAATTTGTAGTTGTGTGTTTTATACTGCTGGTGTACAATTTGTTATGTTCTGAAGTAATTTGTTGTTGTGTGTTTTATATTTCTTATGTACAATTTGTTCTGTTCTGAAGTAACTTGTAGTTGTGTGTTTTAACCTGCTGGTGTACAATCTGTTATGTTCTGAAGTAATTTGAAGTTGTGTGTTTTATACTGCTGGTGAACAATTTGTTCTGTTCTGAAGTAACTTGTAGTTTTGTGTTTTTTTACTGCTTATGTACAATTTGTTCTGCTCTGAAGTAACTTGTAGTTGTGTGTTTTATACTGCTGGTGTACAATTTGTTATGTTCTGAAGTAATTTGTTGTTGTGTGTTTTATATTTCTGATGTACAATTTGTTCTGTTCTGAAGTATCTTGTAGTTGTGTGTTTTATACTGCTGGTGTACAATTTGTTCTGTTCTGAAGTAACTTGTAGTTGTGTGTTTTATACTGCTGGTGTACAATTTGTTCTGTTCTGAAGTAACTTGTAGTTGTGTGTTTTATACTGCTGGTGTACAATTTGTTCTGTTCTGAAGTAACTTGTAGTTGTGTGTTTTATACTGCTGGTGTTCAATCTGTTATGTTCTGAAGTAATTTGTTGTTGTGTATTTTATATTTCTTATGTACAATTTGTTCTGTTCTGATGTAACTTGTGTGTTTTATACTGCTGGTGTACAATCTGTTATGTTCTGAACTAATTTGTTGTTATGTGTTTTATATTGCTTATGTACAATTGGTTCTGTTCTGAAGTAACTTGTAGTTGTGTGTTTTATATTGCTAATGTACAATTTGTGCTGTTCTGAAGTCACTTGTAGGTGTGTGTTTTATACTGCTGGTTTACAATTTGTTATGTTATGAAGTAACTTGTGGTTGTGTGTTTTATATTTCTTATGTACAATTTGTTCTGTTCTGAAGTCACTTGTAGTTGTGTGTTTTATATTTCTTATGTACAATTTGTTCTGTTCTGAAGTAACTTGTAGTTGTGTGTTTTATAATGCTTGTGTACAATTTGTTCTGTTCTGAAGTAATTTGTAGAACATTGTTTGTTTTAAACTGCTTATGTACAATCTGTTATGTTCTGAAGCAACTTGTTTTTTTATTTTTTATACCTCTGTTATTATAGATCTAAAGTAAATTGTTGTCGTGTGTTTATGTACAATATTCAACATTTTGAAGTTACTTGTAGTTTTCACTGTTTCACTGTGCTTTAATTTTAAGTAACATGTAGTTTTGTGTCTTTTTTTGTTCATGTACCATAAAAGGCTGTATCTTCAAATGATTTTTCTATGAATTATTAAAATAAGGTAGTTTTGAATGTGACTATTTTACTTACATCTTGATAATTAATGTCTGCACCATTCTGTAGGCTTAATTTTAAGGCTTCTGTATCTCCCTCCAAAGCAGCTGTAGTAAGTTTCTGAAAGTAAAACATAGAAATTACATTTAATCTTGATAATCAATGTCTGCACCATTCTGTAGACATAATTTTAAGGCTTCTATATCTCTATTCCCAGCAGCTGTAGTAAGTTTCTGTAAGTAAACCGTAATAAAAATGATATTGTAATAAATGTCCTTACTGTTAAATTAGGTAATAACTATGTTTTCTTCTGTTTAGCAATGCTTACATAAATCAGTAGTATCCTTCCTTCAAATAACAGATAGAGAGGAATTCTTTAAATAGCATATAATTGTTGGGATTTATGCATTTTATATTATCAAGAAAAACACCAAGAGTGCACACACTGAAATGTCTCGCCTTCTTTACTAATCATTGATATTATGTCGATAGTCCTACATAAAAAGCTTTATGACAACTGTCACATTAAATTAACATTAACCAAGAAAACTGAACATTGACCAATGAACCATGAAAATGAGGTCAAGGCATGTACAGCTAACAATTCTTCCAAACAACAGATATAGTTGACCTATTGGTTATAGTCTAAGAAAACCAGACCAAAACACAAAAACTTAACACTGAGCAATGAACCGTGGAAATGAGGTCAAAGTAAAATAAATAAAATGTGATTGACATATACATCATAAAATATTTCCATACAACAAAGACATATTGCATAAAGTATTAAATAAAAAGACCAAAACTAAAAAACTGAACTTTGACCACTGAACCATGAAAATGAGGTCACGGTCAGATGACACCTGCCAGCTAGACATGTACACCTTACAATCATTCCATACACCAAATATGGTAGACCTATTGCATACAGTATAAGAAAAACAGACCAAAACACAAAAACCTTACTGTAACCACTGAACCATAAAAATGAGTTCAAGGTCAGATGACACCTGCCAGTTGGACATGTACACCTTACAGTCCTTTCATACACTGAATATACTAGATCTATTGCTTATAGTATCTGAGATATGGACCTGACCACCAAAACTTAACCTTGTTCACTGATTCATGAAATGAGGTCGAGGTGAAGTGAAAACTGTCTAACGGGCATCAAGACCTTGCAAGGTACACACATACCAAATATAGTAATCCTATTACTTATAATAAGAGAGAATTTAACATTACCAAAAATATTTTAGTAGTCACTGAACCATGAAAATGAGGTCAAGGACATTGGACATGTGACTGACGGAAACTTCATAACATGAGGCATCTGTAACAAAGTATGAAGCATCCAGGTCGTCAACCTTCTAAAATATGAAGCTTTTAAGACGTTAGCCGCCGTCGGATCACTATCCCTATGTCGAGCTTTCTGGGACAGGCTCGACAAAATTGTTAACCTTCAAAAATTTTTTTTTTTATAAAATCATGGACTAGATTTGGCATATCCTTGATTTTTCTTTCTTGTCGTATTTTCTGGACTTTGACCTTTGTCCTTTCAAAGACATGCAAAACACTTAGTCCTTTAGTTGCCCCTACTTTTGTCCTTTTTAAGACATGTAGGGCCTGGATGTTTTAATTTGTTGGTTTACGGATCCGCCGACCCGATTTTGCCGATTCCTAGAATAAAAATAAAATTGACTTTTCATGCTTTTTTATTCCCGCCGACCCAAACAAATACATTATCCTTGAAAAATAATTAAATGATTCTTTTTTTATGAAATGAAATGCATGAATCACTGACAAAATTGATAACACTCTCTGTCTGTTGTGAAAAAATAAAACTTCCAGTTTACGTTTCTAAAATAGACAAATCAATTATAACTGACCTTGAAATGTCGTTTACGCAAATAATTTTGCGGAACGAAATCTGTGTTTAAAACCCATTACACAATAAGTTCGTTTCCCTTATTTGTCATCAGTCTGTAAGATGCATAATCTCATAGAAATAGACTTGTCCAAATGTGGACAGGTGGAAAGCACCTTGGAAGTAAAAATTCTGAATATCAACAAGTCATTTAGAATTTTCTTGTTTCATGGATAATAAAAATAAAAATATCGTCCATTTGGATAAAAAACGGGAATGCATGACACTAGATTATAAACCCGATATTCTCGTTTTTTCCGTGGACGAGTCTATTACGTTTTTGACACGTGTGTTGAAACTTATTTTCGTAAGACGTTTTTTACATTTTTTTCTTTATCAGTTTTCGTTTTTGAAGATCATTACTCACCAAGTTTTCTGGAATTGATTAAGAGCTACGCGAATTTGCTTTTCTTGTTTGTGAAAAGACGATTTAATTTCGTCTTTGTCTGTGAACACCCCCCTTTTTTACGGCAAATCATTAGACAATGTCATGCGATATTTATGACAGCTGAGCAAGAATATTTCATCGAACTAAAATTTGAAATGATGACAAAATAGCATAAAAAACATTTTGTTAGAATGGTGAAATGTATATTTATTTTGCATTTTTTTTTCTGTCTTAAAAGATATTTTTTTTTCTTTTTTTTTCCCGACCGACCGACCCGACTTTTTCATGGGGAAAATCCGTAAACCAACAAATTAAAAAACCGTGGCCTAGTTGTCTTTTTCATTCATTAAGTCCTTTAATTGCCCCTAGGTACTTTTTCATCCTTTTTCATATCAGCTAGTAGAAATCTCTCTATTAACTTACTTAAAGAGATACATATATAAATGTATGTAGACTGAATAAATGTAGATGTGGGATATAATAAAGCAATGAGAATGTAACCTAACAAGAAAAAAAAGTGTGTTGTATCAGTCGGCTCTTTATACCATAAAATATATTGGTCTTATTCAATTCACATGAACTTAACAATGGCAAGGGGAGATAACTTCTGTATTTTTATTTTTTTTTTCTGTAGAAAAATTGTCCCAATATTTTTTTCAAATAACTCTACAGACCAGACCTACTTAGAGTTATAAATAAACAAGGATTCTGAAGGTACTACATAAATAATATACACTATCTCCCACCACCTACTTTTAGAATCTTTTTTTCACCTTGCACCTTGCTTTGTCCCAGTTTTGTATTTTTTTGTTTTTGGAATAAGTAGTTTGGTAGTTCACTTAGAATTCTACTAGTTTTTATCTTAAGTTATCACATACTTGTATCTAATTGTACACTAATGGGGAACAAAACTACAAATGACAAGGAGACTATTAAGTAAATCTTACGTAATTCCAACTTTCCATTATAGCCTAAAAATAGAAAAGAATAATTATAGTCAATATACACTGGTAGACCTATTTGGCAAATGACCGCGATTTTTGGCAAATCTCCGCGGAACGGATAATAAATAGCGGTTCATCGTAAATTTTCTGTTTTACAGAATATTTTGCGGTTCTCCGGAGATTTTCCGTGTCTCAGGGAATTATCCGCGTGTCTCAGGGAATTATCCGTTTGTCCGATTAAACTGGTGTGTATTGAGTCAGTGATAGAACCAGTGATGCGTGAGGGACGGTTATTAATAGATCGTTGTATAATCCGTTATCTGTGAGCAACGGTTATTAATAGATCGTTGTGATTATATACAATGTTTACAGTCAGATAAAAATAACCGTCTTATTACCCTTTTCAGTCGAGAAATAAAAAGCGGTGGTTTTGATATTTAAGTTACTTGCAATTTAAATATCGAATTTAGTTCAATAAAGAATAATCTATTTAAATGTGACCAATGAACAGGAAAAGTGCACGTGGTAACTTTGCAATACTACAAATATGTTCACCTTACAAAAATCTTCTTTATTGTCATGATAAGATAAATCAGTTTCTGTTAAAACAGTAAAAACAGAGTCTTAATTACTGCAGATGCCGTAATCCGACATAATGTCATACTGATTTGACACTTGTCTAGTGTGAGTAACACCTGCTGTGATATTTTTGCAATACAACATGGACAAGCGGAAGGTCGTAAATCAATCTGTTGATCCGAATTTAACTTTACCTGTACAGATATTTATTTATGGAGGATATCATAGATACATTTAATAAATTGTATTGTATTCAATGGAGATAATTTAAATACACAATATAATTTATTAAGACATATTTGCAGGTATACATTGAATATGTTTTCTCCAACCAAGAAGGTTTGATATTGAATGCTTTTTTTTTTTTTTTTTTTTTTTTTTTATCAAACTTCGATCTGATCAGTCTCGTAGATTATAAACGAGTAATTCGTTTATAGTTACACATTGTTACCCTTCTAACGTCTTTTTCTTTGTGCTATTAAAAAAAACTCACAATTTTCCACATCAGATCGACATTTATATATATATGAATACTGGAAATCTTTTTTCCGTCCGACACCACGCTCCCCACAAGAGCCCCAAGATATAATCATACCTGTCAATCACTAGCCGCAAGTTGAACATTTTGGTCAGCCTTCCTCGTGCTTTCAATTATGACATCGTTGCGAATTTATTTTTTTTAAATTGACATGTGAAAAGAATAAAGTGATGGGAAGTATATTTTACGACCTATCAGAACTTCTTGTGATTCTAGTAAGATTTTTCTTAGGCCGCATTTCTTTCTAACAAGAATTTTGTAAACGTTGTGTCGCGTGTGTTACTGTTTTCTAAACGATACACGAGTAGAAACAAATACATCGTTTGATAAATCTTTAATGACCCTGTTTGAATTTTCAATAATGCATGCACATGTTGTTGGTAATCAGACTTTTTTACAAACGTAGAAACAAATACTTCGTTTAATCAGGTTGAAGTTAGAAACAAATGCAGCGTTTGTACTAACAAACGACAAACTGCAGACGCATTTTTAGCGTTTGCATAGTTTGTAAAAGTTTATTTTAACTTTGCAAACGTATGTGTTTGATTTTAAGTACGTCATACATTATGTGCGAGCTTAGCCGTTTGCATCGTTTGTGTTAGAAAGAAATGCATCTTTAATGAGTCGGAATCCGTAACCGTCAAAATAGCATGCTTTACAAAAAGATCAGCCAATTCAAACGTTTCTTTACACAAAGATGATTTTAAGTACGTCATACATTACATGTAAATTAAACATTTATTTAAGTAAATTTTTTTCGTATCTATCAATTTGGTTACAGGGTTTATGCAAGTAAGTTGTACCGTGTGGTGCGTTTTCAGATTCATTTCTCAACAACTTCCTGTGAACCGAAATATTTCGGCGGGGGTATCAACGGCGGCAAGCTTACAGTTTAACTTGCTTAAATTTTATTTAAGTCAGTTTATTGAAATAAAATTGAAAATGGAAATGGGGAATGTGTCAAAGAGATAGCAACCCGACCATAGAAAAACAGCAGCAGAAACAGGTCTTCAATGTAGCGAGAAACTCCCGCACCCGAAGGCGTCCTTCAGCTGGCCCCTAAACAAATATATACTAGTTCAGTGATAATGAACGCCATACTAATTTCCAAATTGTACACAAGAGACTAAAATTAAAATAATACAAGACTAACAAAGGCCAGAGGCTCCTGACTTGGGACAGGCGGAAAAATGCGGCGGGGTTAAACATGTTTATGAGATCTCAACCCTCCCCCTATACCTCTAGCCAATGTAGAAAAGTAAACGCATAACAATACGCACATTTAAAATTCAGTTCTAAAGAAGTCCGAGTCTGATGTCAGAAGATTTAACCAGATAAAATAAACAAAATGACATTGTTTTTGCAGAAGATTAATCCAGACATTAACGTACTTTGGCTTCCCATTTGTTCCACTGTGTAGGATAACTTATTTACGCATTACATCATTAATATTACCAATATTAAAAATGCTGGAATGCAAGTTGTATACTTATTATTTTACTAATTTGCGTTTTGGTTCCGTTCAAATTTGCTGTTATAGCATGTATAGATTCCTTGATTTTCATAACTTATCTAGTTTCAGTTGTTAAATACTAGTCAGTAAAGAGCTAAATATTTTGCCTTCCAGCAGAGCCAACAATTAAGCATCAGACGTATACGTGATACATTAATCATATATATATGTAATATCAGTAATGGACTCCTAGACTTTTTCTCCTTTTATAGCCGACTATGCAGTATGGGCTGTGCTCATTGTTGAAGGCCGTACGGTGACCTACATGTATAGTTGTTAATTTCTGTGGCATATGGTCTCTTAACGAGAGTTTTCTCATTGGCAATCACACCACATCTTTTTTTAAACGGACTCATTTAGCATTTGTTATATTCTCAACGGTTGAGAAAAACTCCATGAATGACAAGTCAACTAGGGTTTTGAGTTGAACATTTTGATTGTGTATGTTTATTTGGGTTTGAATAGGATTTATATAGAAGAAGAGAGAATATATATGGACAAAAAGTGCACAACAAAGGGCCAAAAAAGTAAATAAAATAGACACCAAGAAAACAAAGAAATAGAATAATGGGGGAAAATATGAAGACTACAGAAAAATTACTTACAACTATAAGACAATATTCAAGACCCTCGTATGTGTTCAAATACAATCTGTATACACTATAGTATATATCTTGCTATAAAGTTCCGTTCTCAATGTTATTTGCTCGAGCATGACTGTCTGATTCTATTTAATTTTTAAATTGATGTCCAGTGGCAAACATTTCTAGAGTCGTGTCATTCAGGAAGTAAATACAAGAAAAAATGAATCTGTTCATGCGCGGGTTGGTTAAAAATAGAGCTCCCTACATATATCTTGTTTAAAAAAATATTTATTTTACTCAGCTATCTTCAAGGCACCATCTTCTTCTGTTACATGAAATTGTGATACTGTGAAATTGACTGATTAGATTTCATTTTAGATTGCCAAAGTTTGAAGTAGTAGAGACCATTTCCGTGACCTGTGTTTGTTGCACTCTGTGGGTAAAATCCAGTAGTTTTTTTTTAGCCTACTGAGATTTTAATAACTTATTTTCGAATGATGGAACCATATCAAAATAATAAATTGAACACGGGTTTGACAGTCAGTAAACTGTCACACAAGAAATAGATTGAATGTTGAATATGTACACTAGTCCAATTTGTAATGTTGTCTTTACGTCCTTCCACCTTCTTTTTTTTTTCAAAATCCGGGATCCGCTTTCGAATATATTATTGGAGTCTGTCAATGGAGCTAGAGATACATTTAACGACCTTGACTGGCTACACAACCCTTGCACGGTAGATAAATACATCATACACAGATACACTGGCTGGTTAAAGGGACAATAAACCAGAAGTGTAAATTGCCCCAGGTATTTTAAGTATATTGTGTGTAATGTGTCAACAGCCACGTGTTAGTGAATTCACAGTCGCTTGAATTTTAGAGATATATGTATGAAATTTTTTTTTTAAAAATACTGTTATATATATTATACATATAACAGTATTTTTTAAAAAAAATTTTCATACATATATCACTAAAATTCAAGCGACTGTGGTGAATTCAAAGATAATCAAAATGATCTAATTCACGTGGTAATCTACCATGCAGCTACGCATCATCGCACACAACTAGCTTTGCATTGCAAGATATTTAATTATACCCCCGCTTTGAAAAAAAGGGGGGTATACTGTTTTACCTCTGTCTGTCCTTCCGTCAGTCCGTCAGTCTGTCAGTCAGTCCGTCCGTCCCATGAATATTTTTCGTCACATTTTTTGTCAGGAATTACACTACCAGGATTTCTGAAATTTGGTTTCAGGCTTGATATAAGTCAGCTATACTTGGAACTTGATGCGTTTTCAGATTCATCACTCAACAACTTCCTGTTTACCGAACACTTGTTTGATTTTACACATGATAGCCAAGTTGAAAATTTTTCGTCACATTTTTATGAGGAACTACAATACAAGGATTTCTGAAATTTGGTTTAAGGGTTAATATAAGTCAGCTGATGCGTTTTCAGATTCATCACTCAACAACTTCCTGTTTACCGAACACTTGTTTGATTTTACACATGACAGCCAAGTTGAAAATTTTTCGTCACATTTTTCTCAGGAACTACAATACAAGGATTTCTGAAATTTGGTTTAAGGGTTAATATAAGTCAGCTATACCGTGGTAACCAAGGTCTGTCGTTTTTAACTGTTTATATGGGAATTGGTGAAAAAGTCATAGTTCAAAGTCATAAATGGGCGTAAATAAGTGTTCCGTGAAAATTATTTTCGAAAATCTAATTTGTTCATAATTCTTTTATGTAATAAACTTATTTAAATAAATTTGTACCTTCCCTTGTCTGATCACCAGCATGGCTAAAGGTATTACTCCCAAATGTATTGTGAGGTGACCAGTTCAGGTATTCAAGCGATTTCCTGTCGGACTTGCAAGTTCATGCATCGCTTCACTTCTAAGGGTATTGATCAGTGTATACGACCGATAACTTGAAACTTTCCATTTTGAACTATCAGGTGTATAGTATAAATCTCTGTCTTGCGTGTCCGAAATACTAGTCATTACTAAACGCATAAGCTTGTTTATAAATTACATTTCTGTTGTAAAGAATATTATTTATAAAAATCTAAATAATTCCAAAAAAAAAGATTTGATAAAATAAAAATCTGTTTTCACATTTTTTCCAAGAGTAAATTTGGGGAAATGTAAGTACTCGTTCTCAAAAGTGAAGGACAGTTTGAAACGTACAAGAAATATTGATTTAACAAAAATATACGCACTTATCGACCATTCTTTTATACGCCTTGATAGAAAGTTACGGAACTAATAAATAGTTGCAATTCAAAATTATATACATTTTTACATTGAACATAAGAAAGAAACATACATTTTGTTTATTTGGGTTAAAAGTTTTGTAAATAAACTAGTCCTCGTATGACAACAGTATGTTATCATGGGATGTCGATGGACGAAGAAGAAGAAGAAGAGAACTTATTTGAATTAAATACAGGTCGATATTTAACTTATGTGAATATTTTGCTGGAAAACTATTGAGTATCAAAGTTTCAAATTAATTTCGGGATTTATTTTCCTTCTTGGTATTCAATATTCAATAACAGAAAAAAGAATAAACTGCTTGTCCGCTAAATAGGGGTATTCTTGTTATAGTTATATTACAAAATAGGGATATATGACATTAAATTGGTTCTGTCTTTTTTTTTTAAACATCGTTAAAAAGATGTGTGTCTAAGGTGAACGACACAAGAACCCTGTAATACTAGTATGAGAGCATGTAAACATTCCTTCTCAATAATATGGTTGTATTGGAAATCTTTTCATACAGATTGACAACTCATGGTCCGATATGCATGTAATATTTGCCACATGACGCCCATAGTTCTTTCTACCATCATCATCTTATTCTTTGATATTGCTGTAAACATCGATGGTTCACACCCAAACAAAATGAGTAATGTACCTTCTGATAGCTTCTCCGTGTTATACACTTGTGAAACTTAATATATAGACGAAATTTCGGTATTGAAATGAATCTGCATCTCACAAACAGGATTTTTAAATAACGATTTTGAGCAATCGTTGTAGGTTCATGAATATTCATATGGCGCTTTTCTTTAGCGCCAATTGGAAAAAAACGTATCTTTAAATAAAGTTTACACTATTAAACATATTCCTCAGAAATCAGTTATCATAAAACCATACGAGTCATGATAAACCTTGATAAAACACAGTTCTGTTATCATAAAACATAAAATAATGCACTATGTAAACTGGAGTAAAATTATGAGAGTTCTAAGCACTGTACATGTACTATAGTAAAGTTGTAAGCCTGTTCTGTCACAAAACTTGTAAGCGATGGTCCATGCAGTTATATTCATGTCTGGAAATGTCCTTGGCTGTTAATCCAAAAGATATAGTCTGGTTTTTTTTCTGTTTCCCATCGTTTTTTGAGAAATGCATTTAAGAGTGAATCGTTAACTGGGTAAAGACCAGTGGCAAATATCTCTCTGTTCGTTCTGTCGATTTGGGAAGATATTTTCTAATTCATTTGAAAATATCTATATGTGTTTGCAATGTTCAATGCTTGGACTTTGAAAAGGCGCTAATAAAGCTAACTAAATATTATTTTGATAAAAGAGGTAATACAACAAATTTAATTTTTCAAACAAATAATTCTGTAAACATCGCGTGTGAGGGTTTACACGGAGTTAAAAGAAAAGACAACAGGGCAAATCTGATGAAAAAAAAATCCCGAAAATTCGTAGTAACAGGAAATTAAACAGTAATTGAAACCCCCTCCTCAAACAAATGTACCTCATGACCTGTATTATGCTGAGGTACAATTTTTTTGGTGAAAAAAATGTAGAATGCTGGAAGTGTTTCGATGTGCTATTGGAAAATCCTTTGAAAAAAAATGGGTAGGGTTCACCAGGACACGGCTAAGGTAGCACTTCACAGAAAATATAGTTACAATTGAGCCACAGAATGTTGAATAACCTTCCAACCCTGGCCTTCTAATACGTTAGGCCAACTGTTAGTGTCATACATGCAAAACTACAGACCTATCTACGGAGTGCTACCATACTCACATGCTCCCGATACTAGTATGTTGAAGAAGTAATGAAATTAATAGAACCAGAGCCGGATTTAGTGGGGAATGGCGTTGATGGGAGTTTTTAATAGTCTTGATTTGATTGATTGATATACATGGAAGTTTTTAACGACACTGACTCAATGACTGGCTATACAACACATAGAAGTTTTTGACGACATTAACTGCCTAAACAGCCCTTTGAGTTTCTCAGTCGGCTATAAAAGGGGAATGACACGGTGTCCGCCCCCTTTTGTTGAAAAATAAATATTGATTATATAGGGAATCACTTGAGAATGACTGGAGCTGGTCCTCTCATGACATTATCAGTTACTCTCCCCTCTCCTTATACATAAAAAAATCTGGATCTGCCACTGAGAACAAGTGTAATAAATTAAAAAAAAAGAATGTGTCACTAGTATACACGGATGCCCAATCCGCACTATCATTTTCTATGTTTAACAGACCAGGGACTTTCTTTACTTAGTATAGAAAGTCCCTGAGTGGACTGAGGAAATGAGGTAATTCTAATTTGGCATTAAATTTAGAAAGATCATATCATTGTGAACATGTGTACTGAGTTTAAAATTGATTGGATATCAACTTCATCAAACACTACCTCGACCAAAAACTTCAACCTGAAGCGGGACAGACGGACGAACGAACAAACGAACAGACAGACCAGAAACAATGCTGAGAATGGAACATCCAAAGTATATATTTTTAATCTTTATTGCAAAATTACACCCATAAGGGTCAAGCAATATAAACAAACATTGTAATATAAGGTAATCTTATACGCTCCCACTCCTGAAACACAAACAAAATTAAAAGTCATCTGATTGCAATCTTATAACAGTTAATACTGATGAAGTCGCTTTATCATTGATTTATAAGATTACAAGTTGTGGCCTTCGAAATTGTTTTATATTATTTTATTTGTATATTTTCCTATAGACTTTTAAGGTACCTCCGTTGTCCTTAAAAAAAATCCCTTCCATAATATCCAAAACTTCATCGTTGATTTGGAAAAAAAAAATGATTTTAGATTATCGATTATCAATTGAAATGAACCTACTAGAGCCTCAACTTTCAAGCGCACAATCATTACACATCACTTTAACCCCGAGTTGACATTCCACAATCGGTCAGTAACATCACCTTTGTTTATAGTTACAGGGTATTTCCCGCCGTTGGACAATCCCGTGCAGTCGACACAATTGTTTTTTAACATTCTCTATTATGAGCGAGGTCAAGTTTTAGATCAAGTTAATTACATATATTTTTAACGTTAATTATTTAGTTATTAAAAAAAAACGTATCATCATTTCTTCTCTTTTCTTTTTTTTTTTTTGCTAGTATAGTAAATAAATCTCAATCCCGGGATGTAGATACACTTAACATTAGACCTGGAAGTGCCTTCTTATAAATGGAGAAACTGTCTTTCACATTAAAATTTAAAAGAATATTATCGCTCAGGCATATTTTAAATTTTGTAATAAGATGATTGATTGTTGGTTGTTTAACTTCCAGTGGCAAATATTCCATAAATGTCAGGACGAACTTAGTTTTAAGATCGAACTCCCAAATAATTGAAAAACAGTAATGATGACTGAAGAACTTTGATACGTGTGAAATAACCATCCAATCTTTTAAATATAACTTATTTATATTTCAAAAAGTAACAGATTAGTTTACAAGACGTGCATTGGCGTACTTTCATATCTTTAAAATGGAACTTCTTTGTCTAAAAGACAACCCACGAGTTGTCGAAATCCAGTTGCATGCATACTATATACATACATATGCATATTATGCATCGACGATCGTTGTATTACGTAACATACTGCTATACCAATTAACCCCTGATATCAACTAAGGTTAGAACTTCCTCCAGGCCGTTCATTTTATTTTTGTTCCAATAAACGGTTCTTGAATCAATTATAATTTCTGAAGTATTTACGATGAAATCGTCTTACACAATGATAAAATTGTATTTATACCACAATTGAAAAGTAATTTAATAAAACAAATGACAGATGAACTGATTAATTATAAAGATGAATGTATGTCCATATGCTCATATATATACACATTCGGACTTAAATTCGCAACCTGTTATTATCTCATCGTAGCATATTGTTAATTTTGCTAATATATGCCTTCAACCCTAAGAGGTATAAATGTGCATTTCATTCTGAAAGATTAATGGATCAGCAGGTGATCAAGACCGTTTTAAAAATTCCTATTTGCCAATGAAGTTTAAATTATCTGCGGCCTCAGAAATACACATGTATTTTTCCATCATAAAAGTAAACCTTTCACCCCGAGAAATATATAATCTTTTTCTCTCTAAATTTACAGAAACATTATGTGATAAATTTTTGAAAATTCCTTATATCTCAATCGATTAATGATACTAGTAGTTCTGTAAACTTCTACATATATCACAATCTGTACCTCAATACAACCGTCCCTCACACTTAACGGATTATACAACGATCAATTAATGATTGAACGTCGCTCACGCATAACGGATTATACAACCGACCTTTTAATAACCGTCGCTCACGCATCACTGGTTCTATCAATGACTCAATACACACCCGTTTTATCGGACAAACGGATAATTCCCTGAGACACGGAAAATCTCCGGAGAACCGCAAAATATTCTGTAAAACAGAAAATTTACGATGAACCTCTATTTATTATCCGTTCCGCGCAGATTGTCCAAAAAACACCGATTTTTTTACAAAAATCACGGTGATTTTCCAAATAGGTCTGCCAGTGATATACTGTTGAGTTTTAATTGAGGTATTTGTGTTATTGCCACTTGAAATATGATCACTATGAGTGGTAAAATACTGACCTAATATTTTTATCTTCTTATTTCATTCAAATAATATATAATAGCATTGAAACAGTAATTTATCTCAACTTTTCTGCACTATTTAAAGTTAAATAATGAACTGAACTCAAAACCTTAAAAATCTCATTACATGTACCTGAATGAGGTACAAATGTATTCTACAAGCAGGGTGTGACTTTTTCCATCAAACACCAGAACATCTATTGCACTTTCCCAGATCTAAAAATTTCAAAAGTTTTATTTACCAGCATTAAGACACACATAAAGAACAATATTAAATATCATATTGCAGCTTCTCCAAACACTGTCTACGATCAACTAGACCAGTCACATTAAATTCAATCATTTTTTTATTCTGTATGTGCCTGTCGAAAGACAGGACCTATAAAGTAGTGGATATGGATATGAACTTAGATAACTTATAATATCTTTGTTCTATGGTTTAGAAATAATTGTATCATTGTTAATAATACCACATCTCCTTATTATCATATGGTATGGGTTTTGCTCATTGTTGAAGGATGTTGGATGACCTATAATTGTTTATATCTTTGTTCTTTGGTCTAGGGATACTTGTATCATTGCTAATCATACCACATCTCCTTATTATCATATGGCATGGGTTTTGCTTATTGTTGAAGGATGTTGGACGACCTATAATTGTTTATATCTTTGTTCTTTGGTTTAGGGATACTTGTATCATTGTTAATCATACCACATCTCCTTATTTTTTTATGGTATGGGTTTTGCTCATTGTTGAAGGATGTTCGACGACCTGTAATTGTTTATATCTTTGTTCTTTGGTCTAGGGATACTTGTATCATTGTTAATCATACCACATCTCCTTATTTTTATATGGTATGGGTTTTGCTCATTGTTGAAGGATGTTGGACGACCTGTAATTGTTTATATCTTTGTTCTTTGGTCTAGGGATACTTGTATCATTGTTAATCTTAACATGAATTTTCATGAACATTTTCTTAGTAAAATGAATGTTGTCTAATTTCAAACTACTGGTTAACAGTAAGATTAGTTGCACAGTAGAAACAAAAATTGCTAACATTCTACAAATCAACATTACCAAGTTGCTCATCAAATATAAAATAATTCCCTTCCATATAGAAGCCAAGAAAAAGCAATTTTCATTGTACAATGAGTGATGTATTATTTCAAACTATCAACCAACAGAAATGGCTGTATGACAGGTGTGAAAATAGGTTATAGTCTGTATGACAGATGTGAAAACAGGAAGTGGCTGTATGACAGATGTGAAAACAGGAAGTGGATGTATGACAAATGTGAAAACAGGAAGTGGTTGTATGGCAGATGTGAAAACAGAAAGTGGCTGTATGGCAGATGTGAAAACAGGAAGTGGCTGTATGGCAGATGCCAATACAGGAAGTGGCTGTATGGCAGATGCGAATACAGGAAGTGGCTGTATGGCAGATGTGAAAACAGAAAGTGGATGGTTGGCAGATGCGAAAAACAGGAAGTGGCTGTATGGCAGATGTGAAAACAGAAAGTGGCTGTATGGCAGATGTGAAAACAGGAAATGGCTGTATGGCAGATGCGAAAACAGGAAGTGGCTGTATGGCAGATGTGAAAACAGGAAGTTGCTGTATGGCAGATGTGAAAATAGGTTATAGTCTGTATGACAGATGTGAAAACAGGAAGTGGCTGTACGACAGATGTGAAAACAGGAAGTGGATGTATGACAGATGTGAAAACAGGAAGTGGCTGTATGGCAGATGTGAAAACAGGAAGTGGCTGTATGACAGGTGTGAAATCTTCATTTTGAAGAAGCAGCAAATATTAATTTTTAAGTCTTTGATTGAACTGTCCAGGGTTCAAACCCACCACCTCACACACTTAAGTTGAACACAATACCACAACACCTTGAAGATCAATGAGGTGGTTTTTATAAATTGATTTGTCTTTAAAAACATATATTATACAATACATAATAATAAGATAAATACTTATATACCTCTGAGGTCAGTCTAATTTATAAGTAAGGTTGTGCCATCATCTAAAGCATCTGTGAAAAATATAAATCATATTTACTTGTTTAAGCACGATATATATGTAAACTAAAGTATGATTTAAAAATACTTCATTTGTACTTGTTATGAATGTTTCTTGTTAACATATCAATGTGTGTGTGTTGCATGAACCAACGAAATTCGTATGATATTGTATTAAAACTGATTTTGTTTTATTTTCTATTCTATTGCATTATTTGCAGGTTAACTGATTTCAGCAAGTCAACATGGTGGCTCCTTAGTTACGAAATGTCAACTTTGGATTTGACGGAAGCTTACGTCAAAAACATGTAAATAAAAAATGCAAATGTTGGGTTTGGGAATTGAAAGAAATAAAAAGATTTTTTCAAGTGGTTATTCACGAAATGATCCATGCAAGCTACAGATTTATTAAAATGTTTGAGCTTTATCTAACAGGGAGTAAATAAGAACAGCCCCACACACAGCATACCCAACCTTACTTCTGTTTTTTGAGGACCGTATTTGTCCTATTAGAATCAAAATAATTCGTGGAAGCCATAGATAGTTTGAAATTTACACATGGCATTAGACCGTGATATTTATCAATATTATCCCTCGCTAACGCTCAAGATAAAATTCGAATATCACTACCCAGGCCATGTGTAAATGTCCAACAATCTATGGCTTCCATGAATTATTTCTTATTTATTTCATTAACATGAATAATCCTAAATTTTATGGCCAGATACATGAAAATGTAGACCTTGTCATATGAGGTTATTTTTGAATTGTTGACTACATATTAACCTGTACTATATATTGACCTGTATACATCTACTATATATTGACCTGTATACATCTCCTATAGACTGACCTTTACACATCTCCTATATATTGACCTGTACGCATCTATATATTGACCTTTACACATCTATATATTGACCTCTACACATCTCTATTCTTGCTTTGTTGGGTTGCTGTCTCATTGACATATATATCTCACTTTCTTTTTCTATAGCACAAGTTCAATGCTTATATTTGAAGACAAATAACATTGTAATTATGTCATCACATTCTTTGTGTCTTGTTTACTATAAAAGCATTGATGTTATGGTATTTTGAATGTAAAAACTATATGTTGATTATCTCCCCTTATAGAGTTTGAACATTTTACATTATCTCCCCTTATAGAGTTTGAACATTTTACATTATCTCCCTCTATAGAGTTTGAATATTTTACATTATCTCCCTCTATAGAGTTTGAACATTTTGCATTATCTCCTCTTATAGAGTTTGAACTTTTTTACATTATCTCCGCTTATAGAGTTTAAACATTTTACATTATCTCCTCTATAGAGTTTGAACATTTTACATTATCTCCCCTTATAGAGCTTGAACATTTTACATTATCTCCCCTTATAGAGTTTGAACATTTTACATTATCTCCCCTTATAGAGTTTGAACATTTTACATTATCTCCCCTTATAGAGCTTAAACATTTTACATTATCTCCTGTATAGAGTTTGAACATTTTACTTTTGAAACAAATTTCAACATAGTAAATGATCCTATATAGTTCACATATAATGTACACTTACCTATAATAACAATTTGGCTGGACAAGAATCACATTGACTATAATAACAACTTGACTGTACAAGGATCACATTGACTGGACACGGATCTAATAAATACAAATAATAGATAGTCAAAAGAAAAAAATGGGTAAAAAAGAAAACACCAACAAACAACAGTACACAAAACACAAAATTAAAAATTAAAGACTGAGCGACAGGAAACCCATCAAAAGTTAGGGGTTATCTCAGGTGCTCCACATGTGGCACTTGTGTTGCTCATTAATGTAAGTGTAACAAAAAATATGTTCCGGCGTGACATTTGTTCCGCTGGAACAAATTTCATAGGAAATATGTACCGCCGGAACTTATATCACAGAAAATATGTTCCAGCACTGTAAAATTTGTTCCGGAACTAATTTTTTGACCAAATATGAAATAAGTTCCGGAACAAATATCATAGCTCCATGAATTTTGTTCCAGTTAATATTAAAAGTTTTAAATAAGTTCCTGTGATATTAGTTTAAGACCAATATGTACATATTTCAAAGAAACCAATGAATAAGTTCTTCTCAAACCTATTTTCACTGAAATAAGAACAGCGAAACATTTTCTTGTTACACTTAAATTATTAAGCAAGCTAAATGCTGTACTGAGTGTGCTGGCATGGGATACATGTGCAATTTTAGGCATGACTGTAAAGTTCTACAGGATAAAGTGGTGGTAATTCATCATAATTTGTATCTATGTTTTATGTGGTATTCCGTCTTGGTTCTTGTTAACTGTCATGGCCCTGTTTCTAGTCATACATGTACTTGTCATGGAACAGTTTCAAAAAAGTGTGTCTTTTGTTTCTTCATGTCTTTTACAATCATTAATCAGTTATTTCGTCCTTTCCAAATTAGTTCATATGTTCATGTTCTTTGACTTTAATTTTTTCTAAAAGATTTTTCTTATCCTACTCTTTTCTGCTTAAAGTGGGACTGTCATTTTGATATTTTTTACGTTGATAATTAAACATTTGCTATAGTCCTTAAGATTCTTATTGGATGAATTACATTTCTCATTTATTATATTATCAATATATTATACTTATTTTTATAATGCCCTTGAATGATAACTTTAAACTCATTGATGACAAATGTTCAGTATATAAGATAACCTGTTTAACCAGTGGAACATATTTCACAGACTAGGAACTTATTTTACCAGGTGAGGAACAAATTTCACAAACCCAGAACTTATTTCACCAGGTAAGGAACAAATCTCATAAACCTGGAACCTATTTCACTAGGTAAGGAACAAATATCACCAACCCGGTACTTATTTCACCAGGTAAAGTGTGGAACTTATTTCATAGAGATGGAACAAATTATATTGAAATTATCTATGAAAAAAGTTCTCCCAGAACATATTCCCTGTGATATTAGTTCCACTGGAACTTTTTTCACAGGAACAAATTTTGGCTCACATAAGTACTGTACACACTCAGTGATAGTTCTAATTTAAAGATAGTTTTCAATGGTTGAATACAATGTTGACCTCTTTCATTGAATGATTGCTGTCTCGTTGACATTAACATTCAATCTGTCATTCCTACACCACAAGTGACTTTTTAAAATTTCTTACTCTTTAAGCAACTCACATTGTAATGATTGTAATGTTTTGTTTAGTTTTCACTAACAAATGCATTTCATTTTGTATAAATTATTTCATGTTATTTTTTGTTTCCAATTTATTTAACAAAAGTAGATGAGTGCAAAATGTTAATCCTGTTTAAGGTGGTACCTGACACTACAGATCTCTGTAAAATCAGCAGAATGTTTTAATGACATTGTGTTTATAAGGGAGTATCAAGCTTCTCAATGATCAAAATAAGTGTTTGTCAAACTGCTATATATAACCAGTGTAATTTTTCTGATTAAACGGTTGGTTCAAATTTTTTTATTTTTTTTTATTTTTGTCAAAGGGTCGACGTCAAAGTAAATAATTTGTCAAAATATTAAGAAAATTAAATGAGCCAAATTAAATTTAGTTGAAGTGTTAGGTACCACCTTAAAAAGAATTTAAAAAAAGCACTGGTGAAATGCTACTTAGAATGAACAAACTAGCTCTTGATTATATGATTATCTCTCCTTTAACAATTTTAACTTTTACAATTTAAATATATTTCTGAATTTCATTTGATGAAATAAATAACCAAACGTTCCAATACAGTTTGACTATAATGTTCACTTACCTTTACTTAGTAATAAACTGACTGGACTTGAATCAAATAAAAACAAACAGTAGATCTTTAAACTGAAAATATAAAATAGCTCAATTTTAGTTTCCGGTAAATATTGGTTGAACCATTTCTGAACATGTACCGGTATATACTTTTTAAGCTTGTGACAAGTAACTTGTCGTGTAGATTGCCTGGTTAACTTTTTTCCTACTTAAAAAAAACCAACTTTATACAAGAAATAATTGTAACAGGATGCTGCTATGAAACAAAGCTCCCAAACAAAGCATTCAAAATTAGTCATGCCCACGGTCGCCTGACATTGGGCAAAGCCAAAATACAAATTGGTCTGGTCTAGTAAAGTGATATGTACAAGTGACATCTATAATCTGGCTCAGGGGGTCCTGTCTGCCTTAAAAACATTATATTTTTTTTACCGCTATGATATAAATCATTTGACCAAGAAATTACATTCGATAACTGTCCATCCATTCCATTTAACATTTTTTCTTAACTAACCGCTCCATTGATCATCATGTACCGCCCAAATTCATATCCTTACGGATGTTTAACATGGTTCTGTCTCCTGGAAACAACAGGGAGTCGTTATTGTGATTATCACTTCAACAGTTTCCACTATTTTCGTAACATTCAGTCAACCGATCAGCGAAACCGTTAACATGGTTAACTTCCAGGAATTTTTAGGAATTTTGGTCCTTAATGCTCTTCAAGTTCTTACTTTATTTTGCCCTTTTTTGGATTCGAGCGTCACTGATGAGTCTTTCGTTTGTAGACGAAACGCGCGTCTGGCGTATATTCAAAATTTAGTCCTGGTATCTATGATGAGTTTATTTTCCATCTTCTTCGCGCAGTTTATGTAGCAGACACGCCCATGAAAAATCAGAAACAGTAATTACTGAGATTGCATATGCATGTTCATATAACTTACTTACTTACTTACTTACATAAAGTTGTCATTCTCTCTCTTGCTTTCTCCTTGATTTTTGTGCAGACAAAAAAACTCATGAAATTAATGTTAGAAGTCAGATATTAACTCACTCTTATGTAACTTTTAGCATTTAAATCTAATTGCATGTGGGGTACATTTTAATAGTTTTCTTATCACTTTTGAAGATGACCTTAATGATGCCTCTTAATTTTATTTTTAAATCATATATTATACACACTTTTAAAACTCTTCCAGTCCCAAATAATTATCAAAACCGTATTTTTTCTTTTCGCATACTCTGAACAGGTAACCACTCCAATGTGTCTGTTTCACCAAACATATTACCTTTGTCTACACACTCAATGCAATCGACTGTAGCCACAAAGTGAATGCTATGTTAATTGGCAGGAAAACTAAGTCTTTTTATGATTAACATACGGACAAAAAAGTGTGGGGTTTTTTTGGTTTTTTTTTACAAAATTTACTCCTGGATACTACTTGTATCTAATGATCATAAACAAGCTTCTGTCAAAGAATGGGAGAAATACATGATAGTTTAAGAAAGTTAATATCAACATTTAAAAATCTTTACCCACAGAGTGCATATTTGTGGACATCTCCACCGCGGACAGAAGAATGCATGTTGGATATGTCTCTCTTGAAGGCTTGACAAAAAAGAATTATTAATGAAGAATTGTTAGGCCATCTAAAATTAATCAGTAGATTTTTATCCAAACTAATTTTTGAAAAAAATGGGGCGGGTGGGAGGATTTTAATTTAAAAATTTTATTTCATATGAAACCCTTTTGTGACGAGTTCTTCATATATGCATGTGTAATGATGAGCTTATATCATGTATACACAAGTATGAGGAATCTTATATAATTTTTGCAAGATGAAAATATAATTACCATGTAAAACATTAATTTAAAAACGAAAAAATGTTGTTTAATGACTCTTTTGTGTGTATTGCCTTAATTTGGGACATTTGCTGTTTGTCAACATAAAAATAAAATGCGTATGTTAGATGACTTTTTGTCATAAATCATAGCCAGAAATTAATAGTGCTTTTGCTAATTAATATTCATAATATATAAATGAGATTTGTACCATGTGATAATAGTTTGAACTGGACTGGCTTTAGACTGGTTCCTGATCGCAATATTCAGTATGTTACGCATACACATATACCATTACCAATATAAGAGAGAGTATGGCTAATAGCTAATAACTGGAACGTAGTACGGGGAACCAGGATAGACATGATAGACTCTGGCTTGATATCAATAGAATCTTTAAAACACGGATATTATAAGTTGCCTGTCACAGAGTCCTTATTTACAATCACTTTGATATTTCCGTAAAGTTGTCAGGCGGTCAAAATCAAAACGATGAACACGAATTTAGTGAATTTTTCATGTTTTCGTGAGTTTATTTTTCTTGAAATAGGGGCATTTTAACTTTACGTGGGAACTTAGAGTTCAAAGACTACTTATACAAGATTTGGACTTGCTTATTCTTTGGACATTCAAGTTTCAAATTTCACCCTGGCAACCTTTTTTCTAATGACCTTATAATCCAATTTTCAACACGAAGTTTGCAAGTTTGACGTTTCAGCCATTTCAGCCTTTATTTTACACTGTAAAATGAAAAGCCTCTCGCTTCGATTTTTGAAATAGCTCAGGAACCTTGATTTTTGCAACAACAGTCATTATGTTTCGTTTAAATGGTGTATAGTGTTTTGTATATTAATTTTCTGCCCCGTCAAACTGTCTATCACTTAAATTAGAATGAAAACAGACATTTTTTCAAAATTCCCTATCATTTTAATATAGTTTCTGTGACCCGTGTCTGATTTCTTTAGTATAATATTCAAATAAGCAAAGTAGCGTTTATTTCTGGATATGTCTAACAAGTTCGTGCTTGTGTTTCAATATCTTTAACACAGTTACATGTATGTTTTCTGTATCAATGGTTTTCACAAATCTTGCGCTTTGGATATCATTCTAGGTTTAAATTTCCTGACACAAAGTCATTGCATAAATAAAAAAAATTCAGTTTTCTAATCACAGAAATTTGTTACATACCGTGATTTGCGGTCTTCATGGTCTTGGAAAGCAGGCACGGATCCAGGGGGGGGGGGGGGTTCTGGGGGTTGGAACCCCCCTTTTTTTTGGACGATCAATGCATTTGAATAGGGACATATAATTGGAACCCCCCCCCCTTTTGTCCTGGGTTAGGAACCCCCCTTTTTAAAATGGCTGGATCCGCCCCTGGAAAGAGTGTTTCTCATAACACGAATATTTCACGTAATTCTCCTTATCAATCTTTACTCTGGGAAGGTGATGTTGTCATCATAGAGCAGCAGACTATGTCACCTTAATTATTTTGGTTAGATTTACTCAAGGTACAAAACCGAAATTTGAAACAGGAAGCTTTGAATGAAACGAAATTTAAAAGGTTACCGGTAAACGGAAATGAACAAAATCCGGAAATGGGGCGGGCGGGGATGATAATCTATCAATTAATTTTAATTGGCCTTACACAAATGCAAAGTATAATTTTATAACGAACACATGCATATGTCTTCACCGAAATTTAAATTATTTTTATGTTCATGTTTTGAACAATGAACAAAAATAAGGAGATGTATTATGATTGCCAATGGCACAACTGTTCAAGAAAGGCCAAATCAAAAAGCTATAAGCGGCAAATATAGACAATTGCAACCACACGACCTTCAACAATGAAAAAATAGTCGGTTTTAAAAGGTCCCGCCCCGAGATGAAAAATAAGAACCAATTCAATTGAGAAAACTAATGGCATTAACAATTTACAAAGGAAAAGAAATGTAACAGACTTATTTTTATTAACGACAGTTACTAAACTGCGTGCTTCTGACTTTGAACGTACATATAATAAGGAGCGAATGTGTATTTCCTTCATTGGTAATTATTTCCTATCCTCTTTTATACGTTCTTTGGCTTAAAAATACCTATCTTTGAGAGTTCCTGGTGAAAGTTTAACCCCTATGTTCTATTTTTAGCCATGGTGGCCATCTTGGTTGGTTGGCTGGGTCACCAGACATATTTTTTAAACAAGATACCCCAAAGATGATTGTGGCAAAGTTTGGATTAATTTGGCCCTGTAGTTTCAGAGGAGAAGATTTTTGTGAAAGATAACTAAGATTAACGAAAAATGGTCAAAAATTGACTATAAAGGGCAATAACTCCTAAAGGGGTCAGATGACCATTTTGGTCATGTTGACTTATTTGTTAATCTTACTTTGCCGAACATTATTGCTGTTTACAGTGTACCTCTATCTATAATAATATTCAAGATAATAGCCAACAATTAAGAGGCTCTCAAGAGCCTGAATCGCTCACCTTAAATTTTTTGCTTAAATCTTCCATCAATGATTATTTTGGGTTTTCAATTTATATAAATGGTTCTTCGATTCTGTCATATCTTCTTCAAAAGCAAAAACATGAGTGGACACACTGAAATGTCTCGTTTGTCTCGTGTTCATAACATAATTTATGATGAAAGTATAAAAAAACATTGTATACCCCAAGCATTACATTAAATTAACTGTACTTGAGATGAAGGTGAGATAAACCCTTTCAGACATAAATGTAGTTCATACACTCATTCCACATGTTCCATACAACAAATCAAGTTTACCTATTGCTAAAATTATCTCAGAAATAACCTCATAAAAAATAACTTTGACCAATGAACCATGAAAATTAGGTCAAGATCAACTTACACTTACTAAACAGACATACACATGTACACCTTACAATTATTCCCTACACCAAATATAGTTCTACTATCGCTATAGTATCTGATAAAAAGACCAAATCATTGATGATTTAACATTGACCAATGAACCATAAAAATGAGGTCAAGGTCAGATGATTATTGCTAGACAGACATGTACACCTTACAAACATTCCATACACCAAATATAATTGACTGGATGCTAATAGTATCTGAGAAATAGGCCAAAACACACAAATTTAATTTTGACCACTGAACCATGAAAATGAGGTCAAGGTCAGATGACACCTGTCAGTTGGACATGTACACCTTACCATCATTCCATACACCAAATATAATTGACTGAATGCTAATACAAATTGTTGTATCTTCGAAATAGACCAAAACACCAAAATTTAACTTTGACCACTGAACCATGAAAATGAGGTCAAGGTCAGATGACACCTGCCAGTTGGACATGTACACCTTACAATCATTCCACACACCAAATATAGAAGACCTATTGCTTATAGTTTCTGTGATATGGACTTAACCCTGAAAACTTAGCTTTGTTCACTGATCCATGGAATGAGGTCAAGGTCATGTGAAAACTGACTGACAGAAACGAGGACCTTGCAAGGTACGCACATACCAAATATAGTTACTTATTATTACCTATTTATACTTATAATAAGTGAGAAATTAACATTGCAAAATATTTGAACTTTTTTTTTCAAGTGGTCACTGAACCCTGAAAATGAGGTCAAGGCCAATGGTCATATGACAGATGGACAGTTCGTAACATAAGGCATCTATATACAAAGTATGAAGTATCCAAGTCGTCTACCTTCTGAAATATTAAGCTTTTAAGTCAAGAGTTAACGCTGCCGCCGGATCACTATCCCTAAGTCTCGGTTTTTTGCGACAAAAGTTGCAGGCAAGACAAAAAAAAGCATTTTCCCCCTATGTTCTGTTTTAGCCCTAGCAGTTGTTTCTTGACGTACAAGGAAATAAAATATAAAATTTATACTAGATACTCTGAAACTCAATCAGCCTTAGTTTGGCTGAAATTGATACAGCAGTTTCAAAGGAAGATTTTCTAAAAGTAAGCCAACATATAGCCGACAATGCTGTTTGATCTTTGTTCATTGATGAAGGCCGTATGATTGTTGATTTCTATGTCATTTGGTTTCTTGTGAAGAGTTGTCTCATTACACATACATAAAGGAGTTGTTCTTACAAAAAATATGGACAGATAGACGGAGAAATTCTTTATACCCCCTACACCCAAAAAAAAATCCTTTGGTTTTATGGGGGTGGGAGGTTTAAATTATAAATCATAAATATTGGTCTGAAACAATTTCTTTGTTTTTTTTGCAAAATGAAAGGATGAAATAATATATAAATTAGCAAATAGGATGAACAAATTGTGTAAAATTGCAAATATGATGAACAAATTGTGTAAAATTGTCATTAAAGGACAATAACTCTTTAAGGGGTCAATTGACAATTTTGGTCATATGAACTTATTTGTAGATCTTACTTTGCTGAACATTTTTGCTGTTTACAGTTTCTCTTTATCTATAGTAATATTCAAGATAATGCCCAAAAATGCAAAATTTCCTTAAAATTACCAATTAAGTGGCAGCAACCTAACAATGGGTTGTTTGATTCTTCTGAAAATTTCAGGGATGATAGATATTGACCTATTGAACATTTTTACTATGTCAGATTTGCTCTAAATGCTTTAGTTTTTGCAAAAACTGCATTTTACACCTATGTTCTATTTTTAGCCATGGCGGCCATGTTTTTTGATGAAATGGGAATTAAAACACAAACTTTATTCTAGATACCCTAGGAATCAATCAGATGATGTTTGGTTTGAATTGGTTCAGTAGTTTCAGAGGAGAAGATCTTTGAAATAGTTTACGGCGACGACGACGACGGACGACAACGGACGCCAAGTGATGGCAAAAGCTCACATTTCCTTTTTAGGAAAGGTGAGCTAAAAAACAGTATAATTTCCTTAAAATTGCCAATTCAGGGCCAGCAACCCAACAACCAGTTTTTGATTTGTCTGAAAATTTCAGGGCAGATACATTTGTAGATCTTTACCTGATAAACAATTTTACCCCATTTCAGATTTGCTCTAAATGCTTTGGTTTCAGAGTTATAAGCCAAAATCTACATGTTACCCCTATGATCTATTTTTAGCCATGATGGCCATCTTGGTTGGTTGGCCTGGTCACGCCACACATTTTTTAAACTAGATACCCCAATGATGATTGTGGCCAAGTTTGGTTTAATTTGGCCCAGCAGTTTCAGAGGAAAACATTTTTGTAAAAGCTAACGACGGACGACAACGACGGACGACGGATGCAAAGTGATGATTCTATTGATAACTAATAATCATCATATTCGATTAAAATAATTTTAAAAAATCTATGGGATAAAATAACGTTTTAATATCAAACAAAATATATTCTATTGGAGTCGCAATTATATTGCCTATTGATTCATTCACAAAGGAATAGAGTAGCCTCCATACTCCATCATTTGTCCATAGGAACATCTTGAAAGTACTCCCGTCATTTTTTTTTTTAAATCCTGGAGATAAAACAGGGATGATTCCACTATATAGTTTAGGGCCGCTTAGCGGCCCTTAAATTTGCCAACGGCCACCAAAAAATGTTTGTGAATATAAATTCTCAAATCAGGATAATAAAATAAAAATCGGTATTTCCGGAAAAGTTTCAGTCACCGATTACGGCAACTATAATTTTTCATAGTTTGACGTCAAAACGTAGTAATATCCAGATGAGAATGCTGACTACGATCGCATTTTATTAACAACAATTTAATTATGTCAACGTGAGGTAAACAATTTTAGCAGCCAGATTCAATTGAATAAGATTTTATTGGAGTATTTGAATTTGCAAAAGCAGATCGCTCAGCAGGTTGACCAAAACATGCTTTTTGTAAAAATTGGTGTCAAAGCAGACCTCGGCAAAGAACAAAGTCAAATTTTCATATAACATTAAAGAATAAATTTTAATGGGTGCCGATCTTATAAAAGCAGATCACCCAGCAGAGCCAGTTATGTAACTTGATTAAAACTTGTTTTGTAAAAGAAATTATTTTATATTTTGCTCAATTTCCTCAAAAGACAAAAGTTTGAGCGTTTTTGAAAATAATGTTGATGATGGACCATTCATGAAAAGATATCTTATATAGTTTGTAATATATCTTATTAAGTTTATAACTTATCTTACATAGTTCATGAGATATGTTATAAAATTTATGAGATATCTTTTATAGTTTATAAGATATCCCATAGTTTTCTTTATCAGATATCTTATAAATTGTATACTACGTTTTGTACGTCTATACTTTGGCGGACCATCGCACTTTAGCGTATGGAGGCATCGAACTTTAGCGTAGACCATCGCACTTAAGCGAGACAATCGTACTTTAGCATCCCCATCGCACTTTAGAGTCCTACATATATGCCTGGTTTACCAAAGTTAAGATGATAGTGCATCATGTACAATGGTATTCATGTATATATATAATTATAATTATATATTAATAACTTTACATTACAACTTCCTTGGTCTGAATCCAATAACTTCTTCAATCAGTGTACAGGTGAAACTTAATATACATTTTCTGTTTTTACAGGTCAGGAAAATGATATTATTTCGTTTTAGATTGTATGCATAAAAAATTCCCAATTGGGATAAAAATTCCCAACTTGATGTTCAAGTAACCCATTTGAAAACACCTGGAATCATCCCTGATTAAACAAAGTTCTATTGATAACTACTTTTTAGGAATTAATCTTTTAGACATACATAAAAAACCTTGAGGTGGATTCGCAATTATGGACGTCATAGAAAATGCAAATTAATCAGGGGAAGTGACGAAAAAAAATCAATACACACACGAGACAGAAGTTTCTACGTTATATTCTTTTATCCGTATTCTCCGGACATGCTTCAGAATTCTATATGTGTGCCTCCAAACGGTACAACTTGAGGAAGTAAATAATTAACTTATATAAGTATATATTATTTACTTCTACTTGTACAAGTAGTACCCCTGACTGACTGTGACTGAGATTAAAAACTTTTCGTGTGTTATTTTTTGCTGTGCTTGTACTGATTTTGTGTCATAAATGGATACCACATATCATTTGTATTTCTTTTATATTATTCATTGTTTTTCAATGGCAGCTTCAGCACATCCAGTTTGTACTTTTGGGTGCATGTTTTACAAATTTTTGGTCAGGTGGAACAATTAAAGACAGCCACCCATGCACCACAAACAAGTGATGCTGCAATTTTCTTTTAAACATGGAACCAATGAACTTTATTATTTACCTTTGGCACTACTAAACTGTAGTTTTATCTTGAAGAACATATTATTAAAACAATAAATACTTAAAAACTATTTGACCAATATTATAATAATATAAATTTTTTGAATAAAAAAAATAAAAATAATAATAGAAAAAATAATAATAACTAAATTTATCATTTTCATGATTTTTATCGATTATATATTGGAGAATTCAGCAAAAAAACTAAAATTCAGGATAAAGTCGGTTTAAATTTTAATAAATCTAGCATATAAAAAAGAAATTAACAACTATAGGTCACCGTACGCCGTACAGCCTTCAACAATGAGCAAAGCCCATACCACATAGTCAGCTATAAAAGGCCTCGATAAGACAATGTAAAACAATTCAAACAAGAAAAAATGTGCAATAACAATAATACAATCTAAACCGAAACACAAATAGTTTGTTACATTTATAATTAATCTCTTACTAACCCAGCCTAGCATTACAAACATTAATGTCCAACTATGTCCAACATAACAATAACTATACAGTATTATATGTCACTTGGTTTCAAGGTAATTGTAGCCAGTGCCATTGATACTCTGTACAATTTGTGAACTGTCTATTTACAGACCGTCACGTGCAAGACCCTATTGGGTAGTCAAACATACCCTTATTCAGAGGGGGTTCGGATGAACCCATCCCTTTAAACAAATACAAGCACTGTTAAACTCAAGGTTCTGTTTGAATTGTAACTGTTAAAGTTGAGTTTGTAAGTCCAAATACCTCCCCCCCCCCTTTTTTAGGAATTCCTAGCTACGGGTCTGAGTCAAAGATATACTAGTTAGAACATAGACATGATAGAGGCGGATTTGGATTGAGGGCATGGGGTCCTTCTTCTTCTTCTTCTTCTTTCGTAATTCCCTCCTGTTTAGGAGTACTCGGATGAGACCGATTAATGTTAACAGTATATGTACATTAAAACACACAATAAATCCTCTGTAAAATATGAATGAACAGCATCCTCCACCATAAAAACCATCATCCCCCTTTTTTGTGGGAAAAACTTGGTTAGTTAGGGATTCACTGGAGCATGACTGGAAGTCGGCCCCCTCTTAGGCAGTCAGTGGATTCGCCTCTGCTTGTAAAGTAAAACTATGACTTTTTAGAAAGTATATTGGGCGCGAACGGACCTGATACCACTTTTTAGTATTACATGCAGTGTGTATGTTTTACTGTTGTTTGGAACTAGAACCACCACTGCACCAGCTGGGACCAGCATTTCAACTTGCACGTCTTATTCTAACATACTTCTGTGTGTATACACAACATATTTGATATATTTTTTAGTTTGTTTGACAAAAACCGTCTATTCTTACCATTTCTTTCACAATCGTAACGATTCGTTTCAGGAAAATACTTTGACAGGCGGCGGGAAACTATCTACTATGCATAATATAAAACTCGTTTCAGGACTTGTTTCCGGCAAATTTTATGATAGGGAAGGTTAACTTTCTGGTACAAGACCCGTCACGGCCTGGCTTGGGATAGGCAAATGCTCCCATTAATCTGTACCGATACAGGCTCCAAACGCTTCCTTTTAGTTTATACTCCATAACTCATGGTGGTGATCCTTATATAGGGTGCTTATACGGAGACAAGAAAAAGATAGGTTTTTTTTTTAAAGTTTTGCTGTCTAGAGAACAACACTAGGGAATATCTATATATAGCTATAACATGAACTTATAGGTTTAATTTCAACAGACTTCATAAAAATATAATCTTGAATTTTTTTTTTTCACTTGATCTTTTAAAGGGTTCAGGATAATAAATATACTGTTTTGCTGTCCAAAGAGAACCGACATATCAACGGGTAACACTAAAAATAATAAACATTTCCAAGTGAAATTCCAGCAGTCATTGTCTGAAAAGGTTTAAATATACAGTGAAATTCGTTTTGCTGTTCGCAATATCATAACTTAAGTATATTCAAAATATTTTTATTTTATTTTGATATATACACAATTATACTAGTCCAGAATACAGGATAGTAAAAAAAAGTTTTGCTGTCCAAAGAGGATTTAAAGGATATATATTTATTAGCATGTACGTAGCTACGTTTACGTCAAAACGCCCGGGCGTACACTTGCATTCTGAAAATAAAACAAATAATCGACATAGAATAAGAAAAACTGGTCAAAAGCACATCAGCCTTGTGCTTCTTTTTTCAATGGATTGTAATTTTTGAATAAAAAGGGACTTAATTTACTCAAATAGATCATTTAATATATTTGTTCGAATCTTTTGTAAAAGTCTGAATCTACTATGAATTCTGCGTACTTTTCTTTATTTAAATCAATTCACTATCTGCTCAGATTCATTTTTTTTGTATTTTTGTCAAGCCTGTGATTTATGTTCCAAAAGCGAGACAAAGCGGCGTCAATATTTAGGTTCCGAATGTGTTTAGGTGTCAGACCACCAATTACTCCCTCCAATTTAGAACGTAAAAGTAGTCCTACTTTGACACAAAATAGTGCTTTTGATGTCATTGTTTACTTAAACTAACCAACAAATTTGCAGAAATGAAACTTCTGGTGAAAGGGAAATATATTTAGATCATTTTGAGCCAAAATTCACTTGTCTATGAGTTTGCATTAAAAATTCAGGATTAATGCGCTACATAGTACACTAATTTAAGATTTCCAGAAAACCGGGAGTTATTTTGGTAGTACCTGTCTTTTCAAAATCAGAAATTTGTTACAAGACTTTAAACATTGGTTGAAAATTGGCATGTAGGAAGGTGATACATGTACAATTCAGGATATACCTGGTTTCCTTGAAGTTAAACTTAAGGTAAAATATTTAGAAAGCTGTGAAAATTGCAAAATTTGGTTGAACAGATAGGGATTTTTAATTGGTGGTCTGACACCTATAGTCTTTTGAATGACTCTCCGTGAAATTTTACGAAAGTTTGACCGAAACTGTTTATGTATGTATGTATGTACTGGTAAATGCCTCCGATATCCGAAGAACCCCTCGAAAGCTGCGAGGGTACAGTGGCATCCATGTACACTCCCTATCGGGATTAATGGAGATGTGTCACTAACGTATTATACGACAATTATTTTTACATGGACAACTTAATCCCCACCCAACACTAAGGGAGTGCTAGGACACCGGGAAATCTGTTATTATGGTGGAGGAAGCCGAAGTACTCGGAGAGAACCACCGGGCCACTCTGTGGAAACAGACAAACCAGAGAGATATCAGAAGATTGATCTCCAGGTCAAGTAGGGAACAGCTTTGACCAACCGAGGCCCCCAAAGTACCCATTCTAGTTTAAACTCCGGTCTGGGTACCAGAGATGTGTGTGAGAGGGTGAAAATTACCCTTCTGATGTACTGATATTTTTAGCACCCCGAGTGAGAATCGAACTCGAGACCTTCAGCACTGTAGCCATCGGTCTTAATATTAATAATATAACCACTAGACATCGAACTCACACAAACGATCAAAAGAGTATTCAGAGCAATGATAATAATGCAATTATATCTTTAATTTTCCCGCATTTTAAGGACAAAATGTAATTTCTTTCTGCAATTAATAAGTGGTCGCAGTTTAGGCTTACATTCTGTTATTTCTCAATTACATTAATTTTATGAAAATGCCGAAGAAGCTTTTTTATGACTAAAAAATGCCTAAAGCTAAAATTTTGAAAGCATTTTATTTCGTTCATTTTTCTATTCTTTTCTGATAGACAGATAGCAGGACTCTTCATTACGCAATTAATTGTTTTACATGTTAAATTTATAAACCTTCATAGATTGTCGCGAAATATTTCAGATCAAGAAAAAACATAAAAAGAAATTATTTTTAAATCCCTTTAAAGGAATGATAAATTGATTCACTTTTTGTGGGAAGAAGTCCTAGGTGTTCCAAAACTTTTTTATATTGCACATCTTAGAAATTTTTTTTCTCGTGTTTCTTAAAAGGTGCTTTTGTCGATTGAATGCTCACTCACGGCACCCTTTAAACTTATTTAAAAGTAATATTGGTTTGGACGTTTTCTCTAAAACCAATGACCATTAGGCTAGCTTCCAGTTTAACACGATGAATAAGTTAACATATTACAAAATTTTACCAAAACAGATAAACCATTCAGATTCAAAAGTATGTTGCTATCAATATTTTTTACTGACAGGAATCATTATGGTATCTCATTCTCGATAACTTTCGGGGGCTTCGTCCCTTTCATACCCACTACCAGCAGGTGCTTAACATTGAGCGGTTGGCACTCCTCATATCCCTCGCCAAGGTTCGGGCGTACACGTAAAAAAAGACCCAGCCACGCCACTGATTATAGCTATGACGTTAGGCGCGATGTTCGTACCTCATTGGAAAATCGGTGTAGTTGGCAAGAAGCAAGTCCAAAATATATAGTTGTGTGATATCATATTCATTATAAAAACGAAAAAAATAATTGTTGAAACTATGTTTTATGCTCCATGCGACAAGCTTCATTAAAAAAACGGCTAGCCTGTCCCGCGTAACATATTTCATTTATTGTAACCACTAAACTATGATTTTCGTCTAAACTATTTAATATTTTGAAAAACGTTTTTTTTCCCATTATTTAACATAAAGGTTCCATCAGTCTTTTATGTAATTTTTATGACGTTATAATGACGCCATAGAAAAAAAAGGCGATCCATACTACAAGGGCAAATTTGTCCCACGGGGAAAATAATTTGGATTCCAGATTTGAGAATCAAAAAAACATTTATCTAAAATGGACAAAGGTTAGTGTTTGTATTTACTACATCAATGTTAATTTGCTTAATTTTATGAATTTAAAGACAAATATCCTGAAAAATAATATATGATAATTTATGAGCAATTTTTCAAAGGCTTACAAGGTTGTCGCACTGCCATTTCTTGACGTAAAAACGAACTCACCTCAAATTTACGTCAATTGTTTGCTTATCGGTGCTCTTATAATGGGAGAATTTTATGATTTTTTAAAATACTATTTTTCTTAATTTCTCAAAAATCAAAAACACATCAATTTTCAATAAGTAGTTAAAAAGCACCGTCGATTTTGCGGAGTCTTACAAAAAAGTCGCACTTCCTTAAAAACAACGTTTCAGTCGAAATTTTGGTTTGAACGTTACGAAATATTCGCGACGTTGTGTTACGCTTACATGTACGAACATCGCGCGTAACGTCTATACCTTTATCAGTTATAAAGTCAAACTAGATATGTCAAAGCGACACGAATGGTCCCGTCTCCAACTGTTGAAAAATCTGCAATTTCAATATCACATGTGGACACAAACATGATGGTAGTCTCACAGGTCAAAAATCAGCTCAAAATCTGGAGGCGTATAGAAAAAAAGTCTGTATAACTGTGATTTAATTTTTCAACCATTTTCAAAGTTGTTAACCCTTAGTTTTGGCAAAAATTAGCGGAACAAAACGAAAGTTAAACTTGATCTGCAACTCTTCATAGTTAGCTAAAACAAAATCAGCCCAATATCTGAAAGAATTTAGAAAAAAGTCCATATAAATGCGATTTTTTTTTTAAATATCTGAGTCCAAAGCCTAAAATTACAGCAAAACTAAGCCGAGTGAAACAAAACTTACCATGATCTGTAACTCATCATGGGTAACTCACATTACCAAAATCAGCCCAGTATCCTGAAAGGGTTTAGAAAATAATCTGTATAACTGTGATTTTCAACAATTCATCAGGGTCCAAAGCCCGTTATTTCGGCAAAAGTTAGCCAAGCAGAACAAAACTTAAACTTGATCTGTAACTCATCTTGGTTAACTCACATGCAAAAAATTATCCCAATATCTGAAAGTTTTTTGAAAAAAAAATCCGTATAACTGTACGTGCTTTTCAACAATTTATCAAAGTCCAAAGCCCGTATTTTCGGTAAAAATTACCGGACCGGAACGAAACTTAACTTGATCTGTAACTCATCATTATTAACTTACATACTAAAAAGCAGCCCAATATTTGAAGGCGTTTAGAAAAAACTCCGTATAATTGTTTGTTGCAGAATGACGGAATTACGGGATTTTGGAATTACGGAATTACGGACAAAGGTAAAACTATATGACACCGTTTTCTTCGTTGCGGGGCCTTAAAAAGTAAGTCACATACTATCTTCAAACTAGAACTACATACTTATTAACCAGGAAATAATATAGTAAAAACTGTTTTGCTGTCTATTCTCCTAAAACCTGCCTCTGCACATGGTATTAGTATATCATATGCGCATCATAGTTCTCCATATCAGTCAAATTTCAAACCAATCCCGCCACCTGTGATAGTAAAAACTGTTTTGCTGTCTTACAGTTATCAAAGGTACCAGGATTATAATTAAGTACGCCAGACGCAGGTTTCGTCTTCATAAGACTCACCAGTGACGCTCGAGCTCATATCAAAGTATTTATAAAGCCAAACAAGTACAAACAACTTAAATAGGATCATTAGCATAGGATAACAACAATATAACATTTAATATTCTATAGATAGTAAAAACTGTTTTGCTGTCACCAGAACAAATATAATGGTCTCACCAAATAGGTCGCATAGAGACAAGATAACACCATACAGATATATGCATACAGTCTAGCCGTTGCAAAACACAAGGCACGACTGAAGAGCAATGAACTAGCACAACCCTCTAGTAACGTCACACCAAATAGAATACAACAAGGGAAGACAACTTTTACCAAGTACACACTCAATATAACTAAAGCTGCCCAAAACTGGTTGATGCTACTGAGCAAATGAATGTTCAAGCTGAATTAAAAAGAGGAACACTGGTAATGAAATTCACTCCTGCTGCTTTTTTGATGTTTCATAAGCACACTCTGTCATTTTATGAAAATTCTACAAAACTTACAGCTATTTCTCATTTTAAAAGAGACAAAAACAATCTTCTTGTTGAAGAATCTTTCGGTATAAAACCAATCACTAACACAGGAATTGGAAGGCCACAAGTCTATAGAATCAACATGTATAAAACCGCTTTTTCAGTAGAAGCCAATAGTAGAGACATAGGAGATTTTATCAGAAAAGATCTGCAGGAAATATTGCAGACTCTCCTGAACCAAATGAATTCAATTATACAAGAATTTTGTAGCTCATTTTTAGCAGATAAATTTGTACACAATTCTATACAATCAGATAAGATCTCAACTCATGATTCACGAACAATACAACTGTCAAATAGAGACAACAATGTTGCACTGAGCACAATCTCAAACATCGCTTCATATGACGCAACAGTAACAACAAAATATTGCAGACTCTCCTGAACCAAATGAATTCAATTATACAAGAATTTTGTAGCTCATTTTTAGCAGATAAATTTGTACACAATTCTATACAATCAGATAAGATCTCAACTCATGATTCACGAACAATACAACTGTCAAATAGAGACAACAATGTTGCACTGAGCACAATCTCAAACATCGCTTCATATGACGCAACAGTAACAACAATAACCCCTCTCAAAACTATTCAACTTGTCCTTCATGTTCTGGAAACATATTCGACTATGATTTCATCATCTGTAATGTATGTGACGAAAAATTTCATTTTCAATGCCAAAACATTACATCAGACTTTTGCAAATCAATGAGCTTCGAAACATTAGAACGTTTTCAATGTATGCAGTGTAACGTCTTGTTGAAAGACCTATCAATTTTAGAACTAGAAACAGACAATCAAATCACTGAACAAAGTGCTAACTCCCTGAACTCACCTGATACTATTGTAAATACAGTCTCTAACTACAATGAACTTGTTAAATTATCACCAGCAACTGGTACATCTGACCACATCTCATATTAAACCCTCATGACCTCTTGCGTTCAAATATGCATAGTATCCAGCAACTAACAAATGCAAGAGCTCATGCAAACATAACACCAAGCTCTCAGATCCAAATAGATTAATCAGACAACACCAAAAAGCAAGCTAATCAAATGGTACCAAAGAAACAGAAGAGCCTAAAGCAAGAAGATCTAAAGTCTAAGCTTGCCATTGCAGAAGCTCATAGTACAGCTCAAGAAAACACCGTTTTAGATAACAATAACACAATAAGGAACTTGAAACTTGCTCAGTTAGGCCTTAATGATAGCAGCCAAAATAGAGTAGACTATCTCAGCATGCTCAGCTCGAACCCTAATGTGTTGACCACAAATGCTGCTCACCAAAGCTGCCATTGTACACAACTGGATAACAGGGTTTGAAACTAGAACGAAAAATGACCAATCTCGGATTGATAAAAACCAAATTCTAACGCTCAGGAATCAAAATCAAAATAACATCAACTCACAAGTTTTGTTCTTAGAGAAGACTTGAAATTTAAAGTTCCTGAAGATAAATATAACACACTGAACAATGATAGAAAAAACAATTTTGCTGTCAGAGAAGACTTGAAATTTAAAGTTCCTGAAGATAAATATAACACACTGAGCAATGATAGTAAAAACAATTCGCTGTCAGAGAAGACTTGAAATTTAAAGTTCCTGAAGATAAATATAACACACTGAGTAATGATAGTAAAAACAATTTTGCTGTCAGAGAAGACTTGAAATTTAAAGTTCCTACAGATAAATATAACACACTGAGCAATGATTGTAAAAACAATTTTGCTGTCAGAGAAGACTTGAAATTTAAAGTTCCTACAGATAAACATAACACACTGAGCAATGATAGTAAAAACAGTTTTGCAGTCGAAGAAGACTTGAAATTAAAAGTAACTAAAGATAAATATAACATATTGAACCAACGATAGAAAAAATAGTATTGCTGTCCGCATAGAAAATGCTATAGAGAAAGTGCCAAATAGTTCTATACAGGATCATCATTCTACAGTTTCAAACTTACCGAACGATTCTCATCAAAACATAAAGTTCATCCCATCAAACGACTCATCTGTTACTTATAGTACAAACTGGTTTGCTGTTAAACATTTGAAAGAAATAAAGAATTCAGACAATTATCCCAAAGCTGTTCAACCGCATCCAAATCATCCTGTTCACAGTGGGCTAAAAAATGGAACTTCTTTTTTTGACAAAGGACAAACCGTTCTCCTGGATCCAGATATAGCGCCCCCTGTGTTTCGAATGATGTAACCTTGGAAAAAGCAAATCCACTACGTATTGTCTCCTTCAACATTAGGCTTCATATCTAATAAAAAATACTTTAATGAACTTCTAGACAAACACGACATCATTCTTTTGCAAGAACACTGGCTTTTAATTATGAAAAAGAACAACTGAAACAACATGATTCAGACTTTCTCGCCTTCTCAAGACATATTGATGATGATAAATCAATGTCCCCAATTGGTCGACCGAGAGGACATGATGGTATCGCAATCTTATACAGAAAATCTATGTCTTCAATGTATTATCAACTTCCAGACGGGAGTTCAAGCTATTGACAAGCTATTGACATATCTACAACCATAAATCCTTCTTGCCTTGTTAATGTATATCTTCCTCCTAGAGGAACCGATAGTGGACACGATGCTTATAGATTATTCTTAAGTATAAAAAAAAAAACCACTCAATTATTATAGCAGGGGACTTTAACGTCTCGCTAATTAGATATTACAAGAACTCCCAAGATGAACTGTTCAAACATTGTTGTAAAGAGAATCGAATGGAACTTCCACAGTTCAATATCCAACTGATCACACATATTTTCGAAGGAACATCTAGATCACAGATCGACTACATATTTGTCAAATTTGTTGAGAACAATATAAGAATACCAGAACTTATTCAGGTTAAAATCCTACGTGAAGGTCACAACACCTGCGACCATTATCATGTGTCTGCCGATCTTTGTATAGAACTAAGGGCTAGTCAAAAACAGTACAGAGGACATATGTGTACCAACATTAACTGGGAAAAGTTAATTTAGCTATACTTTTTGGACCTTTTGGATTATAGCTCTTCATCTTTTATTTAATTTTTGGATTTCAAATATTTTGGCCACGAGCATCACTGAAGAGACATGTATTGTCGAAATGCGCATCTGGTGCAAGAAAATTGGTACCGTTAATTTTATTAATAAGGATAACTAGAATATTCTTTAAAAGTACAGGAAGAACTAAAGGATAGAAAATACCTTAACAGTAGAACACCATATTAAATTGATCAAGCTACAAATGCATTACTTACTGGTTTTATTGAAATTTGGAAATTTTACATATTTTTTACGGGGTGTAGGGACCTTTGGTAGAACCCTACAGGTAGTCAAATATAAGACGTTTTCAATACGGAGACAGAGAAACTGGATTGAGTCAAATTTGGCGCTCAATGTTGTGAGAGTTACGTCATAGATGGTGAAACATCAACGTGGGTAATTTGCAAAGCTAGTTCAGTAGTCCCATTCCTTGAAAATGTGGCAGTCAAGTGATGCATTTTAATAATGAAATGAGTAAATGATCGGCATTATAGGACAACATCGTTAATGAATAACATATTTAATTACAAACATCATGGATAATCTACAGAATTCAATATTTCAAAAGGAGCAATCATGGAACTAAGGAAAACTAGCGTGAAGTTCCCCGGATTAATGGTTAGCAATGTCCGGGGATATGGGTTAGCAACACCCAGGGGCTATGGGTTTTGTAATGACGTGCGTTAACCAATTAAAATCCTAGATATATATATATATATAAGCCAGGGATAACATCTTATATTACGAGGTATAGCTCTAATTGAATATCTGATAAATAATATATTCTATACAAAACATGTACCTGCTACGGGGCGCCGAATGGGACTCTTGTGGTTTTGTACAAAATTCAATTCTGTCATAACAAAATCATTTTTGTCTTACAAAACTATGTGCTACAGACTTGTTTTGTGAGAACTTCAATTTTGTGATGACAAAATTCATTTGTGTAGACAAAATTCATTTTTGTCATGACAAAATTCATTTTTGTAGACAAAATTCATATTTGTCATGACAAAAGTCAATTTTGTCTAAAAGGTATGCAAATATAAACATATTTGCATACAAAATTGACTTTTGTTACCTGATATGGAAATTAAATCACAAAAGTCAATTGTGTGAGGTAAGATTCAATTTTGTGAGACAAAATTAACTTTTGTGAGACAAAATTGACTTTTGTGAGACAAAATTGACTTTTGTGAGACAAAATTCAATGAGACAAAATTCAATTTTGTCAATTTTGTTGAGACAAAAGTCAATTTTGTTAATTTTGTTGAGACAAAAGTCAATTCTGTCAATTTTGTTGAGACTAAAATCAATTTTGTTGAGACAAAAGTCAATTTTGTTAATTTTGTTGAGACAAAAGTCAATTTTGTTAATTTTGTTGAGACAAAAGTCAATTTTGTTGAGACAAAAGTCAATTTTGTCAATTTTGTTGAGACAAAAGTTAATTTTGTGACGACAAAATTAATTTTTGTGACGACAAAATTCAATTTTGTAATAACAAAATTGACTTTTATGTGACAAAATTGACTTTCGTGAGACAAAAATCAATTTTGTTGAGACAAAATTCAATTTTGTCAATTTTGTTGAGACAAAAGTCAATTTTGTTGAGACAAAAGTCAATTTTGTTGAGACAAAAGTCAATTTTGTCAATTTTGTTGAGACAAAAGTCAATTTTGTCAATTTTGTTGAAACAAAATTCAATTTTGTCAATTTTGTTGAGACAAAAGTCAATTTTGTCAATTTTGTTGAGACAAAATTCATTTTTGTCAATTTTGTGTAACAAAAGTCGATTTTGTATGCAAATTAATTCACAGAAACCAAACTAAACTAATTTGAATACAAAATTGACTTTTGTCGCCCAATTTTCAAATTAGGTAACAAAATTCAAGTCTGTGTAACAAAAATGAATTTTGTGATGACAAAAGTGACTTTTGTCCGCTGATAGATAATTTTGTATGACAAAATTTTAAATTTGTAGTATGATACAAATTTTGTTAAACTGAACTTATTTTTGTTGAACAAAAGTCACTTTTGTCCGTACAAAATTGAATTTTGAGTACAAAACCACAAGAGTCCCATTCGGCGCCCCGTACCTGCTGCTATAGAAAAAGAGACTTCTAACTCCAGTCCAAGACACGGAGCCAACAATTCCATCAAATTATAGAGGAATAACTGTCATCTCTATCCTATGCAAAGTCTTAGAACTCTGCTTACGAGCTAGAATTGAAAGAACACCATAGACTACAGAACGGTTTCATAAAAGGTGCTTTCTCAATAAACATTGCTCTTTTAATCATTGAAGCGATAAACGAAGCAAAGGATAATAATGAAAAATTATCTTAATCATCCTAGATGCAGAAAAAAAAAGATCACATAAATCCATTTAAAAACTATATCACCAAGGAATTACAGGCCTAACCTGGTTAATGATCAGAGAGCTTTAGAAAATATATCGACTCAAGTAAAATCTCAAGGATGTATTTCGCAAGCTTTCACAATCGAACAAGGAATAAAGCAGAGGGTTTTTTATCTGCCAACTTCTACAAAGCATACAATAAAAATATCCTAGATACACTTGAAGCAACAAATATTGGATTTAAGATCGGAACTAATTACTTGGGTTGTCCAACGTGCGTAAATGATATTATGCTATGATCATCTTCTGAACAGTATACATCAACTCAACTCCGTATCATTAAAAGATGTACAAAAATGATAAGATTTATATCAAAAGTAAAAAGACCGAAATATTATTGATCAATGAAAAGGACAAAGAATCAAATTTTGAACTCTTCATCGAGAAGATAATTTAAAACCATATACCACAAAGCATCTGGGTATTGAAAGACAAGACCTAAATACCCCAAATGTAGTCAATAGAATCTCTACTGCTAGAGCTACCATGTATTGTTTGGGAGCAGGTTAACATGGAATAAATGGAATAAATCCAATATTTCATATAAAATGTGGAGAACATTTGTCATACCAAAAATGCTATACGGCTTTGAAATTCTTAAGTTTACTAATACAGACATTTTAAAATTGGAAAATTCCCAGAAAAAGACATTTAAACATCTGCTATCTCTACCACAACGAACTGCAGACTCTGCAATATATATTTTGCTTGGGACAGAATCCATTGAACAACTCACCCACAAGGCAATTATTTCTCTATTCCGTAGAATTTCAAAACATACAAATTCAATTATGCATAAAATAGGAATCAGACAATTAGCAACAAAATATGAGAACTCCAGCAGCTGGTATATAAAAGTGGATAATATTTTTAAGTCATATGGATTGCTCTCTGCGCAAGAGATAGTCTTAAATCCAAAGACAAAAAGGAAAAGATTGACCCATGATTTGATAGATTCAACTTGGAAAACAAACTTAATCAACAATAAATCATATGGAAATAAGCAAATGGAATTTCCGAAATCCTAATAATTATTGGAGCCCTGTCAGAGACATTAAGAGAGATGTTGCTAAAGGCATAATTAAATCCAGAATACTGACTGGGACGTATAAACTCAGAGACAACAAGAGAGATGTTGCTAAAGGCATAATTAAATCCAGAATACTGACTGGGACGTATAAAACTCAGAGACAACAAGAGAGATGTTGCTAAAGGCATAATTAAATCCAGAATACTGACTGGGACGTATAAAACTCAGAGACAACAAGAGAGATGTTGCTAAAGCCATAATTAAATCCAGAATACTGACTGGGACGTATAAAACTCAGAGACAACAAGAGAGATGTTGCTAAAGGCATAATTAAATCCAGAATACTGACTGGGACGTATAAAACTCAGAGACAACAAGAGAGATGTTGCTAAAGGCATAATTAAATCCAGAATACTGACTGGGACGTATAAAACTCAAAGTATAACGAACTGCTTTGATTCAACAAAATCTGCAGAGTGCAAAATGTGTATTGAAGAAACAGAAAACTATAAACATTTTCTTATTAACTGCAAGCGCCTTAACTCTGTCAGAAAAATTTACCATATCAGACTCAATCGTTTGATGATTGAAAATCAGATCAGCTACAACTACATCATTAAATCTGAAAATGATCTACTCCAATAATTAGTCGACTGTTCAACCAACCGTCGTATAGTAGCTATAGAGCGAATTTACAAAGACAGGGTATATGCATTACATACCAAGAGAGCAGAATTTCAGTGACATATATATAACTTTTATACTCTGCATACCAATTGCAAGAGAGCAGAAATTCAGTGAAAGATAAAAAAAACATTTGTACGTGACTCTTTGCTGGTGAACATCACATTATATAAAAATCTAGCTAGTGTTGGTCATGAGAATGGATATAAATAAGAACATATCATTAATGATTGTTTTGTTTGTCATTCCACCCGTAAATACTCTATTGAAATAGAGAATTAAACCTGTTGCTGAATGATAAATAATATTTAAAATATGCCCCTCAATGTTCTATTACTAACATAAATAATAATCAATGTTAAAAGCAATTAATAAAGCAATTAATAACACGGGTTAATGAGTTTTTCGATTTTAATGAAACATCTAATGAGGAACCTCGTTTGATTGTTAATTTTTATCATCACTTACACTGGTGCAGGAAAATTGGTACCGTTGATGTTATTACATTAATTAATCTTATCACATATTTGTATCTTTTAACAAGTGGACTAGTACATTTTTAAAATTATTAATTTTAAGTTTTATCCAATTTTGAATTTTTTAAAATGTAATGTTTTAAGCTCATGGCAATATGATTGGTACAGTGTAAATACAAGTTTTACCTTTTATCCTTATGATTTTGTTTTACTAAAACAAAGTTACATATTTACACTTAATATGATTTTAGTATTTTATAAAGTATCTGCATTTTAAAAAATTATCTAAACTAGTATATTTTTAATGCAGTGACCCTACAAATAGGGTGGACTTCGTAAGAAGAAGACAGGTTGCAGTCGTACTGGTTGATCCTACGGTACGCTCTAAATACACCTTATAAAATGAGCCTCCTCATGGATTTTTTTATTATGTGATTCATATTGCAGCAAACAATTTGTGACTATGTGATTACTTGGACACCCCCATGAAGGGCCTCCCAATTGTAAATGGAACATTTACAATTGGGAAGCTGAAATCCTCTCTTTTTGTCGTACAATTTTGTTGTCAAGATATGTTGCAGACTTGACTGTATCTGTAGTATTCTTTATCTCTAGTTCGATGGGATAGATTCGTTCAACATAATCATCAAATTTTGTATTATTCAGTTATAGAACATCATCTTTATAGCGGAAAGTAACGTTAAAGGATGTTGCTTACTTCTTATCTTTCTTCCTAAGAAGTTCTTGTATAAAGATACAAGTCGGCAGGCAGAGGGGCACACCTGGTTCCCATTGGAATTCCGACTGTCTTTTGAAAACCACATCCTCCAAACGTAACAAATATGTTGTCAATCAAGAAATCAAGCATCTTGAAAACGTGTATGTTGATCTTGATGACTATATTAGTAAATGGGTTGCTGTCTCATAAACATGTGTCATTTATTTATATTCATCTATGTTATTAAATTCATTATTGCTTTTCTAATGTTTTGTTCTTCCAACAACTTTTTTTATAGATGGCCTCCCCCGTTTGTGTAGACGTAATAAAGATCAAATATGGACCAGCGATAGACATCATCATAAAGTATAACCAGATGACCCTGTTTCGGATTTCATTGTCTCCTGTAGAAGTTATCCCCCTGGTATTGAATATTTTCGAATAGACCCTTCCTCGTTGTTTTCTAAGATATTATAACCTTATTTGGACAATATGTTCATCTCATCATGATGTATAACCGTATGAGGCTGCAGAAGATTTCACTAGTCGTGTAGTCAGCACTTCGGTGTTGACTGAAATATTAATTATAGGGTCATTTGTATAAGCATTTCCTTACAAAACTTTGAATTTTTCGCAAAACTAAGGATTGTTTATCCCAGGAAAAGATTACCTTAGCCGTATTTGGCACAACTTTCTAAAATTTTGAGTCCTCAATGCTCTTCAAATTTGTACTTATTAAGGTTTATAACTATTGTGAGATGAGTGTCATTGGTGAGTCTTATGTAGACGAAACGCGCGTAAACTAATGATTTTCTTATTCCAGGAATAGATAACCTTATCTGTATTTGGCACAACTTTTTGGGAATTTTAGGTCCTCAATGCTCCTCAACTTTGTACTTGTTTAGGTTTATAATTCTTTTGAGATGAGCGTCACTGATAAGTCTTATGAAGACGGAACGCGCGTCTGGGGTACTGAATTACAATCCTTTGATAACTATCATCATCTTCAAGAGTTGTATCCCCTCGAAACAATTTCATTTATTTGACCTTTTCTTAAAAAGTCGATTTGAAAATGGCAACATGTACAAGAACAGATGGCAATGTTTTGGCCACGAGCATCACTGAAGAGACATGTATTGTCGAAATGCGCATCTGGTGCAAGACAATTGATACCGTTGATTTTATTACTACCACTGAGTCGTTGCCTCTGCTGGTGGACTATTAGTCCCCGAGGGTATCAGCACCCCAGTAGCCAGTACTTCGGTACTGGCATGAAAATACGGATTTTTGTGTTATTAAAATTTACTGTTACAAAATGATAGAAATTATTACAAATTAAGGAATGTATCTCCCTCATGCAAAGCTCTGATTCCTTTCACGGATTTGGCTATACTTTTTGGACCTTTTGGATTATAGCTCTTCATCTTTTATATAAGCTTTGGATTTCAAATATTTTGGCCACGAGCATCACTGAAGAGACATGTATTGTCGAAATGTGCATCTGGTGTAAGAAAATTGGTACCGTTGATTTTATTACTACCACTGGGTCGATGCCTCTGCTAGTGGACTATTAGTCCCCAAGGGTATCACCACCCAGTAGCCAGTACTTCGGTACTGGCATGAAAATACGGATTTTTTGTGTTATTAAAATTTACTATAATTACAAAATGATAGAAATTATTATAAATTAAGGAATGTATCTCCCTCATGCAAAGCTCTGATTCCTTTCACGGATTTGGCTATACTTTTTGGACCTTTTGGATTATAGCTCTTCATCTTTTATATAAGCTTTGGATTTCAAATATTTTGGCCACAAGCATCACTGAAGAGACATGTATTGTCGAAATGCGCATCTGGTGCAAGAAAATTGGTACCGTTGATTTTATTAATGAATATAATCAATTATATCCAACATTAATAGGAGTCATTTCTCTTAAAAAATTATACACAATTTAAAAAAGAAATAATTTTTAGAGAATCGGAAGTCGGAGAGACTTCAGACCGTCGCAAGAAATCTATAATTCGTGTGATTTATAATTTGCAAGGTCAAAGGTCACTGAGTGCCAAAAAAAAAAAAAAACACACTGCAAATTCAAACTTATATATTAAGAAAATGATAAGAGTTTGCTGCATACATATTGTGTATAAAATGTTCCTCTTGACGACCTGTACATTGTATACATTAAACTAAAAAATGTCCCACCGTCTATTCAAATGTTACAACGAGATAATTCTTAAAAGTATAGTTTTGTCTATATCTTGCAAAAGGTGTCAGATATCAACCTACTATAAATTGCAAAAATTACCAGTATTTCGAGATCTTTAATTTAAGGTCAATGTCAGTTTATTATGAAATTTTAGCTTGACCTTCAAAGTATACTATGACCGTGTTCCAGTTCTCAATTTTGGTATTGTAAAATATAGATGATGATTCAGTGTGACCTTGGTGAACTTTGTAATTGTCCCCCAAAAAATTCTTCAATGTTGTCCATCAACTGCAGATAATTTATTTTTTAACACATTTCTCTTCGTAGTTTTTCTCTCCTTTTTAAGTTCAGTATTTTTTGTTATTTTACATTTTAAGTTCATTTATTTATCAAGTGTATTTAGTATCAAGTTACTACAATATTTTAAAAAGCTTCGTTTTTTTTAAACAGAGTAGCGAACAGAATTTATGGAGATGTGGTCAATATGAGGTCCAGTCATATATGTTTTTCATAAATAGGTTTGTGGTAAATTAGGCTCAATTGAATTGTTTCATTTGATTTGTTTACGTTAGGGCCTTTTATAACCGACTACACGTTAATGATTTATCTCATTGCTGAAGGCCATATTTTTGCCTATTATTTCTAAAATTCAATTCATTCTAACTTTAGCGTATATGTGTCTCATTGGCAATCATACTTATTTTACCTTTGGTAATCATACCACATGCCATTGGATTTTTTTTCTATATTGGCAGATAAGTTGTATAATAGGCTTTGTATTACATCTCCTTATTTTGTTTTTGGCGGAAAATTGTCTCAGAGGCAATCATACCTCATCTCTTCATGTTTACTTGGCTGACAATAGGCTCATTGGCAATTGTACCCCATCTCTTGGTTTAAAAATGGCAGGAGTTGTCATATTAGTAACACTAACACATCTCTTTATTTCTACTTTGACAGATAGAACTCCCATAGGCAACCAAACCTTATCACCTTTTTTTTTACTTTAGGGAATATTTGTCTCATAGGCAATAATACCACATCTCTTTTTTTTTTACTTTGGCGGATAGTTGTCTCATTGGCAATCATACTACATCCATCTATTTCTACTTTGGGGGTATTAACATTACCAATTTGATAACAGCAACCCAAATATGGGTTGGTAGATGAATGTGAAAATGTTCAGGGCTGATAGAACTTGACCTATTGAACATTTTTACCCTCGAGGCCCCTTAAAAGGCAATAACTTATTAAGGGGTCTATTGACAGTTTAGGACATGTGAAACTAATTTGTAGATATTACTTTGCTGAACATTTTTGTTGTTGAACTCATCATTAATAATATTAAAGATACTAACCACACACTGCAAAATTTTCTGTAAATGACGTATTCAGTGGCAGCAACCCAACAATTGGTTTCTATATCCATCTGAATATTTCCTAGGACTGATAGAACTTGACCTTTATACCCCCTGTCAGATTTGGTCTAAATACTTTTTTAAACATTTGCTTTAAAATGATGATAGTCATACTAAGTGGATAGAATATTTAAGATTCCTATGTATCTTTAGATCGATCTTAAAAATGATGATTTCAGATATATTTTCATTAGTTAATAACTGATTGACGGCCTTATTGAGAACAGTTTATCCCATTTTCATTCATACATTTCATATTTTTCACTATATTTATAAGTATGTGATATGAGTTCGAATGAGACAACTCTCCATCCAATTCATAATTTATAAAAGTAAACAATTCCTTTTTTAATTATTGCATTAGATCTTTTTGGTTTTTACTCTTACATGCAAATAATTTTGTAATTACGTCATTGTAATTTTGTATAGAAGTCCCAGAGAAAAATGTAAAGCCTGTTAAAAGAAAATCAAAAAGCACTCGCACTGGTGTGTTCGAAATGAAACAACTAGCTTTTGATTATCTCCCCTCCTAAAGTTTTAATATTAACTTGAACAATTGACAAAGTAGATTATTGATCGTTCCAATCTTATTTGACTATTCTGTTCACTTACCTAAAGTAATAAATTGACAGGACTTCGAATACAAATATATCTTCAGACTGAAAGTATAAAATGTATAAAATTCAGTTTAAATCATGTTTAACAAAATATTTCTCTGAATTTTCATATAATTGTCAATAAATTCAAAGAAAGGGTTAGACATAAACCTTCCATTATTCTATAAAAAACAAATGACAGCTCGGTCTATCAGTTTTTAGAAATAATTCATACTAATTTGAAATCAATTGGGAATGTGTCAATGCGTCATCTTGCATTTAAAGTAATGACATAACCCCAGAACTGTAAAAGTGACGCTTTCCAAATTTGTAAATAATATCAATGTTGTGGTATTTAACTTGTTCATAAGTTTCATCAGATAAAGTGAGAACAAAAACGAAAATGTCGGCAATTTTCTTTCAAAAAGGGGCATAGTACTAAAACGGTAAATTTGAATTCAAAGTGGTTTCCTTGATTTTCAAGATTATCACTTTTAGTGAATAGAAAAATAGTATAATAGGTAAAAATTTGTCAGAATTTAATTTCCGGATGATATAAATTTAACAGAACAAGCAGAATGTAGTGACAATCAAATGTTAACGAGTTTGATATTTTACGTTCGCCTGACGTATCTTGGACATTCTGGGAAATCATTTTGAACTCTAAATAGACATTTGCGCACATACAATGGAATCATATCTTTTTTTATCGTTTCTTTTTAATATTTCTGGAAATATATTGCACCAATAAGAACATAAAAGGTAACATTTTGTATCTTTGCAAACAATCTATCTGTTAATGAAGATTTATTACTTAAATCGGGTCTTAACGATCAATAAAAGTATCTCTAAAAGTCTAGACGAAATAAAAGAACTTCAGAGTTATGACGTCAAAGGAAGCGTCACAAAAAAATGAATTTAGTAGCCTTGCAAGATGTCATTATTATTTAAATTAGTAATTTATAATCTTTGCAACTTTTCAACTGTCACGTATCGTGTCTCTGTACCGATCGTCACGTGCGTTGTAATGATCGTTGATATACTAGTAAAGTATGGCTATAACATGAGTACATATATATGAATATTTCACTGTTGTTTGGAACTAGGACCACTTGGGACTATGCAGTATTTCAACTAGCACTTCTAATTTCAACATACTTATTTTTGTATTCACAATATAATGCGTACATATATTTCATTATGTTTGACAAAAACTATTTTTAACATGTTTTTTCACAATGATAAAAGGAAAAATACGTTTACAGGCAGCGGGAAATTGTAGGTCTTTTTGATTTGCGATTTCTTACTTTTTTCTATTGCGCAACACTTGGAAATAAGCATATATGAAATTGCAATCGGGATAAACCTGGTTTTCATACATTTAAGTTACACTTAAGGTGAGATATTTCGAAAGCTGTAAAATTGCACAATTTGTTTAAACAGATAAGGATGTTTAATTTGTGGTCTGACACCTAAAAATCAGACAGTTCGCAACCGTATCGATTGATCCAGGCACCTTTGAAGGAGGACGCTGCACTCTGAAAACAGTTTGTTTTTATTCCTTCTTACGATTTAACTATTTTTTTTAAACAAAAAATCGTTACAAAAGTTCCACTCGTATAACAGCTTATCTTTTTGTTTCCGTCATTACTGGACATCACATAGATTCTCGAGTCAAGTGTCGCAGATACCTAAATAGTGATTTAACCCTCCATCCTTTATGGGTGCATTTTACATAGATAAATTGAATCGTATAATATAAGCAAAATGAGAATGTTTAATTTGATGTATGCCTTTTTGTACTTCTTCGTTACATTTGTTGTTTTTATAGTGATTAAGATATATTTTGATATGAGCGTCACTGATGAGTCTTATGTAGACGAAACGCCCGTCTGGCGTACAAAACTATAATCCTGGTTCCTTTGATAACTATGACAACACAATGTTGACTGCTGTTCCCCTATTGTTTTACATTTTTACCTATTGTGTCTGTTTGTTTTGTTCACGCATCGGTGACAATATAATGAAATTTGATGCAACTGTCATACAAATGAGAGGTTTAGCTAGCTATAAAACCAGGTTCAATCCACCATTTTCTACATTTGAAAATGCCTGTACCAAGTCAGGAATAAGACAGTTCTTGTCCATTCGTTTTTGATGCGTTTTGTTATTTGATTTTGCCATGTGATTGTGGACTTTCCCAATTGATTTTCCTCTGAGTTCAGTATTTTTGTGATTTTACTTTTTATTTATCGGGTCTATTTCCGATCGCCGTTTGTAGATATATTCTGTTTTCTGAAATAAAGCCGCAACTGCTTCAAAAATCATGTACAAAATCTGAGTCTTGTATCTTGACTGCTACAAAGTCCTATATGGTAAACAACAAGGCTGCATAGAAACAATTTTCATTTTAGAATTCATAAAGGGACTTTCCATTTAATATATCAACAGCTAGGGTGATTATATATTGTCAAAGACCTCCTAAGAAATCTTTCATATACATTTTAATCTCTCAGTTGCTTTGTTTCAAACACTTGTATTAAGACAACATTCAAAATCAATCACAAACAAAATGGGCACTATTCAGATATATTGTGTGCCAATTGGACTTAATAAATTACTTTTGATATCCCTGAGAATAAAACATCCATTCCATTTAAGATATTAAAAGACTCTGATTTGTCCAATATACTTGTTCTAACTATGATCATGTGAATAGTTTATTTGAAAGAAAACGAAAACTTTGCATTCCAAAACATTATTTGCTTGCGGTATGAAGATCAGAAAGAAAAAAAAATAAGAAACTAACATCGGAAATATTTACACAAATGCAATATCAGTGTCTGCTTTTGATAATAAATTTGTAATTGATTATAAATAGTAGAGAACTGTTGAGTGAAGTCAATGTTTTGAAGTATGACAAAACACATAAACAAATAATCACAAGTGAAAGAAAACAAAAAATCAGGATAATGAACAAGGGGGCGGGCTAAACTATTGTCCTGTTTATAAGTTCAATGACAATCCGGAAGGCGTCTGCTATTCAACATTTTTCTCTAAATAGAAGCTGATTTTCTCTTTACTAAACATACGTTATGTCATGGCAATGTTGTTTACTTTTATTCATACTTTTTAATAATAGTTTAACTATACCTTAGAAAAGACGAAGGATTTAAGTCCAAAGTTTTATTTGTTGTTAAGTGTAGGTTTTGTCATGCAGAGAAAATAAATAAAAAAATCGAACTCATAAGTTGAAAACAAACTAAAAAGCCTTGGCTATAAAAAAGAAAAAGATCAAAAGACAACACACAACATAGAAAACTAAAGACTGAGCAACCAGAACCCTACACAAGCTGAGGTTGAACTCAGTGCTCCAAAAGGGTCCGGCTCTTCATATTGTCACGGTCATGACTCATGTACCTTACGCCGAATATCTATATGAAAAGTTATTGAACGCACAGGAGCCTGAAGAGGTCTTGCAAAAACTATCTTGTTTAGAAAAAGACAAAAACAAACTTGAACAGCAAGGCTGTTTTCATATCTATTTTCGTTACACAAAGAGTCGTAATGCTCAAAGTTGATGAAGAATATGTATTATTATATATTATATATTGTTGTAGTTGTAGAAATTCATAGTAACATGGGTTTTGTTACAAACGTTATAACGTTTAAAGATGTGTATTGTAATTTTACACACATCTATGTCATTGTCATTCTTTGGAATCTGACGTAAACAAACACTGTCTAGAACAAGGTAGATAATCTGGATGCAACAATCGTCGTTCTCAGCTTACACGAGTCTTACCAGCGTAAATGAATAATCCATGGAACACACATAATCCAAAGAATAACTTCATAACAATTTTAATAGATGGTGACAGCTGAATATACAAATATGCGGTCTAGAGTTGATAACAAACTTACGTTGTTGCAATCGAAATCTAGACGGCACAATATTCATAGCTGTTTCATGCGGCTGATCACTTAGAAAACTCGTATCATAATAAACGAGATAGGCTTAAATTCCTCTCCATGTCTAGAATATAATTATACAAATTTTACGACGACGTAAATACGGAATAAAGACATATTTACAAAAGTCTGTTCAGGTAGGAAACTGAAAAATTACGTTTACTGTAGAAATCGGTTTCTGATTGACTGATTGGTTGTTGAGGTAACCATAGGGGACCTCGTGAGAAGCACGAAGATAGGGCACGTAAATACTATTATAAAACAATCCTGCACAGACTGTGTTGGGAAGTCTGGATTCAAGGCTCAAGGCGGAAACGAAGTTAAAAATAAAGAGAACTGCTAGGCTGAAGGCAAGAGCAGTTTTAATTATTTGTCTAAAAGAGGAACAAGGAAAGGTTTTTAGAAACGGAATATTTCTGAAAGAGAAATTAATTTAATGATACAAAGAGGGTATCCTTTACTTGAACCTTAGTTACGTAATAAATTGTGAACGGTGTTCATACATAACAATTAAGGTTCAGAAGTACAAAAGTTGAATTTAAATAAAGATTCAGCTAAAGCAGATACGTAATATTTAAGAAAAAATATATGTATCTTTATTTCTTATATAAAGTTCCTGAAAATAAAGGAATTTAATTGAGGCAACATTATAAATTATTATCAAGTTCTCTTCACTATAACGGAGAAATTGAATAAATGCATGAATAAACTAAGTAGTGTAACCGAATTACATAAACTGCTATAAGTTATTTATATTGAGAGTGTTGATTGACAAACAGGCAATACGACTATAATTAATTATCGTACAAATAAATAACGTATCGGGTTAGATACTTTATAAATTGTATAGAGTTAACTTTCGGATAAAAACAACAAACAAGTTATATAGAATACTTGTACTGACCAGCCAGTTCCAGCATGCAGAAGAACTGAAATCTAGGATACTCTGCCTTTTTCGTATAGTATATTTAAAGCAGGTGCATCATTATAACTGATGATAATATAGAATATTACTGCGTCATAACAACCGTCAGTTAAAGAAAGAAGACTGTCCGTTATTCCCGTATCTATATAAAGGTTCCCAATATTTTTCCACAGAAAAATACATTGTGCAAGAGAATAAGGCAGCTACCAAATTATATATCTATAATACTAAAATTACGAGGTCCAATTTGTCAGCCGTCATCACGTAAAAACGACGAATCAAAGAATTCAACGTTATATATAACTAATATAGTACAAAGGTGTAGATTAAAAATTACATTACTCCAGGCCCTTTTGTTTTCCACGTAATTAATATTGCCAATAATTAAGAAGTTCCGGGTCGAGTCCAATACCTATACCAATAGTATATTCACCTGTTACCGATTACCTTATCTGTACGTTCCGCATCTGACAGGCCCACTACCAAACGGTGTAGTGAGGATTAATATGATATATAGTATTACACGGGTCATAATCACAGGGTTGACACTACTTAATTGTCAAATTGTTACCCATTGTAGTATTTTAATCAGTTAAACTTTCTAAGATAATAATACGAATCTAAAATACTAAAATTACGAGGTCCAATTTGTCAGCCGTCATTACGTAAAAACGACGAATCAAAAAATTCAACTTTATATATAACTAATATAGTACAAAGGTGTAGATTAAAAATTACACCACTCCAGGCCCTTTTTTCCACGTAAATATATTGCCAATAATTATGAAGTTCCGGGTCGAGTCCGATACTGATACCAATAGTATATTCACCAGTTACCGATTACCTTATCTGTACGTTCCGCATCTGACAGGCGCACCACCAAACGGTGTATTCAGGATTTATATGCTATATAGTATTACACGGGTCATAATCACAGGGTTGACACTTCTTAATTGTCAAATTGTTACCTATTGTAGTATTTTAATCAGTTAGACTTTCTAAGATAACAATACGAATACTAAAAATCTGGACTAAAATAAAGCGTATAGGTACAGTTTTCAATTTGTTAGCGGGCATGACGTAAAACAGCGAATCAAAGAATTCAACTTTATTTATAACTAATATAGGACAATGCTGTTGATTAAAAAATACTCCATTCCAGGACCTTTTGTTTTCCAAATAATTAATATTATCAATAATTGATAAGTTCCAGTTCGACGGGTTCAAACAGAAAGATTTGAAAGCAGAGAAAACTGTGTATCTTATAATCGGCATGACTTTATCAGATGACAATACTAATACTAAAATAAGGCTTGCGCATAGTTATATATTTTAATTCCGTCACGGACCCGCGATATCACAGGTGTGTTCTAGTTGACTATAATAAGACAGTTTTATTTGTAACATATTATAAATATTTCATATACGTAATTAAAAATTATATATTGTATATCCAACTTTCTCATTCATATTCACCAAAAGCCAGAAACTCTTCCTTATAGATAACATAATGGTGTAGCTATATTAAAAGTTCTTCTTGTATCTAGAGTCCTTTCTTGTATATTGGTGTAACTTTGACCGGTAAAACTATAAACAGTCAAAGTCCCACTATTATACGAATTGTCTTATTACACGGTTAAAGGTACACACGAACTAAACATAGCCCTACGGCGTTACAATATGTCTCCAATCGAGTTACTGATGGTAGTAATAAGTTCAATTGGATATGTCACAATTTTGATCCTATAGTTATCTCAGGAGAATACATGTGTCAGTTGTTCTAGATTAGTTAAAAACATTTTCGCATCATTACATCTAGTTGAGAACGCCAATTCTTATAATATGCTATGTATATATCATTCTGTAGCATACACCCTTAATGAGCCTCGGACACAATGTTTTTAAAAGTATATTATATTAACAGTGAAATCCAGTGGTCATGATGTAAAAGTTTGAGTCTATGGTTTGTATGAAATGAGCTTTGAGTTCGATTCCCAGCATAGCCGCTAGACTTGTTCTACATTCATTTGCAAGTGAGTCTTTTCCGAATAGGTGACCGAGTGGTCTACATAGTTAATAATTTAATCAATAGCCAGTCAAGACTGCGGTTGTGAGTTCGAACCCCGTTCGTGTGGGTGCACTCGACTCAAATCTTAATAGACAAGTTTTCCTATCGCTGGTCATTGTTTTATTCTAATGCATTGCAGCCAAAATGTCACAAAACAAAAGAAAGCATGCAAAACAAAGAAATTCAAGTTGGGGTATCTGGTAGGTTGATCTGAATCAGATCACCCCAGGTAGAACAATGGAGCAAGGATGTAACATAAAATGTGTCTAGGCCACCTGATTTGATCTTTGAAATGATATGAATATTTAATGATACCTGTGCGTGTTAAATAATAAGGAAGTTATGTTAACTTCTTTGTTAGATATACTTTTAAATATAATTATCTTTGTTAGCTAACTATTAAAAGTACTGATAGTTATTAAAAATCAAGAATGGTGGAATAAACAAGGAAGATTGGAAAACCTGTAAGACTTGTTTATAAGTTTATTAGAAATGTGTGAATCTTACAAGGCTTATCAAGTTTGCATTATGAAGTGCAGCTTTTTTTATTTGGTTTCCTATTCATTGAATTAGATAATATGGGAACATAGTTACTTGAAAAGTTGTCTGTTTAAATTTCAGAATGAGGTTAATAAAAAGAGAGCATATATACGTGTAACATATGGTATCATTCAACAGTAGCAGATCCAGAACTTTCACAGGGCCATGGTATACGAAGAGTAGATTTAGAAAACAGAAGGTTAAAAATCAGTTTCATAAAAATGACTAAATACACTTTTTGGACATAAGACTTAGATGTATACCTTATACGCTCATTTTCACAAAAATCTACAAAATTAGCTTTTCTTATAAAGGTCATTTAATGTAAGAAAAACATATATACTTCACGATACTTATATTACTGTCTGAATAATAAAAACAGTCAAATAACAACAATATCGAACTTCAAGGAAATTTTAATTAGAAAGTCCATTTTCAATTGGCAAAATCAAAAGCTCAAACATATATCAAACGAATAGAAAACAGCTGTCATATTATATATGATAAATAAAAATACACATTTAACATACCAAAGTAAAAATACCTTTTAAATAATCCTTTTCGTTAAAATGAATTTTTGTTTTCGTTTCCTTTATAAACATTGGCGATTGCCGACAAGTCCTTTCTACATACGGGTATCTAGTATATATAACAATATCCTTCAATGCAATGCAATATACGTTTAATGAACAGATAACAATTAAAAAGTCTTAAAAACAGTTTTGTAATAAAGCATATTAGCATCATAAACACTTTTTTTTATGGTTCTACCTATGTTAGCGTTTACTTATAGCTCAAAACTTGCGACATAACACAATCATTTTGAATGCCATTTTATTCTTTATCTACATTTCAAGGGAATGATTTAACATGCTTTCTATATCCCAATAGATTTAAACTCTTGCCTAAATAGTTTGCTTGATAGCAGCAACTCTCTATCATGGAAATCATAATAGAAATTCAAGCCCGAGAATATTAAATAATAATAATTTTAAAATATTGTTCTCCATAATACTCCATACTTGTATTAAGTATAGCGAAATTAGAGACCTGTATTTTAATGAGATTAAAGAATTTCCAAAATGGATGTTTATTTCAAGTAGTAGAAATATCACATTAAAGCGTAGTGCTATTATTTATATTGTGTATATATTTGTATAATATTGTTTAAATGCCTTTAACCTTTCTGGCTATAACTGGGCATCATAATAATTAAATAGATAAATTAATTAATTCAAATGGATACAAACAGGCTTTTATTGAATTGACAAATAATGCAGAAACAAGCTGCTATTTGAAAAGTTCTATTCATGTATATACACGATATATCACATGTAACTTGTTCGATCTAGAAAACGACTTAATGTTGAATGTAGCAAATATGTTTCAAATCATATGCTCCGAGTGAAGATTCGAATGGAATACATAAACTTCTATTTCATAAGATTAGTCAGTGTTAATTAGTAGAGAGTTACACAATCAAGATTGTCAATAAGATCGCAAGTGCCATTACAATATATTCATCATCCAAAAGCCGTAGTATACTCCAGAAATAATGTATGTCATGAATCGTTTATGATCTATTAGATCTGATCTATCTATCTTATGAATTCTTTAGTAGCTATTGTCAGAAATTAAGTCAACACTACAGAACGATCAGTTGTAGAGCCCAGACGGAACGACTATTGACAGAATGTTTGTGAAGTACAAGTAGCCAATGATAGTTATATATTTATTAAGACGTACTAGAAAAGACATTTCAAATCTCATGATTGAGTAAAAATGTCTAAAGAAAAGTACTCAGAACAAGCATTTTGATAGTTAGATGCTACGGACATAGTTTTGTAAAAAATTGTTTAACATCTTATTTTGATCAACAGTTTAAAGTGTTATACATTACAATTACCGCATGACAAACTGTATTTACACTCTTGTTCAACGCCTCACTAGTCATTGTTAATATGAAACCTACCGAAACAAAGGAAAACAGATTTAAAGATTATATTTATTAGTATAAAGAAAAATCCATTTTGGTCTTAATTACACAATTGTTGTTTTGATGGACGACTATGATAGTACGCTATTATTGAGAGACAACGATAGGAATTTCTATAGTGTATTATTCAGTTCACCACGTTTTTGTATAATAACAAACTGTCACCAGCCCAGTAGTCAGCACTTCTGTGTTGACATGAAATGTCATTGATATGGTGATTATTATAAAGAAACTGTTTTTAAATAATAAGGCTTTTCTACCTAAGGAATAGTTTACCTTATCTGTATTTGGCAAAACGTTTAGGAATTTTTGGTACTATGCTCTTTAACCTCGTACTTTGTTTGGTCTTAATTAACTCTTTTGAATTCGAGGGTCACTGATGAGTCTTGTGTACAAAAACGCGCGTCTCTAGCTCAAATACAAAATCTCCATCTTGGTTTCTATGGTGATTATTTAAAAAAAAATATAGACAATAATTTTACAATTGGTCAAAGTACAAAATGCCTTTCTGACGATAATCATTTTGTATTAGAGTTACCATTTACTGCATTTGGATATGTGAATACTAGGTCAATAATTGTCATCTTTCGATTAGGTTATTGTTTTACATCACAGTGCAATGTAAAAAAATATAACTGTAATAGCTAAAAAAATGTATGTATGGATAATGATTTTACCATGAACTATATCTATAGTTGGCGATTTATAAAATATTTCATTCAATATATGAATTGGAGTTGAAATCCCAAATGCATGTCTGTACTCAAATCTCATATTGAGAACACTCCCCTTTTTTTGAGCATCTATGACACTGAGTTTTGATTAAGTAAAACAATAATGTTAACATATTTTGCAGGAAGATACTCCTCTTTTCACTCGGGATTTAACCTAACGAAGTACTTAATGTACTTAAAATACCGTCATTGCAAGTCGTCTTGCTATGCAGTGAGTAACGGAGTTTTCCCACTTAATTTTGGTATAATGATTATGATAACAGAGATAAAAGATATAAAATAGATCACTAAAATACTCACTCCTTTCAACTAAAAAATCCAACTTTATACGCACATATAGACAATATGTCTTTAAACTGCAAAAGTGCAAACACTGTTTTTCATTTTGAAATAGGTGTACATCGATTATGACCTAAAGAGGTTTTACGGGTGATATGCTACCGCAGAAAGTTGTTTGCGCGTTTTACTGTTAACTGGACGTATTTTGTATAATTTGGGGATATTATCGAGTGCAAAATAAAATTCCTTGTCACCTGTTGTATATAATTTCATCAATTAGAAATCATTTAAATATTTTTAAGAACACATATAGATAATAGGGCATATTTTAAAAAAAATAAATATATCTTGTATTTGAAGCAAATATCTTAAAATTAAAACAACAAAGTGATATTTCTCATATATTTAAGAATATTAAACGTACGGGGGAGAAAATTCTTAATTTTTTAAGATAACACTTTTTTATGTTGGCGGACGTTATTTCAACAGAGTCGACGTTCACTATGCTCCTCAATCTCACATGTGAAATGGGTTCACCTATAATTATTTTTATATCTGGTATATGGACATACTTTCTACAGGACACAGAACCAGCTCATCAACATTGGTTCGATTTTCGGAACCAGTCAGAATGGGGACAACAATTCCAAATTTCCAGTCAACACATTTTCAGAAACGTATTACAGTAAACAGAATTATTTTATAATAAACCAAAAGATAGCATAAAATGTAATAGTCTATGGCCTTATCATGTCCAACCTCCATAAACTAAATAATTGTCAGTTTGGAAATATGTGATGTTTAAATACGCAGACATGTGCAGTAGGAACGTGGACCACAATATTATGTCTAGTGAAGGAGACAACTTGTAAGTTTCTGTTTTATATGGCTAACCTGTCTTCATGCAGTCGGAATAGGGACAAAATCTGATTCCTCGTGAAGGGAAACAATTAAGAATTTTCTGTTAATTGATATAATATCGTCATGCAGTCGGAAGGGGGACAAAATCTGATTCCTCGTGAAGGAAAACAATTAAGAATTTTCTGTTAATTGATATAATATCGTCATGCAGTCGGAAGGGGGACAACACAATCGGATTCCTCATGAAAGCTGACATCTAAGAAGTGTCTGTTCTACAAAATCATACCAAATGAGCTTTTATTAATATTGAAATATTCTTGTTATAAGCGTGGCCGATTTGTTTATTTCTATTTTCTGTACAACTATTTCAAATACATCATAAGACAAATGTTGAAAAAAGTCCAATGAATACAACACAGAACCATATACGCATCACACTCGTTTCTGTGCTGATCAATCAATAGTTCCTTTAGTTATGTAAGTACATCTATATTTGATTGAAAAAGAGTAAAAAAGTCAAGAGTGTCATTTAAATTGTAAGGACCATTTACAGTATCTTAAACTTCTAAGGAGTGTATTACACTCCAGAAATAATGAATGTCATTATTCTTATCTGCTAAAATGGAATTACATTCAGTTTGAAAGTAGCCGTTTTCATTATTCTTATCTGCTTTAATGCAAAATATTTTCAGTTTTGTGATAGCCGTTGTCAGGAAACTAGTCAACAGGACAGACAAGTCAGTTGTAGAACACTTATTACAGGAACCAAAGACAAAACTGCAGTTGATAGAAGTTTTGTGAAGTAGGTTATGATAAGTAGGAAAAATTAAATCAATTTTCGAAGAAGTTAAGAATCTGAAATGTGTTAATAATGATATTGTCTATATTCATTAAAATTCCGCGAGGATAAAATAAAAAAAATATGTTTGTTGTTAAAATAAATATTCACAACAAGCCAAATGTGGAAATAATAATATTGTCTTCTACTATATTCGTTAAGAAATACTTGAGAAGACATTTTTATGCTTGTGTTAAAAATGTTAAAAACGTACCCACAACAAGCATTTTGAATTGTTCACACGGACATAATTTTTGAATATTGTTTTACATTTTATTCTTATCGAAAATCTAAAGAAATATTTCAAAGAGATACATTACAATTACCGCATGACAAATTGTAGTTATATTCAAAAAAGTTTTGTTCAACGCCTCACACGTCGTTGTAAATATGAAACCTACCGAAACAAAGGAAACGAAGATTTAAAGATTATATTTATAAACATAACATATTCTTGTCTAAATTGCAAAATAGTTGTTTTGATGGACGACTATGATAGTACCATATCATTAAGGGACAACTTGTGGAATTTCTATAGTATTTTATTCAGTAAGAAATAACTCAGTAAGCCACGTTATTGCATAACAACACCATGTTACCAGGCCAATAGTCAGCACTGCTGTGTTGACGTGAATTATCATTGAAATGGTCATTATTATAGATTTATTGTTTACAAGACTTTTCTACCTCATCAATAGATTACCTAAGGTGTATGTAGCAAATCATTTACCCATTTTTAGTAAAATGCTCTTTAACTCTGTAAATAATTTAATTTGACCATTTAACTTGTTTTAATTCTAACGTTACTTTTGAAGACGAACGTGCGTCTAACGCTTATACAAAAGTTCCATCCTGGTATCTATGTGGAGTTTTATTTCAAACAAAATATAAAATAATTCATGCAACAGTCCAAAAATACAAACTGCTTTTCTGACGCCAATAATTTTGTATTAAAGATACTATTGTATTTGCATTTGAGAATAATGGGTCAATAATTTTCATCTTTCAATAAGGTTTTTGTTTAACATTTAAATGAAATGTGAAAAAAGAAATTGATGCACGCGTCTGTACCCGAAATCCAATGATGATAACACCCTCCCCCTTTTTTGTGCATCTGCGACACTGAGTTTTAATAACATTCAAAAAATAAGGGTTGTTTTTGTACTATATATTTAAGGGAAGTCAAAAGATCTGAAATTAATACTCGGATACTCGGTCAAGATACTCTATTACTCGCGAGTACTTGGATAATCTTCAACGTCTATTGAAAAGTTTAGATTTAAGGTGGGATGTAGTTATTTTGTTATTGCCTTTCAGAAATATAAGACAAACGTACTACACACATAGCTTGCTCCTCTGTTGTTTTTTTTTATCAATTAAAGAATGAATTACCGACCGCTGTTTCTACAAATAACCTTAATACCATTTATTGTTTGTGTACGTGTTCATGAACCAAGTCCAAGTTAATTAAGATATTTCAAATGTATATCTCACATCAATCACGTTTAGATAAAATTCTTGATTAACACACAAATGTAAGTTTTACGCCTTGTGGTGAGTTAACTATTAACCAATGAAAGTGCTTATCTGTGTACAAAAACTGTTAAAAATGTCTCTAACCAGTTGCGTAGGGTTCACCGCGGGTCACTCTAATTTTGATCTTGTTTAGAAATATCAACTGGTCAACAATTTCAGACGAAAGACTGTTTGACTTTTCTATATTTTTGTTACAAGTAGTGCGCATGAAAACCTTCCCTCTGAAGGAAAAGACGTTGCTGGTACTACTATAACAAATAGTAGACTTAGGATAAACATATTAATGTTCTTGATTAACTTTATTTTGTAAAACGAAGGTGATATTTCAACGGAACTAACGTGAGTGGAAATGTGAAGCGAAAATATCTCTCAAGATGTGTTTTTTTTCTCTCAAGATGTGTAACAGACAAACGAGTATCCGAATACTAAAATTGTACTCGAGTACTAGGTCTTCCGATCGAATACCCGAGTACTGGAGTACTCTTTGTCATCCCTAATATATGTGCATACCTCACAGAAAGATATTTTTCTTTTCACACAACAATCGGGATGTAACTTCATAAAGTACTACAGGCACATGAAAAACATTCATGTCAGGTCGACCTGCTATGCAATGTATACTAGAGATTTGACTTTTCCATTTAATTCTGCTATGAATTTGGTAGAAGATATACGCAATTTAAAACAATTAGCAAGATATATGAAGATGTGGTGTGAGTGCCAATGAGACAGCTCTCTATCCAAATAACAATTTATAAAAGTAAACCATTATAGGTCAAAGTACGGCCTTCAAACGGAGCCTTGTCTCACACCGAACAACAAACTGTAAAGGGCCCCAAAATTACTAGTGTAAAACCATTCAAACGTGAAAACCAACGGTCTAATAGTATGGTTATGGTAACATAAATACATGATTACAAAAACAAACACCAAATTACTCTCTACTGTTACTACTTTCATCTAATAATATAGAAGCCAAGAAGCGTATATAAAGTCTAAAAAGTCTAATATAACAGTATACATATGACGTCAAACTGTTAAGAAACCGGTGGACAAGTTAAAAACAAATATACTGAGTTGCTCTTTAACTTTGCCTATTCTAGAATTCACTATGTTTTCACTCAATTCAAAACACGTCATTTTATCAATTGTAGTCAACATTTCGATGTAATGAATAAAAAATTTCGTTTGAAACTTTGTTCAAACTTTTAAACTGGAAATTAATTAAATAAAATGTGAAAAGTTCTTAACTGATAATGATAACAGAAAAGATAAGTTAAAATGATTGGTATAATATAGAAGGTAAAATTAAACAATTTGTTATATTTGATTCAAAATAAATACTTCATTCAGCTTATGTAATTTAAATCGTAATTAGAACTAGAATTGCCATTGCAAGCAATAGCAGATGTCACCCTTCCCCTATTGCCACTAAGCGGCAGCCATTTGTAAACATCTTTCTATAAATTTTCAGTACATTTTGAGCATTGTCAAAAGTTTCACATTTCTTTGTTTCCATAGCAACGGAAGCAATTTTGAAAATTCTGAAGTCAAAAGTCTCATCTACCCATGCCAGTTAACAATAGTATTAAGTTTCATTAAGTTTGGAGCATTTTGAAAATATTTGACATTTCTGCAGTTTCCATGGCAACGGTGGCCATTTTGGAAATTCAAACTTCAAAATTTTCATGCAGACTTGACAGTCAACAAATATATTTAGTTTCATCAATTTTTGAGTATTTTGAAATGTTTGAAAATTTTGACATTTTAGCAGGTTTCTATGATAACAGATACCATTCCAAATTTCTAATGGCAGATACCACATTGGCACATGGGAGGGAACATACCATCAAAGTTTCAATGGATTTCACCTACCATTTTAAGAAAGTAAATGCCACTTTAAGGTTTTTGAAGCATTTTGACCATTTTTGACTTGTTTCCATGGTAACGGCAGACATGTTTGAAATTCCAACGCGAAATTGCAATGTTGCTCATCGTTACTATGAAGTTTCAAAAAATTTAGAGCAGATTGATATTTTTGAAATTTTTGGTGCAGTTTCCATGGCAACATAGAAGTTCCAATGATTGCCAAAATCATCCAAAACCAGTATATGGCTGGCACCTACATTGTATTAAAATATGATCATTCTGAGTTTAAGCATCTCCAAATTATTCACCAAAACCAAAAACTTTAATTTTTCACAATTGCTCCGTTTCCATGGAAACGACAGCCATTTTTTATGGTCTTAGACCCTACTCAGCTACTGCAACCCGAAATTTTGTGTTCCTCCTTACAGTGAACTATCATTAAGATTGGTTCAATTTCGCTCCAAAAAACCTGCCGGACAAAAAAAGGTGGATGTATAATAATAATACAGAAAAAGAAACAGAGGAAAAGCAATATGTCACCCGACATTGTCGATCGGGTGACATAACTAAAGACCTGTACAATTTAAGATTACTTGAAACATTTGCCAATTGAGTAAGTGAACAAAAATATAGCAGTCAAAGCTTACTAAGACAAGCATATCATATACCAATGCTATACTATACTAAAGAGTCATTTTAATGCCAATAGTCCAATTTTAATTTACCAACATTAATATTTTAAATGGAAAGCTGAACTGTGTGACTTGTAACAATATTTTCTACCTTGAACCTGTTTACATTTAGGGGGAAGATGGGATTGCAATTGCAAAATATGTGATTACGCAATTAATAATAAAAAAAATGAAAATAAAAAAAAGCTTTCGTCCATTTAGACCATCAAAACATACCTGTTCAATAAGACAGGAATGTAGTTCGTCTTACTTACTATTTGGCTATACTTTTTGGACCTTTTGGATTATAGCTCTTCCTCTTTTATATAAGCTTTGATTTTGAATTATCTTGGTCACGAGCATCACTGAAGAGACATGTATTGTCGAAATGCGCATCTGGTGCAGGAAAATTGGTACCGTTAATGTTATTACTACCACTTGGTTGATGCCTCTGCTGGTGGACTGTTAGTCCCCGAGGGTATCACCAGCCCAGTAGCCAGTACTTCAGTTGTTGCATAAAAATACGGATTGTTTGCGTTATTAAAATTTTCTGTGACAAAATGCTACAAATTATTATAAATTAAGGAATGTATCTCCCTCATGGAAAGCTCTGATTCCTTTCACGGATTTGGCTATACGTTTTGGACCTTTTGTATTATAGCTCTTCATCTTTTATTTAAGCTTTGGATTTCAATTATTTTGGCCACGAGCATCACTGAAGAGACATGTATTGTCGAAATGGTGCAGGAAAATTGGTACCGTAAATGTTATTACATGCGATTGTCCACAAGAGACCAAATTACACATAAATTACTAACTATAGACATCAGACGGCCTTCAAAAAAGCAAGTACCGCATAGTGAGCTATATTTGATCATGAAATTACAAATGTTACCCTTCTCGGGATTGTGTCGCCTTGTGTTTTAAGAAAATAGATAATTTTAAGTGAATTTTGATTTAAGATTTAATAAATTAATGTAAATGTCCTCAAATTTAAAGATTTGAAAGAAAAACTACTTACCTCAAGGCAGTTAAAATCTACATCGTCAAATATTGGAATGTAAGTATCAAATGTGTACAAAAACTTGTACCTGTCTATTTCGACATACCACAACATACCACAACAAATGTTTGTGACCGATATCGTCGATAATGACTAGTACCTGTCTATTCAGACCTACAACAACAACTGTTTGTGATCGATATCGTTCACAATGACTTGTACCTGTTCATTAGGACCTCCCACAACAAATGCATATCCATGGTATCGACGACAAATGACCAGTATATTTCCATAAAACTTCCTTCAACAAATGTGTGTGATCGATATCGTTCGCAATGACATATGCCTGTTCATTAAGACCTCCCAACAAATTGTATATTATTGCTATCGTCGACAATGACTTGTACTTGTCTACAACAAATGTATGTAAATGATATCATCGACAATGACTTGCTTTCACATGTCTATTCAGACATCCCACACAGATCGATATCGTCAACAATGAACAATAACTTTCCATTAGACTTCCCTCAACAAATGTGTGTGGTCGATATCGTCGACGATGACCTGCACCTGCCTATTAGGACCTCGAACAACAAATGGTTGTGATCGATATCGTTCACAACGACGTATACCAGTCCATTACGAGTGATAACTTGGAACTCTACAAACACCAGAAATCAAACCCCCGAATACGTAAACAAACGCACTGATAAAAAGCAAAACATGATTTTCGGAACAAAAACTCTTAAAAAAAGGGATGAAAGATACTAGAGGGACAGTCAAATTGGAATAGAACACATGACACAACATAGAAACGTAAAAAATAAGCAACACGAACCCTACCAAAAACTGGGGGGATTCAGGTGCTCCGGAAGGGTAAGAATATCCTGATCCACATGTGGCACCCGTTCTTGCATAAAAATACGGATTGTTTGCGTTATTAAAATTTTCTGTGGAATGTATCTCCCTCATGCAAAGCTCTGATTCCTTTCACGGATTTGGCTATACTTTTTGGACCTTTTGTATTATAGCTCTTCATCTTTTATTTAAGCTTTGGATTTCAATTATTTTGGCCACGAGCATCACTGAAGAGACATGTATTGTCGAAATGGTGCAGGAAAATTGGTACCGTAAATGTTATTACATGTGATTGTCCACAAGAGACCAAATTACACATAAATTACTAACTATAGATATCATACGGCCTTCAACAAAGCCAGTACAGCATAGTGAGCTATATTTGATCATGAAATTACAAATGTTACCCTTCTCGGGATCGTGTCGCCTTGTGTTTTAAGATGGAATAAAATAGATACATTTAAGTGAATTTTGATTTAAGATTTAATAAATTAATGTAAATGTCCTCAAATTTAAAGATTTGAAAGAAAAACTACTTACCTCCAGGCAGTTAAAATCTACATCGTCAAATATTGGAATGTAAGTATCAAATGTGGGAAAATTTCAAAAACATTCCAAATTTAAAAATCTGTACTACATTTAAGTGTGTCCTAATACTTGATTGTCGATGCGTGCAATGTTTCTTTCTGTGTTTAAATATGTTGTGCTCTAGTAGAAATTAACAAAACTACGTTTAGTAAAGAATTTTAAAACTCTTTGATCATTGTCAGTAGGATAAATGGGAGTTACTATATATGTCTGTTGCAACCCCGCACAGGAAAATATTGCGGAAAAGATTAAGGGTATTTACAAGGTTATTTACAATAATGAAACAATATCAACAAACGGAAAAATTGGAGAGATAAAAAAATAAATATGAAAATCTGTACCAAAAATGAAAAAAATAATAAAAAAAAGAATAAAAGAAAATATACATTAAGAAATAATAGTTATCTTTATCTTTATCCTACTGCTATTATGGATAGTTGTCTAATTGACGATCTTACTACATCAATTCTCCTTATCTTTATCCTACTGCTATTATGGATAGTTGTCTAATTGAGGATCTTACTACATCAGTTCTCCTTATCTTTATCCGTCAGTCCTTATGGATAGTGGTCTCATTGGTGATCATAGCACATTAGTTATCTTTATTTTTATCCTTCCGTCCTTATGAATAGTTGTCTTGTTGACGGAAAACACCAGTTACATTTATCTTTATCCTTCTGTTATCAGGAATAGTTGTCTCATTGATGATCATACCACACCAGTTATATTTATCGTTATCCTTACAGGCTCCCATATTTGGACAAACACAAACAGAATATGACCTGCCTTAGGTCATATGCATAAACTCATCATAGATAACAGGACTAAATTTTCTATATATGCCAGACGCCCGTTTCGTCTACAAAAGACTCATCAGTGACGCTCGAATCCAAAAAAAGTTAAAATGGCCAAATAAAGTACGCAGTTGAAGAGCAATTAGGACCAAAATTCATAAAAAAAATTCCAAATACAGCTAAGGTAATCTGTGCCTGAGGTAGAAAAGCCTTAGCATTTCAAAAACTCTAAATTTTGTAAACAGTTCATTTATAATTATAACCATATCAATGATAATTCATGTCAGCACAAACAAGTGCTGTCTACTGGGCTGGTGAGACCCTCAAGGAAATAAATCTCCACCAGCAGTGGCATTGAAACTAGTTTCTTGCAATTTTAATGTTATCGAAATTTTTGAACAAATTCATGCATGTATACTAAACCTGGGAACAGTATATCTAACATTATCTTTCAATATATATGTTCCTAACTAACTAAGCCTTGCATATCTATTTCACATCGACAAATAATGTTTCATTCAGTAGTTGGTGAGTGCAAGCTAATTAACTTTCGAGAATTTGGTAAACAATAAAAACCCGGCACTTGGAAAGCGTGAGGGATAGGTGAATTTAAAGAGCCATAACATTGGTTCATATATTTTCTATGTGTTCCCATTTGTTTATTGAACTATTCCTTAATAGTTGTAAAATGATTTGTTGTAATAAATTTGTTCTTTACAAATCTGATTAAGTGAACGTGTGTTTACTTTCATAATGTTCCACTTTCGCACTTATGCTGTATGATGACCAAATGTATAACGAGAGGTTTCGTAGAAAGGTCATGTATACGGGAAAATATCGGCGAATTGGTGTTTTGGAAGTTATTAATGCAATATCGGTACATTTAGGGAGATTTTGATTCTACAAAGGATTTTCTTTTTAATAAAAGTTCACGTTCACTTCTTTTAGAGTAAAACGTAGCCATTCAAGTATATATATACAACATGTTCAACATTTTTTTTTTTAAATTTGAAGTTTAATATGACTTTAAACATGTTTGCCGGCGCCTAATATGAGACAGTGGTGTAATTAACACCATCTATAAAGAAACCAAGTGTCAATCTAAGAGTACTTGTATATAGTTACTGACAACTTAGTATATCAAAGCAAATACCTTGTTGAATGAAATGTCGTCTGTAAGACAGCAAACCAAGCACACAAAAATATAAAGACATTTGGCATGCTGTCTCCAATAATTCATAAGTGCCTGAACATTTAATGCTTATAATATATAAGTATTTGTTCTGACGTCATTCTATTGTTTTACCTGTTCTTTTTTTTAGTGATTAGACTATCATTTCCTTTTAAGAAACCATTATGTTAACTTTAACTGTACAACTTTTTGAAGAATAGCACTTATCTTTCTTAAAAATATTGGACAGCTAAAGGTAGCATAACTGATTCTTACAGGTAAGTAATAGTTCAATCACGGAAATAAATACTATTAATATGACAACTAAAACAAAAATTATTTATTAAAGTTACCTTCATATACAATAATTTTGTCACTCATCAAAACTTGAGAAAAAAGATCACTTTCAAATGGACTTTAACACTACCAATACGTTTATCACAGTCATTTTTCTCATGTTTTTGAGTTGTCTCTGTTATCTCTAATTCAATTTATTTGTTATGCTCATTGCAAGTCCTGTTTTTGTTGCTTTTGTTTTTTCAAAACATGTATCCTGGTCAGTCTTTGGTTATCAAAATTGACTTCTGGTGTTGCTCTTATTCTTCCTAATACCATTTGACAACTACAATCACATTATGTTATAGATTTACAACAAAACCTTATCCTTTGTACAAAGTGCGATTCTAGAACTTGCTCTATGAACTAGGGGATAACAATATTTTCTATAATGCGTAAGTTTCGGCGTTGATTTACAAGTTTTTAAATCTAATATTATTACTTGATTATGAATATAAGGTAACACTTCACTTATGAACGACGATGAATTTTAGAAGCAGAATGAAGGCATTACTGTATGTTATCTGTCAAAAAAAAAACAATTGTTTGTCCGATTCGCGCTTTGTTCGTGCTGATCGTTGTATAAAATAAAAATAAAATAGAAAGATGGTTTTTTTTCAAAATGAAATCGATAACATAACTATGTGTCGGTAACATTTGAAAAACACAAGTTATATCAATACACAAATAAACGACCAAAAAAGCGACACGACCTTATAGAAAGAAAAAAGGAAAACGGTGCGTGGGGTATTCTTTTGATACCGTTTAGGTAACAACACAAGTTATACCATTACACAAATACACGACAACAGAGCGACACGGTCATATAGAAATAAAACAGGAAAAAGGGGGGTGGGGTATTCTGTTGGTACCGTTAGGGTGAAAACAGTCTCTTGAAAATTATGATGAACAACAAAATAATATAACTGGTTTCACTACTTTATCACTTTATTTCGTTTTTTGCATTACGAATACTCTTCTATCACTTTATCCATTTTAAAACAAAAAACGCATGTAAAGTTATATACGGAAAATATGAGCGGAAAATATAAGTAGTCCCTGCGCACGCAAAAATCATGATACGCATATTTTGTATCTTATTCTTCATGAAGCATTACATGTTTTTTACCTTCAGCTGTACTTTCTTTTTATCTATTGTTTTAATGACTTTTACCTGTCTATTAGGATCACAGAGCAAGTAGTTGCGATCGATATCATCGACAATGACTTGTACCTGGTTTTTTAAAGACTTTAAACAACAAATGTTTGTGATCGATATCGTCCACAATGACTTTTACCTGTCTATTAAAAACCTACCACACCAATTGTTTGTAATCGTTATCGTCGACATTGACTTGTACCTGTCTATTAAAACCTACCACAACAAATGTTTGTGATCGATATCGTCGACAATGACTTGTACCTGTCTATTTCGACATACCACAACATACCACAACAAATGTTTGTGACCGATATCGTCGATAATGACTAGTACCTGTCTATTCAGACCTACAACAACAACTGTTTGTGATCGATATCGTTCACAATGACTTGTACCTGTTCATTAGGACCTCCCACAACAAATGCATGTCCATGGTATTGACAATAAATGACCAGTATATTTCCATAAAACTTCCTTCAACAAATGTGTGTGATCGATATCGTTCGCAATGACTTATGCCTGTTCATTAAGACCTCCCAACAAAATGTATATGATTGCTATCGTCGACAATGACTTGTACTTTTCTACAACAAATGTATGTAAATGATATCATCGACAATGACTTGCTTTCACATGTCCATTCAGACATCCCACAAAGATCGAAATCGTCAACAATGAACAATATCTTTCCATTAGACTTCCCTCAACAAATGTGTGTGGTCGATATCGTCGACGATGACCTGCACCTGCCTATTAGGACCTCGAACAACAAATGGTTGTGATCGATATCGTTCACAACGACGTATACCAGTCCATTACGAATGATAACTTGGAACTCTTATCTACCAACACCAGAAATCAAACCCCTGAATACGTAAACAAACGCATTTATAAAAGCAAAATATGATTTTCGGAACAAAAACTTCTCATAAAAAAGGGACTAAAGATATTAAAGGGACAGTCAAATTGATAAATCGAAAATAAACTGATAACGCCTGCATAAAAATGAAAAACAGACAAACAATAGAACACATGACACAACATATATTCCCATTCATTCAGTTTTACAGTCGTTGATCCAGATGAAATCTACAAAATAAGTCGTCACTATTTACGTGGACAGTCAACTCTAAAATGAGACAAATCGCCACAAATATGACACCCACTATAACTGAGACCAGGCCTCATTCTTGAGTTACCACCCCTCTTCTATTTTGGTTATAGTATGACCTTGGTTGTGCTGAGTTGAGAAAACGAGGCATCATTTGGAACATAGGTGTGAACTGATCTAAAGAATTTGAAGCATTTCCTTCAACCTTTGATGTTGATTCGTTTTCTTGATTGATATTTCCATTCAGCTTTAAACATTTCTGTTCTTTTTCGTATATTTTTGACTCCGCTGCGGAACATAATAAAGATGTAACATGATGGCCAATTCAGGGTTGCGATTTATTGCACAAAAAACGTTGCAATACCGAAGAAAACAACTCATTGTCATTGTGGTCATATCTGCGACCCGTCTCATCTAAATGCATGAGTTTCATTTGCAGACTATTAACATTTATATGTCCTGCTCTAGCGGCGTACTCCTTAACTTCACGTAACGCTTGAGCTACTGTGTCCACACTTAAACTCTTTTTCATCTTATCAATTTGATTCTTCAGATCAGAATTCTAAAACGACACAAATCTTCTGTTAAATAATAAGCTCCCCTTTTTCATAAATTTAATCAGTTTTATTCTTGAATTTTGAAAAATCCTTGAAACGTTCGAAAATAGATTGTAAAGAAGAATGATCTTTTGTTGCTATAGCCTCTGCAGATGTAAACTTGCTGCACATCTCGTTACCTAATGTATATTGACGCAACATTGAATCTGATTTGCAACCTACACGAAGTTTTATTGCATCTATATTTATGCCTAACCATGCCAATGTCAATGCGGGTGCAATGGAGGTTTCTTCCTCCCACACACACAGCTTTACATAATCTATCAACATTTTGACTGGACAAAATTCAGCATGAATTTTTAAAAACAACTCTTGGATCACGAATGTCAACAGTTTTACCTTTGGAAAGTTGAATTACAATGCCATTATTTTCCGGAAGTACAAAAAAAAACAAGATCACCTGCTCTATCCCCGGTGCTAGCGAGAAAATTAAAAAATGTCAGATATCTTTGGTAGATATATTTTTGTGCGTTCGAAAGCTCAGGGTTGCAGAGTTTGTATGACATATGTCTGGAAATTGTTAAAAGTTTGTTTTTAAATTAAGGCGGTGCATGCTTCGGAATGGTAGCACTGGAGGATTGTTCTAGTCTTATTGCTGTTGATGTTTTTGTTTATAACAGAAGCTGACGCAGGGTTTCCAAAGCCTTTACCATTATTCCAGTCAGTACATCTAATGGCAGCGCGGATGATAAATCTCTCTGATGATTCAAATTGTTTATTAGGAAACTAATCAGTTCTCATTTTAAAGCTTCTTTCTTTTTGGAGTATTTTGTACTTTGTAAGAGTGCATCCAATGCATGTAACCTCTCGTTAATACTGTCATGATCAATGTGTATTCCAGAAGATAATGGCGTGTCATTCTATAAAAGGATAAAGAAAAAACCTTAACAAACAAGGGAAATCCTAATGCAAAAATAGTTTTAATTTTCTGATTTTTTTTTGTTTTGTTTAATTATTGTCATACTTATTATTTTTTTGATATTATAATCTTAACTCTAAGGTTCGCCCCAAACCATATCAACCAAGATCGATATCCAATACATCAGATTCAAAGGTTCGACTCGTATACATATTGTAAACGTTCGTAGTCTGATCCGGCTCTCCCCGAATCGTATCCTTGATTAATGACAGTCCATACAACTCCAAGGTTTGTCCCGAACGAAGACCTAACACAGTCTATAAGCACATATTTTTTTTCTTTCGCCCTATACCACTTCTATCAAATTTAATGAACTTAGGATTTAAGGTTTGACCCAAACCAAACGCATGCAGCCTAAAATGCAAATGATATCAAAATTAGTTTTCACTCTCACTTATATCTCTCTCTCCCCCTATCCGAATCATATCCTTAATACCACTCTGAAGAAATTCCAAATTTTGCCCTGAAGCAACCTAACATAGTCTATAATCGCATGATTTTTTTCTCGTCCCGGTTATAACACTTGTATCAAATTTTGATAATTTTAAGCTTCACCCCGAACCAACTTTTTTTTTTTAAATTGCATAACAATTATTACTTTTTGAAAGGTGCACTGCATTTTAGATGTCACAGATCCACCTGACGTCCGAAACTTAAAGGCAGTCTGACAGTATCCATTACATTGTATATATTAAATGACAACTGCTGCTTTGTAATGCTATGGATACATATACCATGTGGATTTTACTAAGATACTAGACATTCTTATCCTCAGATAACCTCATACTTCATCAAACTAATTGTTAATACCATCTGCGTACCAGATAGATATCAATCTTATCCTCGTTTAACCTTCTCCACCTAATTCTATGTCTACTCTAACCTATCCTCAGATAACCTCATACTTCATCAAACTAATTGTTAATACCATCTGCTTACTAGATAAATATCAATGTTAACCTCGTCTAACTTTCTCCACCTAATTCTATGTCTACTCTAACCTATCCTCAGATAACCTCATACTTCATCAAACTAATTGCTAATACCATCTGCTTACTAGATAAATATCAATGTTATCCTCGTCTAACCTTCTCCACCTAATTCTATGTCTACTCTAACCTATCCTCAGATAACCTCATACTTCGTCACTCATTGTCATTAACATCTTTGTACCAGATAGAATAAACCAAGCTGTAGTATACACCTTATCCTATGTCTAATCTAACAAAATCTGATTTAACGACCGACACCAATAAATAAAATTAAAGATCTTACCGATGGTTCATTTGTCTTGCATTTCTTGCTTTGACCCGCCTGATTATCTCCTTCACTTTTTCGCTTTTTATTCGAATCAGCTTTACTAACATGTTCGTCTGCTAATTCTATAGCACAATGAGCTAACTTGACCAAGACATTGGTGTCCAGCGACTTTTTAAGAATTGCTTCTATTCTTTCAATGTCAACACCGAAATTTTTGTTATACATTTGATAAAATCGTCACGATCAAGTGTATCTAAGGATTCTTCTGTAAATCCATGTAACTCTTTCCACATGTGTAGAATTTTGAACCATCCGAATTGAACGTAATGTCACTAATGAGTTCATCTTGGTAACAGAATGAGATCACTAAATATTAGCACGCTGATAATACGGCACATCCTCTGAGCCAAACTGATGTTCAACTAAGATAATCTTATCATTATATATGCCTATGGCCAACCAATGAGAATAGCTGTTATTTGTGTGTTTCTTTGTCAGTTGTGTTCTCCTATTCATTTATATTGTAGTCCTGTAATGTTGTGTTGTAATTTTAATGTTATATTTCACATGGCCATAAAATAGGGAGGTTTGGCATGCCACAAAACCAGGTTCAACCCAACATTTTTTTCTTTTAAAAATGTCTTGTACCAAGTTAGGAATATGGTCATTGTTATTTTATAGTTCGTTTCTGTGTGTGTTACATTTTAACGTTGTGTTTCTTTTGTGTCCTCTTATATTTGAGTGTGAATTCACATTATTATAAGACGTGTCACGGTACTTTTCTATCCTAAATTCATGTATTTAGTTTTGATGTTATATTTGTTATTCGCATCGGACTATGTCTAATGCTTAGTTCGTTTCTGTGTGTGTTACATTTTAATGTTATGTCGTCATTTTCTTGTATTTAATGCGTTTCCCTCGGTTTAGGTTTATGCCCCAGATTTGTTTTTTGTCTATCGATTTATGAGTTTTTAACATCGGTAAACTACTGTTGCCTTTATTTATCTGTATATGAAGGCCGGATTAATAAAGATGACACCAGGTAATCTGTGTACTAAGACTGGTTGAATAAAGGTGACATCATTTAATCTGTGTACTATTATAAAAAAGAAGATGTGGTATGATTGCCAATGAGACAATTATCCACAAAAGACCAAAAGACATTAACAACTATAGGTAACCGTACGGCCTTCAACAATGAGCAAAGCCTATACCGCATAGTCAGCTATAATAGGCCCCGATAAGACAATGTAAAACAATTCAAACGAGAAAACTAACGGCCTCATTTATGTAAAAAAATGAACGAAAAATACTGGTTAAATAAAGGTGACATCAGGTAATCCGTCTATAAAGACTGGTTTATTAAAGGTGACCTCAAGTAATTTCTCTATAAAGACCGAATTGATAAAGGTGAACTCAGGTTATCTGTCTACACAGACCGGATTAATAAAGGTGACCTCAGGTAATCTGTCTATAAAAGCCAGATTAATAAAGGTGACCTCAGGTAATCTGTCTATAAAAACCGGATTAATAAAGGTGACCTAAGATAATATGTGTAGGAAGACTGGTGGAATTAAGGTCAAATCAGGAAATCTGTTGTGTTTACATACTGGTTTATAAAGTTACCCTAGGTAATCTGTCTATTGTAATCTGTCCATTCAGACCGGTTTAATAAAGGTGACCTCAGGATATTTGTATATAGAGCAGACATCAGGTAATCTGTAGTGGATAGAGATTTGTCTTACCAGTCTACATACACAGATTACCTGAGGTTACCTCAATTTAAGCAGTTTGTATATTAAACAGATTACCCGAGATCACCTGTATTAATCCAATCTGAATAGACAGATTACCCGAGTTCACCCTTAATTAACAAATCGCAATACAGAGATTACCTGAAGTCAGCTTTATTACACCAGTCTTCATGCACAACAGACTTCATGAGAGGTCAACAACATCAAACAAGTATCAAACCGCTTCAGATTACCTTAGGCCACCTTTATTAGAGAAGTCTTCATACACAACGTATTACCTAGGTTCACATTTATTTTACCAATCTGTATACACAGATTACACAAATTACCTGAGGTCACCTTTAATAAACAAATCCTAATACACTATAGGTAACTCTAGCATGTGAAGGTCACCTTTATTGAACAACTCCACATTCAAAACATATTTCTGAGGTCACCATTATTAAACAAATCTCAAAACGCTCCATATTTACTGAGGCCACCTTTATTGAACCAGTCTTCATACACGACAGACTACCTGAGGTCACCCTTATTAAACAAATCACAAAACGCTCCATATTTACTGAGGCCACCTTTATTTAACCTGTCTTCATACAAGACAGACTACCTGAGGTCACCCTTATTAAACAAATCACAAAACGCTCCATATTTACTGAGGCCACCTTTATTAAACCTGTCTTCATACACGACAGACTACCTGAGGTCACCCTTATTAAACAAATCACAAAACGCTCCATATTTACTGAGGCCACCTTTATTGAACCAGTCTTCATACACGACAGACTACCTGAGGTGACCCTTATTAAACCAATTACAAAACGCTCCATATTTACAGAGGCCACCTTTATTAAACCTGTCTTCATACACGACAGACTACCTGAGGCCACCCTTATTAAACAAATCACAAAACGCTCCATATTTACTGAGGTCACCTTTATTGAACCTGTCTTCATACACAACAGTTTACCTGAGGTCACCCTTATTAAACAAATCAAAAAACGCTCCATTTATACTGATTACGTATTACCTAGGTTCACATTTATTTTACCAATCTGTATACACAGATTACACAAATTACCTGAGGTCACCTTTAATAAACTAATCCTAATACACTATAGGTAACTCTAGCATGTGAAGGTCACCTTTATTGAACAACTCCACATTCAAAACATATTTCTGAGGTCACCATTATTAAACAAATCTCAAAACGCTCCATATTTACTGAGGCCACCTGTATTGAACCAGTCTTCATACACGACAGACTACCGGAGGTCACCCTTATTAAACAAATCACAAAACGCTCCATATTTACTGAGGCCACCTTTATTAAACCAGTCTTCATACAAGACAGACTACCTGAGGTCACCCTTATTAAACAAATCACAAAACGCTCCATATTTACTGAGGCCACCTTTATTAAACCTGTCTTCATACACGACAGACTACCTGAGGTCACCCTTATTAAACAAATCACAAAACGCTCCATATTTACTGAGGCCACCTATATTGAACCAGTCTTCATACACGACAGACTACCTGAGGTGACCCTTATTAAACCAATTACAAAACGCTCCATATTTACAGAGGCCACCTTTATTAAACCTGTCTTCATACACGACAGACTACCTGAGGCCACCCTTATTAAACAAATCACAAAACGCTCCAAAAAGGGAGTAGGGGTCTATTAAATATGTGTTTGGCTTACGTTCACATATTTTAGTATAAGTCAAGACTCAGGCATGTGTATTGCTACTTAAACCTTTGACCACCAGACATGCGTTCGGTCTACGAAACATCTATTAGTGACAATCAAATTATAAACTTTCAAAAGGCCGCCAATGTATGACTTAAAAAAGGTAAGATTCAACAGAAAACGCACTCTTGAAGTTTTTTGTATCCTAGTTTATTATATATAACAAAAAAATGCTTGATCAATTAATCTTTATTCGTACTTAAACTGTAAGTTGAAACACTCGACCATGTTTGTCTTTTGTTGTTGTCTAAATTAGTGTACCTTCTTAATTTTTATATACATGTATATCATAACATTTAAGAAATGAACTGTTTATCTATTCTAAACTTTAATTCCAACTCTTGCTTAAAGGAATTTTTAATACAAATACTACTCCAATATAGTCCGGGGGGGGGGGTACTTCCTTTATTCCTAGTGGTATGCGTGTGTCGCAAGACAGGGTCCTTTTTTTCAGGCCCTGCTGGTAAGAAAAGGGTCCCTCTTTCATGTCCTGCTGGTAAGATCAGTCTCGCATTTTCCTGCCCTGCTGGGGAGTACAGGGTCTTTTAATAAACAAAACATTTGTCTTGAACATGATCGCTTTTTAACTGTGGAAATAAGTCTAGAACCCGAGTCTAGAACAGCATCTATTTTACATTTTCTGAGCGTGTCTAGAAAAGGGTATACATTTTCTGAACTTGTCTAGAACAAGGTATGTTTTTCAATAATTCTATTTAGAACAGGGTATGTTTTTCAATGTTTTCTGGTTAGAACAGGGTATTATTTAACAAGTGCTGTCAGTCCCTCCTCCCCTTGTAATGTAGTACAGAACGTAACTGAAGAGACATTTCTTATTTTAGATCAATTTTTATTTCAAATCTATTTCCTTATTATAATATTAACGCTTTCAAATTATACACAAGCACAAGCACATCAGTTTGCTTCAAAACCTAGATATACAGTTTATTTTGTAAGGGGGTCTGGTTGCTCATAATGCAGCTTAAGAAAACAGATAGAAATAAGAGTCTTAGACAGGTGAAAAATAAAGGCAACAGTAGTATACCGCTGTTCAAAACTCATAAATCCATGGATTAAAACAAAATCAGGGTAATAAACTAAAACTGAGGGAAACGCATTAAATATAGGAGGAGAACAACGACACAACATTAAAATGTAACACACAAAGAAACAAACTAAGCATTAAAAAAAATCCTATGAGAATAACAAATATAGCATCAAAACCAAATACATGAATTTGGGATAGATAAGTACCGTGACACGTCTTATAGTATGTGAATTCACACTCAAAAATAAGAGAAAACATTTTATATGTACTACAATATGATGATTACATAACATATTTTCCTTTCAAATGGTAATATTTCATCAAACTATTTTACTAAAGTAATCGAAATGTAATCGATGATTACATCATCATTTTTGCTGTAATCGATTAAATTACGATTACATGTAATCAAAAATGTAATCAAAAATGTCGTAGATGACATATAACTGTCGATTACTGGAGAAAATGAACCAATTTCAATCGATTACAATTACAGATTACGATTACCCCATCCCTGTCTCACATCGATCAGAAACTGCGAAAATAGCACAAAAATTAAAGAAAAGATATTGAAGCATCTACCTCAGATCCAATACATTGTTCGACTTCTTATGGTCAGGTGCAGACTTGAAGCTAATTACATTGTTACGTAATGCATTAAATTACAATTACTTGAACAAAACCATGCATTCAATTACAATGAAAGAGGGGCGAAAGATGCCAGAGGATCAGTCAAACTCATAAATTGAAAATAAACTGACAATGCTATGGTAAAAAATAAAAAAATACAGACAAATAATAGTCAGGGATGATTCCAGGTGTTTTCAAATGGGTCCCTTGAACATCAAATTGGGAATTTTTATTCTAATTGTGAATTTTTCAAGCATAAAATTTAAGACGAAATAACATTATTTTCCTGTTTAAAAAACAGAAAATGTATATTATTAAGTTTAACTTGTATACTGAGGTTCATGTAAGTTGTAACATTTTGAATAATTCTGGATGGGCTACTGTTATTACATGAATATCATTGAATATGATGCACTAGTGTATCATCTTAGCTATAGTTACCTAGGCCTATTACAAAAATATATATTTCAGCAAACATAAACCACTGAAAAAAATCAACCTGCTGGGCGATCTGCTTTTACAAGATCGAATACTCCTATAACATATTAATCAATTGAATTCGGCTGATAAAATTGCCACATTTTGACATAATTAAATCGTTGTTAATAAAATGCGATCGTAAACAGCATTCTTATACGGATTTTAAAACGTTTTGACAACAAACTATGAAAAATTATACTTTAATCGGTGACAAAAACTTTTCCGGAAATATCGATTTTTATTTTATTTTCCTGAATTGGGAATTCATTTTCATGTACATATTTTGGGGGCCGCTGGCAGATTTAGGTGCCGCTAAGCGGCCCTAAACTATATAGTGGAATCATCCCTGAATAGTACAAAAGTAACAACATAGAAAACTGAAGTCTGAGTGACACGAACCGTACCAAAAACTTCGGGTTATCTTCAGGTGGTCCGTAAGGGTTGGCAGATCATGCTCCACATGTGGCTACCGTCTAATAATCATGTTATTATAACCCCAGTAAATAGTCTAATACGGTAGATCACATTCATGAAAAACAAAGGGGATTGTAGTTACAACGTACGAAACATATCCTATATCATCTGTGAAACAGTTCTTTCTTATGGTCAACCAACTCGTAATGGCGTCCGCAAAATTTACGAAAGGATGATTTCCATTTCATTTGTTGGATCTCTTGGTTAAATTGCTTCCATGTGGGCAGCAACCCTCTATCAAGGAAAGCATGATAGGAAATACAAGTGCGGGAATATCGTCTCACTAAAGAGGTATATACTCCGTATGCAGGCTCTGCTAAAATGTTGCTTCATGGGAATGGAAAGTTCACAATAAGAAAGCTAAAATCATCTCGTTTGTCGTAAAGTTTTTTTTTCAAAAAGTAAAATCACAAAAATACTGAACTCCGAGGAAAACTGTCATATTCCTGACTTGGTACATGCATTTTCAAATGTAGAAAATCATGGATTTCAACCGACCCTCATTGTCAATTTCTAGATGTAGGTCAATATATGAGGCAGGCTTTACTGCATTTTTTGTATCCTTTATCTGTAGTTCGATGAGATGAATAACAATTGAATGCATTTATGTAAGTAATGCATAAAATTGCACTTTTGCGAAGTTATGCATTGAATTACACAGTAAATTGTATCATCAAGTGAAAATATCAATCAAACATTTTGAAAAAAAAACAACATTAAGTCTTCAAAGATCATATCGTATGCAGTATCTGTTTCATGTATAGAATTTAAATATGCATGTAAAAGATCTGTTCAATAAGAACCTTACATTTAAACATCGTGAGGGTTTCACCTGCTATACATTTTTTTTAACTTAATGTTAACAGCTTTACTTTTATAAATATATATTTCTTTCCTAATAATATGATAAACATAAAGCCTGATGTATGACAAGTGTCAACATGGTGAAACGAATGACTGTAAAGCAAACTAATTGGTGTTTCTTTTGACACTGTTCCATTATTTGTAAATTTATCATGACAAGGTACTGTACCTTTTGAGCGTTTGACAACAGGCACACTTTTACATTTATGCTTTGCAAATGTTTATCTTGTAATGTTAGAAAATATATGAAATAAAGAAACCTGATATACAGTGTAGTGTTATTGATTTAGAATTGTAATGTGGTCATATTTATAACAATTTATTGTAATCAATAAAACTTAAATTCTGCTTTTGGTAAATCAACAACAATCTATTTAAGATAATAATATTTGAAAACAAGAATGTGTCCATATTACACGGATGCCCCACTCGCACTATCATTTTCTATGTTTAGTGGACCGTGGAATTGGGGTAAAACTCTAATTAATTAGACAAATCTTATCACAGGGAAGTTGTATATTAAGTTTCAAGTTGATTGGACTTCAACTTCATCAAAAACTACCTTGATCAAAACTTTTACCTGAAGCGGCACGAACGGACGGAAGGACGAACGAACGGACGCACAGACCAGAAAACATAATGCCCCTCTACTATCGTAGTTGGGGTATAACAAAAGTTAGGCATTGAGACGCATTAAATTAAATATCCTTTCTGCTGAACTAATACAAACATTGCTGCATTACACAATACATGTAGGTACTTGGATAACGGTAATGTATTACCATGCATTATAGATACATATTTACATTACTCCTTGCCTGGTCAGATGTTTAATGTCTTTTAAAACATTGAAGTCACAAAATACAAGTTATTTCAGTAAAATTTATATGTTTGCTGTTTAAATTGAGACTTTTAGTGTTAATATACAGTTACATTTTAAGCAGATATGATGTCAAAACTTGATATAGTCTTTAAACATAATCAGTAGGCAGTTAGGTGAAGGACAAGGATCATCTGAATTGACATTGGGTCAGTATCATTTCAGAAATTATATAGTTAGATCAAGGATGACATGTGAATGATACAGGGCATTACATACCTATATTGCGTTATTATGTTTGAGAACAATGGGTTTTTCTTTTGAAGAAATAACTCGGACTGTAATGGCCTGACCATTAAGTTTAACCGACGATTGGGCTCAAGCAAGAAAGACTATCAGGTGCTGACTGATACTTTATTCCTAAACCAATCTAACAAAAGGTAAAAAGCTGAAAATACAAATAAAATACAAATAGCACAGTCCGTTGAATGCGAGAAAATGTTATATTTTTAAGAACAGATAAATTCCAGGTATTTCACGGAGAAAAGGTTCAAATATGTAGAGAGCAAGTTGAAGGGTTCAAATACAATGTTGTAGAATTAACTCACTCTGTGGTTAGCCACGAATTGTCTCCAAGATAACGCTTGTCCTTTGAATGTTCTCCAGTGCTTGTATGACCTTGCAGTTTTCAGTTTTAGATACTTGTGAGAGAGGGAAAGGTAGCGACGGTACGATGTTTTAACGTTCTTATAAGGTTAAAGTGACTAATCCTCCTAGACTGGAACACATAAATAGATTAAGAATATAATCAAACGAACTATATAAATGACGGAAGGGTGTAACAGAATACTCTATCTGATATCACTTTTCCATAAATTTTTCGAATATGAATACAATATTTACATAAATGAATTAATCCGAATATAAATTGAATATATACAGGTGAAATGTCCACTATTTCGTGTGAGAAATATCAGATCTCAACGACTTTCCACTATAAAGGTTCCTGAATAGGTACGTTTCACGGGAAACTGGGTAGGCAGTTTCTTGTCCTTTAGAAGAAGGATGTCTCGGACGTCATTGTTTTGTTCTGTAGAATGTTCCATTACTGCTGTATCGATAATGGGAACTGTTTTTTCCAACGATCGAAGATGGTCCTCCGGAAAGTATAACAAGCTTTAGTAGTTGGTTGTCTTCCGATTTGGCAAAATGACACATCTTTGTGAGTATCGGACGAAATTAGGCGTTTCGTCATAACGTTCAATCCTGCAGATCTAGTCGCTCTATATGTAGTGTTGCGTCCTCTATATTTTATTTTGTCGTAGTAGTGTCCAAGAAGGGGTGTTTCTCTGTGACGATGTCCAGATAAGACTACTGGTTCCTTTTCACTAAAATTCAAGTCAGATTTGGCAATACTGCTTCCTCCTCGTAGTAGACGTTGCTTGTTCAATGGCAGATTGAGATTGGCAATAGGTTCTTCTTTCGGATTAGGTTTGTAAATGCTAGTGATGTCCTTTCCATGACCTATAGGTCCTGTTGATTTCGGATTGAAACTTTCTTTATGTATAGATTTTTCTATAGGAGTCACAGATTTTGCTTTTAGTGACACGAGTGCAGGGGCGTAGCTTACTTTGAGGCAACCGAGGCAGTTGCATCCGTAAAAAAATATTTCATTCACTGTATTTTCTTTTAAATGATTATTACAGCAAACTGGCTACTAAACAATAATGTAGCAACTTGTTATGTCTTGTTGGCGCGGTTATTGATCTATATTCTCTACGAATTATTCAAGACTTATGGGAACATTTGAATTAACTTTCCCTCCTCTACTTGGAAATATTCTTAAAGGAAGTTGTCTGCAATTCAAGTCTGTCAGAGTAAAAGGAAATCGACAACATATTTATTTTGTCCTACCCCATTTGTGCGAAAACAGTGAGAAGAATAGGTGAGGATGCAACTCACGAGTCACCCGATCAAATCACTTTACCATTGACTTAGGCCAATTAGTTAATTTTGTGTCAGACTAATTTGTAGTATATGAGGGCCCGGGTGAGGTTTTAAGAAAACAGAAAAATCGGCCTTGAAATTAATTTAAATTAAAAAGAATATGGATTCAAAATGGTGCTAAATTATAAAATAAAGGAAAATCAAATTATGGGCGACAATGATTAAAACATAAATATTTGATAATCCCATTCTAAGCATTCAAACCCTCATTTATAACCGTTGACATTTTCGCCTACGACTATGTTCGTTGATTTTGGTACTAAACAAAACAAAATATTCATTTTTATATTATAGTGCACAGAAAATAATTTATATGTCGTAGTTCTCAAGTTTAATTCTCGCTATTTTAAATTCATAATACGTTTTCACAAGCAGGGAATTTAACATATTTAAAGGAATTACTAATTCCAGAGAAGTATGTCTGTTAGTTAATACATAATGTCAGTTTATATATAAAAAAATCAACCAGATACTGTTCATTTGTAATGAAGACTTCAGAATAAAGTAAATGTAAGTTATTCGCCGGTTGTCATGTTCATCGTGAATGAAAAAAAAAGTTAAAAATCATTCAATATGTAATTTCAAGACCTTCGAAGGAATACAACACTAAAACAAGTGCCATGCTACACTTTACATGTAGCATATGTTTTTCTCCTAGTTTATCCTGAAATTCGTTTGTTCAATCCAGCTCTCATTTTGTGGTGATTATCTATAATTAGTTGATTCGTGACCAACGACCAAATAAATGATCATCACAAAACTTATTACAAATAAACCTTAATATTTGCAATTAGGAGTAGAATTTGACAACGTTGCTCTATTGGTGGAATGCTTCCTCTGAGTTCTTTCAGATCAGGATGATGCATTGCGACTTCAGGAGTAGGAATTTCGTCTCGATTATTGGTTATATTATTACATTCAATTAATGTAGGCAGATCAAATTGTACGTCACTGTGTACAGATTTTATGACGACATTTTTTCCTCTTTTCCCGGAAGTAGCTACTCTGCCGGAGCATGTTGTAAGAGATTAGTTTTCAGGTTTTTCCCGAACGTTGAACAGACTGATAAATTCAGGCGAGGCAAGATACCGGTTGCTTTGGTCGTCAATAATGGCGTACATCCTGATAATTTTGTCTGTCTTGTCCTTGTGGTACACGTCCACAGATAATATCTTGGCATAAAATTTCTCGTTATTATGATATTTGTAGATCTCTTTGCAGATTGAACTCACAGAGGTAAACTTTGTTTCAGCTGACTCTGTCTGCTCCCCGCCGTAGGCTTGTCTGGGTGAGCTAAACTGGGAACTTTCAGATTGTTGTGGTCTAGTGATGTGAAGTGCTGTGGTGTGTCGTTCGCTTCCTCACTCGTTACAACTGATGCTTGCGTTGCAGTCCTGACTTCTGTGTGTGGTTGACTCACAACACTTGTAGCACTCATTGTTTTGTCTTAACAGTTCCTTGCGTTCCTCGATTGGTTTGGCTCGTAATGCTCGGCATTCATTCAAGGTATGCTTTGTCTTGTGTAGGATACGCATATCTTGTTGTTGACTGCTGTCTTCAGTTTGATGTTCAACTGCCGTCTTATGGACGTTGACTTTCGAGTACGTCTGAGGTTTGAACCTTGGCGTAGCGTCATTTATATTTGATGTTACGTTTGACCCAAACATGAACCCAGGATCGTTCTTTATTTTGCTCATTTCCCTCATGAAGGCAGAGAATTCTGTGAAAGGTGGAAAGGCAAATTCAAATTTAGACTTGTATCTTAAAGGCCTTGTAATCCACTTTTCTTGGAGTCCGTACGGCAGTTTTTCCACAATAGGATTTCTCCCGGACGAAGAGTCAAACTATGCTAGCAAACATCCCAGCTTTGGATTTTCCTTGTGATATTCTATTTCTGATAGAATATCAGACAGTCATAGAGACGTGCGTTGTCCTTATTCGTAAAGGTTTGGGAATTTGGCAAGTATACTCATGAAAGAGGCTTCCAACATTTCTGGAGCACCATACCGCTCGTCAAGCCTCTTCCAAAATCTTTGTATACCTATGGTAGGATTATTGGCGTTCGATGCTCTTATGCTAATGGCGTGTTTAGCAGACTCTGGACCGAGCCACTTGATCAGTAAATCGATCTATTCTGAGTCAGAGACTTGTAACTCACCAGTCATGCATGTTCTTGAAGCTTGCTTTCCAAGTATGGAAGGATTCTGCCCGATCATTAAAGCTTGTTAACCGGGAGAAAAGCAGGTCCTTTCATAAGAGGAATCTTGTTATCTCTGATGTAAGGTTGATTTGTTGCTGGTGTGCAATAGGGATCTCTTCTTTAACACCCTGTTTTTGGTGTTCAGCAGGGATCTCCTCTATGACGCCTTGATTTTGGTGTAAGACAGGGATCTTTTCTGAAACACCCAGTTTTCCTATGCCAGTTATTGTTCCCAGATCTTGGAATACATTGAAATCTGGTGACTTTGCACGTGTAGGCAAGAACTTAGGTCTTTATGATGGCAAGTTCATTGGCACAGATGGCGCAAACACTTGTGCTTCATGACTCAGCTCAATTTTAACAGAAATTTATTTTTTTCTTTTGAGGTCCTGTCACTTCCTTTACAGCGGTTGATACAGGACGTTTATTGATGAAATCGTTCACACGCTGAAGCGGGTGTTCCTTTTCGTTGGGAAGATCGCTAAACGCTTCGCTGTCATTGTCATCGTATTTCTAGGATACGAGCCTCGGTTACCGCGGCTGCAGCCTCTCTGCGTACTTCTAGAAGGTTAAACTTGGCCTTTAGCTCGGCTCTTTTTCGGTATACGCGTGCAGCCTCTTGTTAGATTTGTGCTTTTCAGCGTATGGCCTCTTGTTCTGCTTTATGTTCCATTTTAGCCTTTGAACGTGTGGCTTCTTGTTCCATTTCGGCCTTTTGTTTGTTGCTTCTTGTTCAATTATAGCTCTTTTGCGTGCAGTTTCCTGGTCGATCTCAGACTGTTTGTGTGCTGCTTCTTGTTCCATTTTAGATTGTCTGAACAGGGCTTGTTCCTCTAACATTGACTCTTGTTGTAGGATAAGTGAATGTTGTTCAGGAAAGGCTATTTTTGATTTAGCGGCCTCTGCTTTGGCACGCTTCCTCCGTGCTAGACTTGACATGTCTGACACGTTAGAGCTACCACTGTGTTAGGTTTTCTTACCCTTTGAGGTCTTTACTTTAGTGGATTTGACGAAAATCCAAAGAGAGTTAACATGCATCTTTTTCTTCTTGACACTCCAATGTTCTGGTCCTTTTCAGAAAGTCTAGGTATTCATCTGTGAGCCTACAATAATTATAACAGGCTTTAACAAGTTTGTTCCGGGCTGTTAGGAGTTGCTGGAGCTCGTTAGGAGGCGTTGTGACTTCCAATAACTGGGATTCAATGTCTGTTCAGAGAGCCTCTTGTTCCTGACAGAACTTGTCACGTTTTTTAGTGAAAGCTCCTATTCCGTTTTCCGTGAGGTCATGTACTCGCCTAGCCTCGATATTTTCATCTGACTGTGTTGTATTAGACGGATTTTCTAATAATTCAGGGACACCTCCCTCTGGGGGCTGAATCTGTTTTTGTTGTTCAACATGACTGGGATCCATGTTGACTCAACGTTGTTAGGTTGCTGCCGAGTACACACAAGATATGTAGTCCACTGTCAGTGTGAAGGTATGTACGTTGCTACCGTGTTGTTCTTTGTCTGGATATGTAAAGACAAGTTGTCGTCAATTTACTGTACTTCAAGGGATGACGCGTACATGCAGGGATCAACAGGTAGATTGACTTTGGCTATACTTTTTGGACCTTTTGGATTATAGCTCTTCATTTTTTATATAAGCTTTGGATTTCAAATATTTTGGCCACGAGCATCACTGAAGAGACATGTATTGTCGAAATGCGCATCTGGTGCAAGAAAATTGGTACCGTTAATTTTATTGTTCTGTAGCTGTAGAAGTAATGTGGAGTGGTGTTATCTGTGAAACACAACAGGCAAGTTGTAGACTTTTTACTGTAATGGCCTGACTATTAAGATTAACCAACGGTTGGGCTCAAGCAAGAAAGACTATCTGGTGCTGATACTTTATTCCTAAACCAATCTAACAAATTTTAAAGAGCCTGTGTCGCTCACCTTGGTGTTTGTCCATATTAAACAAAGGACACGGATGGCTTCATGACAAAATTGTGTTTTGGTGTCAGATGGTGATGTGTTTGAAGTTCTTACTTTACTGAACGTTCTTGCTACTTACAATTATCTCTATCTACAATGAACTTGGCCCATAAGTAAGAGAGGAAAATATTTTGTCAATTGACTATCAATGGCAATAACTCCTTAAGGAGTCAACTGACAATTTTGGTCATGTTGACTTATGTGTAAATCTTACTTTGCTGAACAGTATCGCTGTTTACAGTTTATCTCCATCTATAATAATATTCAAGATAGTACGCAAAAACTGCAAAATTTCCTTAAAATTACTTATTCAGGGGCAGCAACCAACAGCGGGTTGTCCGATTTGTCTAAAAATTTCAGGGCAGATAGATCTTGACCTAATAGATTATTTTACCCCATGTCAGATTTGCTCTAAATGCTTTGGTTTTAGAGTTATAAGCCAAATCTACATTTTACCCCTCTGTTCTATTTTTAGCCATGGTGGCCATCTTGGTTGGTTGGCAGGGTCACGCAAAACATTTTTTGAAACTAGATCCCCAATGATGATTGTGGCCAAGTTTGGATAAATTTGGCCCAGTAGTTTCAGAGGAGAAGATTTTTGTAAAAGATTACTGAGATTTACGAAAAATGTTTGAAAATCGACTATAAAGGGCAATAACTCCTCAAGGGGTCAACTGACTATTTCGGACATGTTGACTTATTTGTAAATCTTACTTTGCTGAACATTATTGCTGTTAACAGTTTATCTCTATCTATAATAATATTCAAGATAACCAAAAACAGTAAAATTTCCTTAAAATTACCATTTTAGGGGCAGCAACCCAACAACGAGTTACCCGATTCATCTGAAAATTTCAGGGCAGAGAGACTTTGACCTGATAAACAATTTTACCCCCGGTCAGATTTGCTCTAAATTCTTTGGTTTTAGAGTTATAAGCAAAATCTACATTTTACCCCTCTGTTCTATTTTTAGCCATGGCGGCCATCTTGGTTGGTTGGCCGGATCACCGAACATATTTTTTAAACTAGATACCCCAATGATGATTTCGGCCAAGTTTGGATTAATTTGGCTCAGTAGTTTCAGAGGAGAAGATTTTTGTAAAAGATTGCTAAGATTTACGAAAAATTGTTAAAAATTGACCATAAAGGGCAATAACTCCTCAAGGGTTCAACTGACCATTTCGGTCATGTTGACTTATTTGTAAATCTCACTTTGCTGAACATTATTACTGTATACAGTTTATCTCTATCTATAATATTATTCAATATTATAAGCAAAAACTGCAAAATTTCCTTAAAATTACTAATTCAGGGGCAGCAACCAAACAACGGGTTGTCCGATTTGTCTGAAAATTTCAGGGCAGATAGATCTTGACCTAATAGATTATTTCACCTGGTCAGATTTGCTCTAAATGCCTTGGTTTTAGAGTTATAAGCCAAATCTACATATTACCCCTCTGTTCTATTTTTAGCCATGGCGGCCATCTTGGTTGGTTAGCCGGATCACCGGACACATTTTTTAAACTAGATACCCCAATGATAATTGTGGCCAAGTTTAGATTAATTTGGCTCAGTAAATTCAGAGGAGAAGATTTTTGTAAAAGATTACTAATATTTACGAAAAATGGTTAAAAATTGGCTATAAAGGGCAATAACTCCTAAAGTGGTCAACTGACCATTTTGGACATGTTGACTTATTTGGAAATCTTACTTTGCTGAACACTATTGCTGTTTACAGTTTATCTCTATCTATGATAATATTCAAGATAATAATCAAAAACAGTAAACTTTCCTTAAAATTACCGTTTTAGGGGCAGCAACCCAACGATTCATCTAAAAATTTCAGGGCAGATAGTTCTTGACCTGATAAACAATTTTACACCTGACAGGTTTGCTCTAAATGCTTTGGTTTTAGAGTTATAAGCCAAATCTACATTTTACCCCTCTGTTCTATTTTTAGCCATGGCGGCCATCTTGCTTGGTTGGCCGGGTCATCGGACACATTTTTTAAACTAGATACCCCAATGAAGATTGTGGCCAAGTTTGGATTAATTTGGCTCAGTAGTTTCAGAGGAGAAGATTTTTGTAAAAGATTACTAAGATTTACGAACAATGGTTAAAAATTGGCTATAAAGGGCAATGACTCCAAAAGGGGTCAACTGCCCATTTCGGACATGTTGACTTATTTGTAAATCTTACTTTGCTGAACATTATTGCTGTGCACAGTTTATCTCTATCTATAATAATATTCAAGATAATAACCAAAAACAGTAAAATTTCCTTAAAATTACCGTTTTAAGGGCAGCAACCCAACAACGGGTTGCCCGATTCATCTGAAAATTTCAGGGCAGATAGATCTTGACCTGATAAACAATTTTACGCCTGTCAGATTTGCTCTAAATGCTTTGGTTTTTGAGTTATAAGCCAAAAAACTGCATTTTACTCCTATGTTCTATTTTTAGCCATGGCGGCTATCTTGGTTGGTTGGCCGGGTCAGCGGACACATTTTTTAAACTAGATACCCCAATGATGATTGTGGCCAAGTTTGGATTAATTTGGCTCAGTAGTTTCAGAGGAGAAGATTTTTGTAAAAGATTACTAAGATTTACGAAAAATGGTTAAAAATTGGCTATAAAGGGCAATAACTCCTAAAGGGTTCAACTGACCGTTTCAGACATGTTGACTTATTTGTAAATCTTACTTTGCTGAACATTATTGCTGTTTATAGTTTATCTCTATCTATAATAACATTCAAGATAATAACCAAAAACAGTAAAATTTCCTTAAAATTACCGTTTTAGGGGCAGCAACCCAACAACGGGTTGCCCGATTCATCTGAAAATTTCAGGGCAGATAAATCTTGACCTGATAAACAAGTTTATATCTGTCAGATTTGCTCTAAATGCCTTGATTTTAGAGTTATAAGCCAAATCTACATTTTACCCCTCTGTTCTATTTTTAGCTATGGCGGCCATCTTGGTTGGTTGGCCGGATCACCGGACATAGTTTTTAAACTAGATACCCCAATGAAGATTGTGGCCAAGTTTGGATTAATTTGGCTCAGTAGTTTCAGAGAAGAAGATTTTTGTAAAAGATTACTAAGATTTACGAAAAATGCTTAAAAATTGGCTATAAAGGGCAATGACTCCTAAAGGGGTCAACTGACCATTTCGGACATGTTGACTTATTTGTAAATCTTACTTTGCTGAACATTTTGCTGTGCACAGTTTATCACTATCTATAATAATATTCAAGATAATAACCAAAAACAGTAAAATTTCCTTAAAATTACCGTTTTAGGGGCAGCAACCCAACAACGGGTTGCTCGATTCATCTGAAAATTTCAGGGCATATAGATCTTGACCTAATAGATTATTTTACCCCATGTCAGATTTGCTCTAAATGCTTTGGTTTTAGAGTTATAAGCCAAATCTACATTTTGCCCCTCTGTTCCATTTTTAGCCATGGCGGCCATCTTTGTTGGTTGGCCGGGTCATCGGACACATTTTTTAAACTAGAAACCCCAATGAAGATTGTGGCCAAGTTTGGATTAATTTGACTAAGTAGTTTCAGAGGAGAAGATTTTTGTAAAAGATTACTAAGATTTACGAAAAATGGTTAAAAATTGGCTCTAAAGAGCAATGACTCCTAAAGGGGTCAACTGACCATTTCGGACATGTTGACTAATTTGTAAATCTTACTTTGCTGAACATTATTGCTGTGCACAGTTTATCTCTATCTATAATAATATTCAAGATAATAACCAAAAACAGTAAAATTTCCTTAAAATTACCGTTTTAGGGGCAGCAACTCAATAACGGGTTGCCCGATTCATCTGAAAATTTCAGGGCAGATAAATCTTGACCTGATAAACAATTTTACACCTGTCAGATTTGCTCTAAATGCTTTGGTTTTTGAGTTATAAGTCAAAAAACTGCATTTTACTCCTATGTTCTATTTTTAGCCATGGCGGCTATCTTGGTTGGTTGGCCAGGTCACCGGACATATTTTTTTAAACTTGATACCCCAATGATGATTATGGCCAAGGTTGGATTAATTTGGCTCAGTAGTTTCAGAGGAGAAGATTTTTGTAAAAGATTACTAATATTTACGAAAAATGGTTAAAAATTGACTATGAAGGGCAAAAACTCCTAAAGGGGTCAACTGACCATTTCGGTCATGTTGACTTATTTGGAAATCTTACTTTGCTGAACATTATTGCTGTTTACAGTTTATCTCTATCTATGATAATATTCAAGATAATATGCAAAAACTGCAAAATTTCCTTAAAATTACTAATTCAGGGGCAGCAACCAAACAACGGGTTGTCAGATTCATCTAAAAATTTCAGGGCAGATAGATCTTGACCTCATAGATTATTTTACCCCATGTCAGATTTGCTCTAAATGCTTTGGTTTTAGAGTTATAAGCCAAATCTACATTTTACCCCTCTGTTCTATTTTTAGCCATGGCGGCCATCTTGGTTGGTTGGCCGGGTCATCGGACACATTTTTTAAACTAGATACCCAAATGAAGATTGTGGCCAAGTTTGGATTAATTTGGCTCAGTAGTTTCAGAGGAGAAGATTTTTGTAAAAGATTACTAAGATTTACGAAAAATGGTTAAAAATTGGTTATAAAGGGCAATAACTCCTAAAGGGGTCAACTGACCATTTCGGACATGTTGACTTATTTGTAAATCTTACTTTGCTGAACATTATTGCTGTGTACAGTTTATCTCTATCTATAATAATATTCAAGATAATAATCAAAAAACAGTAAAATTTCCCTAAAATTACCGTTTTAAGGGCAGCAACCCAACAACGGGTTGCCCGATTCATCTGAAAATTTCAGGGCAGATAGATCTTGACCTGATAAACAATTTTACACCTGTCAGATTTGCTCTAAATGCTTTGGTTGTTGAGTTATAAGCCAAAAAACTGCATTTTACTCCTATGTTCTATTTTTAGCCGTGGCGGCTATCTTTGTTGGTTGGCCGAATCACCGGACACATTTTTTAAACTAGATACCCCAATGAAGATTGTGGCCAAGTTTGGATTAATTTGGCTCAGTAGTTTCAGAGGAGAAGATTTTTGTAAAAGATTACTAAGATTTACGAAAAATGCTTAAAAATTGGCTATAAAGGGCAATGACTCCTAAAGGGGTCAACTGCCCATTTCGGACATGTTGACTTATTTGTAAATCTTACTTTGCTGAACATTATTGCTGTTTACAGTTTATCTCTATCTATGATAATATTCAAGATAATAAGCAAAAACTGCAAAATGTCCTTAAAATTACTAATTCAGGGGCAGCAACGAAACAACGGGTTGTCCGATTTGTCTGAAAATTTCAGGGCAGATAGATCTTGACCTGATAAACAATTGTACTCTGTCAGATTTGCTCTAAATGCTTTGGTTTTGAGTTATAAGCCAAAAAACTGCATTTTACTCCTATGTTCTATTTTTAGCCATGGCGGCTATCTTGGTTGGTTGGCCGCGTCATTGGACACATTTTTTAAACTAGATACCCCAATGATGATTGTGGCCAAGTTTGGATTAATTTGGCTCAGTAGTTTCAGAGGAGAAGATTTTTGAAAAAGATTACTAAGATTTACGAAAAATGGTTAAAAATTGGTTATAAAGGGCAATAACTCCAAAAGGGGTCAACTGACCATTTCGGACATGTTGACCGATTTGTAAATCCTACTTTGCTGAACATTATTGCTGTTTATAGTTGATCTCTATCTATAATAATATTCAAGATAATAACCCAAAACAGTAAAATTTCCTTAAAATTACCGTTTTAGGGGCAGCTTCCCAACAACGGGTTGCCCGATTCATCTGAAAATTTTAGGGCAGATAGATCTTGACCTGATAAACAATTTTACTCCGTCAGATTTGCTCTAAATGCTTTGGTTTTTGAGTTATAAGCCAAAAAACTGCATTTTACTCATATGTTCTATTTTAAGCCATGGCGGCTATCTTGGTTGGTTGGCCGCGTCATTGGACACATTTTTTAAACTAGATACCCCAATGATGATTGTGGCCAAGTCTGGATTAATTTGGCTCAGTAGTTTCAGAGGAGAAGATTTTTGTAAAAGATTACTAAGATTTACGAAAAATAGTTAAAAATTGACTATAAAGGGCAAAAACTCCTAAAGGGGTCAACTGACCATTTCGGTCATGTTGAATTATTAGTAAATCTTACTTTGCTGAACATTATTGCTGTTTACAGATTATCTCTATCTATGGTAATATTCAAGATAATAAGCAAAAACTGCAAAATTTCCTTAAAATTACTAATTCAGTGGCAGCAACCAAACAACGGGTTGTCCGATTTGTCTGAAAATTTCAGGGCAGATAGATCTTGACCTAATAGATTATTTTACCCCATGTCAGATTTGCTTAAAATGCTTTGGTTTTAGAGTTATAAGCCAAATCTACATTTTACCCCTCTGTTCTATTTTAAGCCATGGCGGCCATCTTGGATGGTTGGCCGGTTCATCGGACACATTTTTAAACTAGATACCCCAATGAAGATTGTGGCCAAGTTTGGATTAATTTGGCTCAGTAGTTTCAGAGGAGAAGATTTTTGTAAAAGATTACTAAGATTTACGAAAAATGGTTAAGAATTGGCTATAAAGGGCAATAACTTCTAAAGGGGTCAACTGACCATTTCGGACATGTTGACTTATTTGTAAATCTTACTTTGCTGAACATTATTGCTGTTTACAGTTTATCTCTATCTATAATAATATTCAAGATAATAACCAAAAACAGTAAAATTTCCTTAAAATTACCGTTTTAAGGGCAGCAACCCAACAACGGGTTGCTCGATTCATCTGAAAATTTCAGGGCAGATAGATCTTGACCTGACAATTTTACTCATGTCAGATTTGCTCTAAGTGCTTTGGTTTTTGGGTTATAAGCCAAAAAACTGCATTTTACTCCTGTGTTCTATTTTTAGCCATGACGGCTATCTTGGTTGGTTGGCCGGGTCACCGGATACATTTTTTAAACTAGATACCCCAATGATGATTGTGGCCAAGTTTGGATTAATTTGGCTCAGTAGTTTCAGAGGAGAAGATTTTCGTAAAAGATTACTAAGATTTACGAAAAATGGTTAAAAATTGGCTATAAAGGGCAATAACTCCGAAAGGGGTCAACTGACCATTTCGGATATGTTGCCTGATTTGTAAATCTTACTTTGCTGAACATTATTGCTGTTTATAGTTTAACTCTATCTATAATAATATTCAAGATAATAACCCAAAACAGTAAAATTTCCTTAAAATTACCGTTTTAGGGGCATCAACCCAACAACAGGTTGCCCGATTCATCTGAAAATTTCAGGGCAGACCTGATAAACAATTTTACTCCGTCAGATTTGCTCTAAATGCTTTGGTTTTTGAGTTATAAGCCAAAAAACTGCATTTTACTCCTATGTTCTATTTTTAGCCATGGCGGCTATCTTTGTTGGTTGGCCAGGTCACCGGACATATTTTTTAAACTAGATACCCCAATGATGATTATGGCCAAGGTTGGATTAATTTGGCTCAGTAGTTTCAGAGGAGAAGATTTTTGTAAAAGATTACTAAGATTTACGAAAAATGGTTAAAAATTGGCTATAAAGGGCAATAACTTCTAAAGGGGTCAACTGACCATTTCGGACATGTTGACTTATTTGTAAATCTTACTTTGCTGAACATTATTGCTGTTTACAGTTTATCTCTATCTATAATAATATTCAAAATAATAACCAAAAACAGTAAAAGTTCCTTAAAATTACCGTTTTAGGGGCAGCAACCCAACAACGGGCTGCCCGATTCATCTGAAAATTTCAGGTCAGATAAATCTTGACCTGATAAACAATTTTACACTTGTCAGATTTGCTCTAAATGTTTTGGTTTTTGAGTTATAAGCCAAAATACTGCATTTTACTCCTATGTTCTATTTTTTGCCATGGCGGCTATCTTGGTTGGTTGGCCAGGTCATCGGACACATTTTTTAAACTAAATACCCCAATGATGATTGTGGCCAAGTTTGGATTAATTTGGCTCAGTAGTTTCAGAGGAGAAGATTTTTGTGAAGTTAACGCCGGACGCAGGACGACGACAACAGACGACGACGGACGCCGGACGCAAAGTGATGAGAAAAGCTCAATTGGCCCTATGGGCCAGGTGAGCTAAAAATGGTTAAACATTGACTATAAAGGTCAATAACTCCTAAAAGGGTCAACTGACCATTTTGGTCATGTTGACTTATTTGTAAATCTTACTTTGCTGAACATTATTGCTGTTTACAGTTTATCTCTATCTATAACAATATTCAAGATAATAGCCAAAAACAGCAAAAATTCCCTAAAATTACCAATTCAGGGGCAGCAACCCAATAACGGGTTGTTGGATTCATCTGAAAATTTCAGGGCAGATAGATCTTGACCTGATAAACAATTTTATCCCTTGTCAGATTTGCTCTAAATGCTTTGGTTTTTGAGTAATAAGCCAAAAACTGCATTTTACCCCTATGTTCTATTTTTAGCCATGGCGGCCATCTTGGTTGATTGGCCGGATCACGCAACACATTTTTAAACTAGATACCCCAATGATGATTGTGGCCAAGTTTGGTTTAATTGGGCCCAGTAGTTTCAGAGGAGAAGATTTTTGTAAAAGTTAACGACGACGGACGACGACGGACGACGACGACGACGACGGACGCCAAGTGATGGGAAAAGCTCACTTGGCCCTTCGGGCCAGACGAGCTCAAAATGGTTAAAAATTGATTATAAAGGGCAATAACTCCTGAAGGGATCAACTGACCATTTCGGTCATGTTGACTTATTTGTAAATCTTACTTTGCTGAACATTATTGCTTTTTACAGTTTATCTTTATCTATAATAATATTCAAGATAATAAGCAAAAACTGCAAAATTTCCTTAAAATGACTAATTCAGGGGCAGCAACCTAACAACGGGTTGTCCGATTTGTCTGAAAAATTCAGGGCAGATAGATTTTGTCCTAATAGATTATTTCACCCTTTGTCAGATTTGCTCTAAATGCTTTGGTTTTAGAGTTATAAGCAAAATCTACATTTTACCTCTCTGTTCTATTTTTACCCATGGCGGCCATCTTGGTTGGTTGGCTGGGTCACCAGACACTTTTTTTAAACTAGATACCCCAATGATGATTGTGGCTAAGTTTGGATTAATTTGGCTCAGTAGTTTCAGAGGAGAAGATTTTTGTAAGAGATTACTATGAGTTACGAAAAATGGTAAAAAATTGACTATAAAGGGCAATAACTCCTAAGGGGGTCAACTGACCATTTCGGTCATGTTGACTTATTTGTAAATCTTAATTTTGCCCAGTAGTTTCAGAGGAAAAGATTTTTGTAAAAGTTAACGACGCAGGACGACGACGGACGACGGACACCGGACGCAAAGTGATGGGAAAAGCTGTAAATACAAATACAATACAATTTTTTTCATTGTGTTCAATTAATGTTATTATAACGAAATGTCAAAGGTAATTGATAGCACAGTCCGTTGAATGCGAGAAAATGTTATATTTTCAAGAACAGATAAATTCCAGGTATTTCACGGAGAAAAGGTTCAAATATGTAGAGAGCAATTTGAAGGGTTCAAATACAATGTTGTAGAATTAACACACTCTGTGGTAATCCACGAATTGTGTCCAAGATGATGTTTTGTCCTTTGAATGTTCTCCAGTGCTGGTATGACCTTGCAATTTTCAGTTTTAGATAAGTGTGAGAGAGGGAAAGGTAGCGACGGTACGATATTTTAACGTTCTTATAAGGTTAAAGATGAATAATCCTCCTAGACTGGAACACTTAAATAGATTAAGAATATAATCAAACGAACTATATAAATTACGGAACGGTGTAACAGAATACAGACGTTACCTTATGTAGTGTCGAGATCAGTTGTTTGTCTGACAATAAAACACTTTTAAATCTAAAACTTTCCCCTTCTTGTAAATAAAACTTATATAACTTTTGTTTTATAAATCTAGAGTATTGAACGCTTTAAGTTTTAATTATTTTTTTAACATTTATCTTGCAATTCATGAAAGAAGAATATAAGAGTTCCACAATTTTACAAGAGGTTCTATCTCAATTTAAAACATATTTTTTAGCTTCAGTTCAATGATATCAGATATTTCAACATCTGTTCATATTTTGACATTGGTTTTAAATGTTAGCCTACACCAAATATCTTGCTTTCCTTTTTAAAACGCAGACCTACAATGTAACATTTGTCACATATATTCGACAGCATTTGCATATTGATTCAAGATAACAAATTTGTATAAATATTCAAATATAAATTAACAGTGATCCAATAGTTAAGCTTTCGTTCAGTTTTCAAAGTGAAACTAAAAATGCAATTCCAGTTTAATACCTCAACTTTCACTGGAAACACACATATTATCATATCAGTAAAACAATTTAGTTGTTTGAGTTGGAACTGGGTTGGACCGTTCATAGGAAAGATTTATTCAGAAAAGACGAACCGAATTTATGATGTTTTATTTCAATATGCTATCGATATCTTTGCTGAGGAGAATATCAACTCAGTAGTTAGTGTTCAAGTATTGACATGATTTGAAAAAGAAAAATAATTCTAAATCATCTGGTACCCTTAATTTTATTATGTATATGTAAATTCGGGAAATCATTGAGAAACTAAGGTTCTTATTCCCTCAGGCAAACTTGACCATACATAAGTTGGCCTATTTTTATGTCACTTTTTGAAATATAGCCTAGGTTTGTGTAGGAATCCTATATCATCGGTTTTCATTTTTTTATAAATGGTTCACTGACTTAAGTACGCCATTTCTTGCTATAACAGTTGCTTGCCTTCAAGGGCAGTTTTATACAACAATGGTGATTACGAGTTAATGTTCTATTTTGGTGATACATTCATTGCTGTTCAATTTCAATATCAATTGCCATTTCTGAAAGTAAAGTAAAAAATCATCAATGCATACACGAATTATATAAATTACTTTTACTGTTCAAATTTTATTTATTAGTATAATGGGTTTGCAGCACATTAATCCTGCTCACACTATCACATTCTAATGATCAGTGAACCGTAAAAGCAAGATCAATACTTTTACATTTAATTTGATTGTTGACCATAATAAACATGTTTACAAAGATATAAGTTGATGTGTTCACAATTTTATTATGATATACCTGAACTTGAGAATGTACTGGTTTTACATTATCAAATTCCAAATGTCAGTGTACCATACAATTTCTGTCAAAACCTTTATTTGGAATTAACTCTCGTTTTATATATCCTGGACATTAATTTTTCGGTTAATGGGGGAAATTTGTATTTTTGTGGATATTTAATTTTATGATTTTTATTGTTCATTTGCTTGAATAAACTGTTTATAAATAGTTATCAAAGGTACTAGGATTATAATTTAGTACGCCAGACGCACGTTTCTTCTACATAAGGCTCATCACTGACGCTCAAGTTTAAATATTTAAAATACTTAGGTTGTTCTACTGCAGGGGTACACTGTCTCAACCATTTTAGGCACAACATTTTGAAATTTTCAATTTAGTAATATTTTTGAATCCCTTCCCTTTTCACGAATGTGACTTACCCAATTACACTATTTATCGGGTTTGTAATTCTATAAGCAACACGACGGGTGCTAAATGTGGAGCAGGATCTGCTTATCTTTCCGGAGCACCTGATATCCCCCCCCCAAGTGTTTGGTGGGGTTCGTGTTGCTTAGTCTTATGTTTACTATGTTGTGTCTTGTGTACTATTATTTGTCTGTTTGTCTTCGTCTTTTTTAGCCATGGTGTTGTCAGTTTATTTTCGATCTATGAGTTTAATTGTCCCTTTGGTATCTTTTTTCCCTCCTTAAATTTGTAATTGATTTGGAATTCCAAGCAAATGTTTCATTGGAGCGTTACTGGTGACTTACTAAATTATAAGTATCGTATCTTTAATCGATTTTTTCGTTTTAATTATTCAATACCAATAGAAAATTTGCCATATTAATTTTATGGTTACCTATCAAATAAAAGTTAGTTTACCTAATTTTAATTCACTTATAAGCTGATGCTTAATACATTTTGCTTCCTCTTCAGAAACTGTTCTGGCCATTATTTCTTTTAGCTGGTCTGTATATAGCCTTGCTGGTTTGTTATGTAAATCAAATCTCTTCACAAGATCAACTATTATAACATATAAATCATTAAAACGTTTATCATCAAGTGTGAATGTTGTCGAGTGTTGTAAGTCATTCCTTGTAAGTCTTATGCGTTCTATATCATCTCCAATAGCTACATCTGTAACCAATATAGTCTGCCATGTTCCTCCCCATTGATTACTAGGAATGTTCTTATTAAGATTTCTATGTGCCTTGTACAGGTATGTTATATCACAATCACTCCTAAGAGGCAGGTGTGGTTTATCTGGCCTCAATAGATCATATAAAACATCAGCAAGAATATTCAGCACAATCATCCCCATCTTTGCAAAATTCATCTCCTCTTTTGTTAACTTAAAAGCAAAAATGAAAAATATAAACATAAGTGATGTAAAATATGTAGAGAAACACAACTGTACTCAGATAAATAATTTAAGTAATTAGAAAAAATGTGTTTAAACATAATGAAATCACCAAAACAGTACTTGCAATACGAACAGCACACAGATCATCATAATTGAAAATTGAACTACCATTAGTGAACCGAAAGATTTATAAACCGAAGTGAAATAATCTTTTAAGTAAGACATGTAAGACAACATCAAAATCAAATAAGATAGAAGATACCAAGAGGCAAAACACGCTATACAAAACATGCTAGAAATCCCACAAACAACAAAAAATAAGCAAGTTCCATTTAAGAAGTCGATTTATATGCAAGAGTTAAGCAGCTATCACAAAGTTAAGAAAAGACATGTAAAATATGCCAATAATTATTTCATTCAGCTTTATTAGTACATAATTAATAAAAGTGGCATAAAAAAAATGTCAGAGTTTGTTGACATTAAAATATCTATACACTATCAAAGTGGAAAAGAAAATTAACAAACTACAAACTAATTTATGTGCTGTAGATATATGCCTATAATGTATTACCTACTAAATATATCATGGGGCATGGACTACGTTTTGGGCGGCGCCAAGGTTTAAAAAAAAGACGATTTACAAAAATGTCAAAACTTGACCTATTTTTGTAAAAATATGATATAAGATACAGATTCCTATATAGTGGTAAAACCAAACATGCTAGAACAGAACAACAAAGAATGAGCAATTTATACCAAACATGCTAGAACAAAACAACAAAGAACAACAAAGAATGAGCAATTTATACCAAACATGCTAGAACAGAACAACAAAGAATGAGCAATTTATACCAAACATGCTAGAACAAAACAACAAAGAATGAGCAATTTATACCAAACATGCTAGAACAAAACAACAAAGAATGAGCAATTTATACCACACATGCTAGAACAAAACAACAAAGAATGAGCAATTTATACCACACATGCTAGAACAAAACAACAAAGAATGAGCAATTTATACCACACATGCTAGAACAAAACAACAAAGAATGAGCAATTTATACCACACATGCTAGAACAAAACAACAAAGAATGAGCAATTTATACCACACATGCTAGAACAAAACAACAAAGAATGAGCAATTTATACCACACATGCTAGAACAAAACAACAAAGAATGAGCAATTTATACCACACATGCTAGAACAAAACAACAAAGAATGAGCAATTTATACCACACATGCTAGAACAGAACAACAAAGAATGAGCAATTTATACCACACCGTAAACAAACTTAGTGACCAACTGATTCATGTGCTGTAGTCATATGCCTATAATGTGTTACTTACTAAATATATCATGGGACATGGACTACTTTTTTGGCGGTGCCAAGATTAAATAAAAGACGATTTATAAAAATGTCAAAACATGACTTTTTTTTTAAAATGTGGTATAAGATAGGGATTCCTGTATAGTGCCAAAATTAAGTTCACTTGCTGACAACTTATCTGTCTGATCTGAATTTTTAACAACAACGATTCGGAGTGTGTTTTCAGTTTTTCAAATATTACAAACATAAAATAGCTTTTTGGCATTTTAAGTGTTGAACAAATTCAATGTGCATTACCAAACATGTTGACAATCTTTTTTGAAAAAAAAACAAATTAGTTCTATTGTGCTTCAATTGACTCTCAAATAGGTAAAAGGTTTGGTTATCTGGTTACCTGGTAAAAAGCAGATATGGTATTGTCTTGCAAGATATAAACTCAACCTCATTTGGAAATGTTTGGATCCATACAACCTGGGACCTGTAATTTGATCCTTTTTGGGGATCGATTACACTAATGTTAATCAACATCTTCATAGTCTTTTTTACTGTCATATTGATAAAGCCATCAGGCAATTAAATTTCAGCATCCAACCTTTTGAAGCTGTGTATTAGTTTGACAAAACTAGAGAATCCCGAACATAAAATAAAACATATCAGTGGGTTTGCAGGTCCTAAAGCAAAGCTTGAACAAAGGATCTGCAGTTCAATCGACATTATATAAACCATGAAAGATCACCAAAAGCTTATGGCTCTTTGTAAATATTTGAATTATCTTAAAATGTTGGCTTTATTTTGATCTACATACCCCAGTCAAACATCCTGTTCTAGTTGACTCTTCAGCTACATTTGAAATTGCTCGAATGCTGCCTTGGACAATGCAACGTAACTGCAAAGTATATCGTTTAATGTGAATCAAAGTTAAATGGGTTTACCTAATGCATACTTTAATATATGTGGGTTCTGCTTTTGTAATGTAAGATATAAATGATTGTTGACATAAAAAATTCGTAAGGGTTCCACGGAACCCAGTGTCTCGCCTACTTTTGCTGTTAATCGCAGACTCAACAAAAATGAGGAAAAACATCAATAAAAATTTCCCTCTCGATACTGTCTTTTGATTGAAAGAAGCTTCCGAGTTTGGTAAAAAATCCAGGATAGCTTATGAATCTAATAAATGTTTTATAAACTTTAACTGCAGACTGTATGTAATGTTAACTGGAAGAAAAACTAAGTCCATTTAATAGTAAAATACGGAAAAGGCGATTTTTTTTTACAAAATTTACTTCTGAATAATATCTTATGATCAGAAACAAGCTTTTGTCTAAGTTTGGTAGAAATCCAGGATAGTTTAAGAACATTATAAAAATTTCAAAAATTTTAACCAGAGTGAATGTTTTGTTTCTGGCATTTATAAGTAAAATACGGAAAAGTGGAAATTTATCTTTACAAAATTTTCTTCTTGATACTATCTTATGATCATAAACAAGCTTCTGTCCAAGTTTGGTACAAATCAAGGATAGTTTATGAAAGTTATTAAAATTTTAAAAAACTTTGACCACAGAGTGAATGTAATGTTTCCTCGCAGAAAAACTAAGTCCATTTATAAGTAAAATACAGAAAAGTGGAAATTTATTTTTACAAAATTTTCTTCTTGATACTATCTTATGATCATTAACAAGCTTCTGTCCAAGTTTGGTAGAAATTCAGTATAGTTTAAGAAAGTTATTAAAATTTCAAAATCTTTAACCACAGAGTGAATATTTGTGGACGCCGCCGCCGCCGACGACGACGGAATGTAGGATCGCTCAGTCTCGCTTTTTCGACAAAAATGAAAACAACACTTTATACAAAGTTTTCGTCTAAAGTACTTTTGGTTATGTACCTTCATTAGGAATTCTAATAGCTCATGTAGCTTAATTTTTGAAAGTCATTAATGCATACAAAACAAACATTTGAAACGGTATACTGGTCTGACCAAACAAGTCATAAAATTAACAACCAAATTCATCTACGGTCAACTTTGTATTTACATTATAAATATGTTAAACTGTCAAAACATTCATTTATGTCTCGTCTTATTGCTAATTTGATGAGTCTCTATATGTAGACAAAACATGTGTCTAGCTGTCGTATTAAATTATAATCCTTGAACCTTTGATAACTATTTACATAACTGAGTCGACGCCAATGCTGGTGGACGTTTCGTCCCCTAGAGAACCAACAGCCCATTAGTCAGCGCTTCGGTGTTGACATGAATATGAATATCAATTATATGGTAATTTTAACGTGATGTTTCTGTTGTGTCGTTTGTTTCCTCTTATATTTGAGTGTGAATTCGCATTGCTATAAGACGTGTCACGGTACTTTTCAATCCAAAATTCATGTAGTTTGAAACCCTTTTTTTCTCTTCCATTTATTAGTTTCGAACAGCTGTATACTACTGTTGCCTTTATCAGTCAGGGGCATTACTCAAACAAGTATTTTTTTTAGTTACTTAAATAGGTAATTTTTGTTTAAAAAATTATAAAATAACTCAATAGAGTTATTTTAAATTTCAATAGAAGCATGGACTAAATGTAGTTTTTATGATTTTTTCAGTATTTTATATCATAAAATGAGGAATTTATTAGATTTAAGAAGAGTGTAGAGATTAAGGGTTACTTTAAAAATAATGACAAAAATATAACTTGAATAAGTTATTTTATACATCTTTGAAATAATTAGTAATAACACTTATTTAAGGAACATATGTAATTGTTTTGGGTTACAAATTATAAATAACTTCAAGTCTTAATTAATTCACAAGTTTCTATCTTTTTATATCTGTCTACCTTTATGTTTTTGAGGAAACATGCTATTTTAATAGTCCCAAGAGACCAATCTTTGACCAAAAAGCGTGGATATGAAAGATAAGTGCGTCAAAAAGGCAATTAGTGTTTCAGAAAGATTATATTTCATATTTCATGGGAAAAATAACCAAATGACTGCGAAAATTTGTTAAAGGTAGTAAAATCTGTATAGTTGGACACTTATAAAAATAATATTTAGAAAAGTTACTTATATAAGTAATATTTACAATAGCCTCGTTTTCAACATTACTTGTATAGGTAATTTTAAATGTTACTTGTTTAAGTAATGCCCCTGACTGTTTATTTATAAATTTCCTGTTGACAAAACTTTGAATTTTAAAGTATTTTCTCTTCCCAGGAATAGATTACCTTAGCCGTATTTGGTACACTTGTTTGGAATTTTGGGTCATCAATGCTCTTCAACTTTGTACTAGTTTGGCTTTAAAACTATTTTCATATGAGTGTCACTGATGAGTCTTATGTAGACGAAACATGCGTCTGGCGTATTACATTATAATCCTGGTAGCTTTGATAACTATTGATGGTAAATGCATATGTTGAAATTAAAAAGGCAAACCTTATTCACTTCAAACATGTATATTCTTCAAAATCAATACACCACAACTGACGGTAAAAACCATTTTAATGTACCGATGCAAATACAACAGCATACCAATTGTCATTGACACATCACTCAAGGATACCAATAAACGTAACTAATCACAAAACCAAAACATGTTAACTAAGCAAAAGTTTCATACACAACAGCATACCAAATATACTGAATTTACCACTTAAGGATACCAATTATGGTTTCTCCATCAACTGACCTAATCACAATCTGATACATATAAATTGACCAAAAGTTTAAAGTCAACAGATCATGTCTCAAAGGTCAAAGCCAAACATTTACCATGGAACTGAAATATGCAAATTCTTATGCTACTTCATAAGAAACAGCATTGATTTACCCCTAATGAATCCCCAAATATTGATCTGAGCTAATACCATTGGAATCAGCTAATACACTAGTAGTGGAACAAACAATTGCAGTAAAATTGATTGATTCAAAGAATAGGAATGTCTACTCACATGTAACTTAAATTTTAAAAGAACAAACAAAAAAGCAGCTACAGTCTGACTTTATGTTGCGCATTAGATAAATAAATAAAATGAAATGATAGGTGCCGACATAATAAAACCTAATAAAAAATGAAACTATAGGTTAATTCAAATGAGCTTTTGTTAAGCAGTTGGGTTTCTCTAAATAATACTCTGCTATCGCAGTTGTTCTCTGAGTTTTTGTTACCTCTAAGTATATTCTATGAAAACAGTTTAAAGGCTTTTAAATGTTAAGTTCACATTTTTTTTTACTATAGACATGCATATCAAGAAGTCAAGAACTGTAACAATATACCAATCAACAGTTTGTTTTTGTCAGTGAGCTTTCTTGAAATCAAAACATGTACTGAATGTAGTACAATTCTAAAGATATAAGTAGATATACTTGAACAAAGTCTAGAGCTCTGTCTCAAAATACTGATTCAACATGTTAGATATTCGAAGAGTGAGTATTTGTTCATAATTTAATACATCTGTTTATTTATTAAATTACTGCAGCATAAATCACTGATAGTTTTTTAAAACAAAATCAATCATGGCTTGTTACCTTCGTGGAAAATGTTGGATTTTTACTGGACGTCTCTGGATGAGGATTTTGGTGTTGATCATCGTCAGAACCCGGAAGCAACTGAAATGATATACAGATATAAGAGTAAAGTAAATCCGGTATTGCAATGTCAACAAATGCCTGCAATGAATACATGTACAATTAAAAATCTTTAAACTGGAAAACAATTATGAATCATTCCTCTTGCACACTAAAATTGGTCACAATGGTACTACTGAAACATTAGATATCTCCATGAAAGATTTTTTTTGCTCTGTAGGCTTTCACATTGTGCTTCCCTTTTAGACATACCAATATTGTTCGGTAATACTTCATACCTCAACACTGTAATCTAAACGTTAGTGGTTATTCGTTCAAATGTATGTTTCATACAGTTGTCTCTCTTTGAAAGATAATCTAACGAGACCTGATACATGTGATGTTGGCATAACATATTGTTTTAATATATATATCAATTTTTCACTTAGGCATAGAGATTTCGTTTGTAAACCTGACCATTCATCCAGGAACTTGTGGGCTGTTATACATGTTTCACAGTAGTATTCTGTCATCTGCCCTCCACCAAAGTCATTGATACCCGTTACAAACTCTGGTTTTTGTAAGACCACATTCCCACTTTTTTCAAATTTTACATTTGACATGTTGAATCTCGTAAGAATTATCTTTTCTAATTCCATCTCAACAAAGTCAGCTATGTCCTTTAACAACCCTCTTTCAATACCTTTCTCGAATTCTAAAACTTGAATCTGAATTGCATTTGGACATTTTGTTACAAGCAATTTTCTCAATTTCGTCTTCTGTAACTCAAAGACCACAATGTTCCGGAAAATTGCAATCTGCATTTTCTTCTGATTTGATATACCGACTTATGCTATAGCATACCTCCGGCTCAGTGATGCAATTAAATGATTTTTAAGATGTGGTGGTAGAAACCTAAATTTGAAACACAACCAAGTGGACCTGTGACGTGTATCTTCTGGCACTTTAAACATTTGGTAGATATCACACGGGCATTGTTCTTTTATCATACAGGGTACATAGTAACACTGGTTTTCATCAAAATCCTCTGATTTGTTTGGATGTATATAATGTTGGAACCCGATTTGGACCAACTTGAAAACTGGGCCCATAATAAAAAATCTAAATACATGTTTAGATTCAGCATATCAAAGAACCCCAAGAATTCATTTTTTATTTAAATCAAGCTAAGTTTAATTTTGGACCCTTTGGACCTTAATGTAGAACAATTTGAAAACAGGACCAAAAATTAAGAATCTAAATACACGGTTAGATTTGGCATATCAAAGAACCCCAATAATTCATTTTTTTTATGAAATCAAACAAAGTTTAATTTTGTCCCCTTTTGGCCCCTAATTCATTGGGACCAAAACTCCCAAAATCAATCCAAACCTTCCTTTTGTGGTCATAAACCTTGTGTTAAAATTTCATAGATTTCTATAAACTAATACTAAGTTATTGTGCAAAAACCAAGAAAAATGCTTATTTTGGACTTGTTTTTCCCCTTATTCCTAATCTGTTGGGACCAAAACTCCCAAAATCAATCCCAACCTTCTTTTATGGTCATAAACCTTGTGTTTAAATTTCATAGATTTCTATTTACTTTTACTAATGAAGAGTGCGTAAACCAAATGTCTTCAGACGACGACGCCAACGTGACATCAATATACCACCAACAAATTTTCAATTTTTGCAGTCATATAAAAAGGTACATGGTACTAGCTTATACATCATGTACATGTTTTGTGTTTCTAACAGTAGATTGTTAGATGTGGATGTACTTACGATTTGACTGGTACTATTTTTACTAGGATTCAATACTGGAACATGTTGGAGATTTTCAGACATCTCAGATGGCTAAAGAAATTTACAAAATAGTTAGCCCTATTTAATGCCCATCACTCTACTAAAACTTTTAGATCTTTATTGAAATATATAACAATATATACAATGTCATGTAATCTCGTTCATTGTGCAACATTTGACATCTCATATGACATATATGAGGAGTTTGATTCAAATGTTTAATTGCTTGATGTGAACCAAAACATGTGAATATAAAAAAGTATCTTCCCCCACTTTTCCTTTATAGCAAAATATTGACATTCTTTTAAATACAGTTGTTTTATTCTAACTGATTATATTTTATATTGGTGTTATGTGGTAAATATTGACATTCTTTTAAATACAGTTGTTTCATTCTAACTGATTTATATTTTATATTGGTGTTATGTAATAAATATTGACATTCTTTTAAATACAGTTGTTTTATTCTTACTGATTTATATTTTATATTGGTGTTATGTGGTAAATATTGACATTCTTTTAAATACAGTTGTTTTATTCTAACTGATTATATTTTATATTGGTGTTATGTGGTAAATATTGACATTCTTTTAAATACAGTTGTTTTATTCTAACTGATTATATTTTATATTGGTGTTATGTGGTAAATATTGACATTCTTTTAAATACAGTTGTTTTATTCTAACTGATTATATTTTATATTGGTGTTATGTGGTAAATATTGACATTCTTTTAAATACAGTTGTTTTATTCTAACTGATTATATTTTATATTGGTGTTATGTGTTAAATATTGACATTCTTTTAAATACAGTTGTTTTATTCTAACTGATTATATTTTATATTGGTGTTATGTGGTAAATATTGACATTCTTTTAAATACAGTTGTTTTATTCTAACTGATTATATTTTATATTGGTGTTATGTGTTAAATATTGACATTCTTTTAAATACAGTTGTTTTATTCTAACTGATTATATTTTATATTGGTGTTATGTGGTAAATATTGACATTCTTTTAAATACAGTTGTTTTATTCTAACTAATTATATTTTATGTTGGTGTTATGTGTTAAATATTGACATTCTTTTAAATACAGTTGTTTTATTCTAACTGATTATATTTTATATTGGTGTTATGTGGTAAATATTGACATTCTTTTACAGTTGTTTTATTCTAACTGATTATATTTTATATTGGTGTTATGTAATAAATATTGACATTCTTTTACAGTTGTTTTATTCTAACTGATTTATATTTTATATTGGTGTTATGTGGTAAATATTGACATTCTTTTACAGTTGTTTTATTCTAACTGATTTATATTTTATATTGGTGTTATGTAATAAATATTGACATTCTTTTACAGTTGATTTATTCTAACTGATTATATTTTATATTGTAGTTATGTGGTAAATATTGACATTCTTTTACAGTTGTTTTATTCTAACTGATTTATATTTTATATTGGTGTTATGTGGTAAATATTGACATTCTTTTAAATACAGTTGTTTTATTCTAACTGATTATATTTTATATTGGTGTTATGTGGTAAATATTGACATTCTTTTACAGTATTTTTATTCTAACTGTTTATATTTTATATTGGTGTTATGTGGTAAATATTGACATTCTTTTAAATACAGTTGTTTTATTCTAACTGATTTATATTTTATATTGGTGTTATGTGGTAAATATTGACATTCTTTTAAATACAGTTGTTTTATTCTAACTGATTTATATTTTATATTGGTGTTATGTGGTAAATATTGACATTCTTTTACAGTTGTTTTATTCTAACTGATTTATATTTTATATTGGTGTTATGTGGTAAATATTGACATTCTTTTAAATACAGTTGTTTTGTTCTAACTGATTTATATTTTATATTGGTGTTATGTGGTAAATATTGACATTCTTTTACAGTTGTTTTATTCTAACTGATTTATATCTTATATTGATGTTATGTGGTAAATATTGACATTCTTTTACAGTTGTTTTATTCTAACTGATTTATATTTTATATTGGTGTTATGTGGTAAATATTGACATTCTTTTAAATACAGTTGTTTTGTTCTAACTGATTTATATTTTATATTGGTGTTATGTGGTAAATATTGACATTCTTTTACAGTTGTTTCATTCTAACTGATTTATATTTTATATTGGTGTTATGTAATAAATATTGACATTCTTTTAAATACAGTTGTTTTATTCTAACTGATTTATATTTTATATTGATGTTATGTGGTAAATATTGACATTCTTTTAAATACAGTTGTTTTATTCTAACTGATTATATTTTATATTGGTGTTATGTGTTAAATATTGACATTCTTTTAAATACAGTTGTTTTATTCTAACTGATTATATTTTATATTGGTGTTGTGTGGTAAATATTGACATTCTTTTACAGTTGTTTTATTCTAACTGATTATATTTTATATTGGTGTTATGTGGTAAATATTGACATTCTTTTAAATACAGTTGTTTTATTCTAACTGATTATATTTTATATTGGTGTTATGTGGTAAATATTGACATTCTTTTACAGTTGTTTTATTCTAACTGATTATATTTTATATTGGTGTTATGTGGTAAATATTGACATTCTTTTACAGTTGTTTTATTCTAACTGATTATATTTTATATTGGTGTTATGTGGTAAATATTGACATTCTTTTACAGTTGTTTTATTCTAACTGATTATATTTTATATTGGTGTTATGTGGTAAATATTGACATTCTTTTACAGTTGTTTTATTCTAACTGATTTATATTTTATATTGGTGTTATGTGGTAAATATTGACATTCTTTTACAGTTGTTTTATTCTAACTGATTATATTTTATATTGGTGTTATGTGGTAAATATTGACATTCTTTTAAATACAGTTGTTTTATTCTAACTGATTATATTTTATATTGGTGTTATGTGGTAAATATTGACATTCTTTTACAGTTGTTTTATTCTAACTGATTTATATTTTATATTGGTGTTATGTGGTAAATATTGACATTCTTTTACAGTTGTTTTATTCTAACTGATTATATTTTATATTGGTGTTATGTGGTAAATATTGACATTCTTTTACAGTTGTTTTATTCTAACTGATTATATTTTATATTGGTGTTATGTGGTAAATATTGACATTCTTTTAAATACAGTTGTTTTATTCTAACTGATTATATTTTATATTGGTGTTATGTGGTAAATATTGACATTCTTTTACAGTTGTTTTATTCTAACTGATTTATATTTTATATTGGTGTTATGTGGTAAATATTGACATTCTTTTAAATACAGTTGTTTTATTCTAACTGATTATATTTTATATTGGTGTTATGTGGTAAATATTGACATTCTTTTAAATACAGTTGTTTTATTCTAACTTATTATATTTTATATTGGTGTTATGTGGTAAATATTGACATTCTTTTAAATACAGTTGTTTTATTCTAACTGATTTATATTTTATATTGATGTTATGTGGTAAATATTGACATTCTTTTAAATACAGTTGTTTTATTCTAACTGATTATATTTTATATTGGTGTTATGTGGTAAATATTGACATTCTTTTAAATACAGTTGTTTTATTCTAACTGATTTATATTTTATATTGGTGTTATGTGGTAAATATTGACATTCTTTTACAGTTGTTTTATTCTAACTGATTCTATTTTATATTGGTGTTATGTGGTAAATATTGTCATTCTTTTAAATACAGTTGTTTTATTCTAACTGATTTATATTTTATATTGGTGTTATGTGGTAAATATTGACATTCTTTTACAGTTGTTTTATTCTAATTGATTTATATTTTATATTGGTGTTATGTGGTAAATATTGACATTCTTTTAAATACAGTTGTTTTATTCTAACTGATTTATATTTTATATTGGTGTTATGTGGTAAACATTGACATTCTTTTACAGTTGTTTTATTCTAACTGATTATATTTTATATTGGTGTTATGTGGTAAACATTGACATTCTTTTAAATACAGTTGTTTTATTCTAACTGATTTATATTTTATATTGGTGTTATGTGGTAAATATTGACATTCTTTTAAATACAGTTGTTTTATTCTAACTGATTATATTTTATATTGGTGTTATGTGGTAAATATTGACATTCTTTTAAATACAGTTGTTTCATTCTAACTGATTTATATTTTATATTGGTGTTATGTGGTAAATATTGACATTCTTTTAAATACAGTTGTTTTATTCTAACTGATTTATATTTTATATTGATGTTATGTGGTAAATATTGACATTCTTTTACAGTTGTTTTATTCTAACTGATTATATTTTATATTGGTGTTATGTGGTAAATATTGACATTCTTTTACAGTTGTTTTATTCTAACTGATTTATATTTTATATTGGTGTTATGTGGTAAATATTGACATTCTTTTAAATACAGTTGTTTTATTCTAACTGATTTATATTTTATATTGGTGTTATGTGGTAAATATTGACATTCTTTTAAATACAGTTGTTTTATTCTAACTGATTATATTTTATATTGGTGTTATGTGGTAAACATTGACATTCTTTTACAGTTGTTTCATTCTAACTGATTTATATTTTATATTGGTGTTATGTGGTAAATATTGACATTCTTTTAAATACAGTTGTTTTATTCTAACTGATTTATATTTTATATTGGTGTTATGTGGTAAATATTGACATTCTTTTACAGTTGTTTTATTCTAACTGATTATATTTTATATTGGTGTTATGTGGTAAATATTGACATTCTTTTACAGTTGTTTTATTCTAACTTATTATATTTTATATTGGTGTTATGTGGTAAATATTGATATTCTTTTACAGTTGTTTTATTCTAACTTATTATATTTTATATTGGTGTTATGTGGTAAATATTGACATTCTTTTACAGTTGTTTTATTCTAACTTATTATATTTTATATTGGTGTTATGTGGTAAATATTGATATTCTTTTACAGTTGTTTTATTCTAACTGATTATATTTTATATTGGTGTTATGTGGTAAATATTGACATTCTTTTAAATACAGTTGTTTTATTCTAACTGATTTATATTTTATATTGGTGTTATGTGGTAAACATTGACATTCTTTTAAATACAGTTGTTTTATTCTAACTGATTTATATTTTATATTGATGTTATGTGGTAAACATTGACATTCTTTTAAATACAGTTGTTTTATTCTAACTGATTATATTTTATATTGGTGTTATGTGGTAAATATTGACATTCTTTTACAGTTGTTTTATTCTAACTGATTTATATTTTATATTGGTGTTATGTAATAAATATTGACATTCTTTTACAATTGTTTTATTCTAACTGATTTATATTTTATATTGGTGTTATGTGGTAAATATTGACATTCTTTTACAGTTGTTTTATTCTAACTGATTATATTTTATATTGGTGTTATGTGGTAAATATTGACATTCTTTTAAATACAGTTGTTTTATTCTAACTGATTATATTTTATATTGGTGTTATGTGGTAAATATTGACATTCATTTACAGTTGTTTTATTCTAACTGATTATATTTTATATTGGTGTTATGTGGTAAATATTGACATTCTTTTACAGTTGTTTTATTCTAACTGATTTATATTTTATATTGGTGTTATGTGGTAAATATTGACATTCTTTTAAATACAGTTGTTTTATTCTAACTGATTTATATTTTATATTGGTGTTATGTGGTAAATATTGACATTCTTTCATAGTTGTTTTATTCTAACTGATTTATATTTTATATTGGTGTTATGTGGTAAATATTGACATTCTTTTACAGTTGTTTTATTCTAACTGATTTATATTTTATATTGATGTTATGTGGTAAATATTGACATTCTTTTAAATACAGTTGTTTTATTCTAACTGATTATATTTTATATTGGTGTTATGTGGTAAATATTGACATTCTTTTACAGTTGTTTTATTCTAACTGATTATATTTTATATTGGTGTTATGTGGTAAATATTGACATTCTTTTACAGTTGTTTTATTCTAACTGATTATATTTTATATTGGTGTTATGTGGTAAAGATTGATATTCTTTTACAGTTGTTTTATTCTAACTGATTATATTTTATATAGGTGTTATGTAATAAATATTGACATTCTTTTACAGTTGTTTTATTCTAACTGATTTATATTTTATATTGGTGTTATGTGGTAAATATTGACATTCTTTTAAATACAGTTGTTTTATTCTAACTGATTATATTTTATATTGGTGTTATGTGGTAAATATTGACATTCTTTTAAATACAGTTGTTTCATTCTAACTGATTTATATTTTATATTGGTGTTATGTGGTAAATATTGACATTCTTTTAAATACAGTTGTTTTATTCTAACTGATTTATATTTTATATTGATGTTATGTGGTAAATATTGACATTCTTTTACAGTTGTTTTATTCTAACTGATTATATTTTATATTGGTGTTATGTGGTAAATATTGACATTCTTTTACAGTTGTTTTATTCTAACTGATTTATATTTTATATTGGTGTTATGTGGTAAATATTGACATTCTTTTAAATACAGTTGTTTTATTCTAACTGATTTATATTTTATATTGGTGTTATGTGGTAAATATTGACATTCTTTTAAATACAGTTGTTTTATTCTAACTGATTATATTTTATATTGGTGTTATGTGGTAAACATTGACATTCTTTTACAGTTGTTTCATTCTAACTGATTTATATTTTATATTGGTGTTATGTGGTAAATATTGACATTCTTTTAAATACAGTTGTTTTATTCTAACTGATTTATATTTTATATTGGTGTTATGTGGTAAATATTGACATTCTTTTACAGTTGTTTTATTCTAACTGATTATATTTTATATTGGTGTTATGTGGTAAATATTGACATTCTTTTACAGTTGTTTTATTCTAACTTATTATATTTTATATTGGTGTTATGTGGTAAATATTGATATTCTTTTACAGTTGTTTTATTCTAACTTATTATATTTTATATTGGTGTTATGTGGTAAATATTGACATTCTTTTACAGTTGTTTTATTCTAACTTATTATATTTTATATTGGTGTTATGTGGTAAATATTGATATTCTTTTACAGTTGTTTTATTCTAACTGATTATATTTTATATTGGTGTTATGTGGTAAATATTGACATTCTTTTAAATACAGTTGTTTTATTCTAACTGATTTATATTTTATATTGGTGTTATGTGGTAAACATTGACATTCTTTTAAATACAGTTGTTTTATTCTAACTGATTTATATTTTATATTGATGTTATGTGGTAAACATTGACATTCTTTTAAATACAGTTGTTTTATTCTAACTGATTATATTTTATATTGGTGTTATGTGGTAAATATTGACATTCTTTTACAGTTGTTTTATTCTAACTGATTTATATTTTATATTGGTGTTATGTAATAAATATTGACATTCTTTTACAATTGTTTTATTCTAACTGATTTATATTTTATATTGGTGTTATGTGGTAAATATTGACATTCTTTTACAGTTGTTTTATTCTAACTGATTATATTTTATATTGGTGTTATGTGGTAAATATTGACATTCTTTTAAATACAGTTGTTTTATTCTAACTGATTATATTTTATATTGGTGTTATGTGGTAAATATTGACATTCATTTACAGTTGTTTTATTCTAACTGATTATATTTTATATTGGTGTTATGTGGTAAATATTGACATTCTTTTACAGTTGTTTTATTCTAACTGATTTATATTTTATATTGGTGTTATGTGGTAAATATTGACATTCTTTTAAATACAGTTGTTTTATTCTAACTGATTTATATTTTATATTGGTGTTATGTGGTAAATATTGACATTCTTTCATAGTTGTTTTATTCTAACTGATTTATATTTTATATTGGTGTTATGTGGTAAATATTGACATTCTTTTACAGTTGTTTTATTCTAACTGATTTATATTTTATATTGATGTTATGTGGTAAATATTGACATTCTTTTAAATACAGTTGTTTTATTCTAACTGATTATATTTTATATTGGTGTTATGTGGTAAATATTGACATTCTTTTACAGTTGTTTTATTCTAACTGATTATATTTTATATTGGTGTTATGTGGTAAATATTGACATTCTTTTACAGTTGTTTTATTCTAACTGATTATATTTTATATTGGTGTTATGTGGTAAAGATTGATATTCTTTTACAGTTGTTTTATTCTAACTGATTATATTTTATATAGGTGTTATGTAATAAATATTGACATTCTTTTACAGTTGTTTTATTCTAACTGATTTATATTTTATATTGGTGTTATGTAATAAATATTGACATTCTTTTACAGTTGTTTTATTCTAACTGATTATATTTTATATTGGTGTTATGTGGTAAATATTGACATTCTTTTACAGTTGTTTTATTCTAACTGATTTATATTTTATATTGGTGTTATGTGGTAAATATTGACATTCTTTTAAATACAGTTGTTTTATTCTAACTGATTATATTTTATATTGATGTTATGTGGTAAATATTGACATTCTTTTAAATACAGTTGTTTTATTCTAACTGATTTATATTTTATATTGGTGTTATGTGGTAAATATTGATATTCTTTTACAGTTGTTTTATTCTAACTGATTATATTTTATATTGGTGTTATGTGGTAAACATTGACATTCTTTTAAATACAGTTGTTTTATTCTAACTGATTATATTTTATATTGGTGTTATGTGGTAAATATTGACATTCTTTTAAATACAGTTGTTTTATTCTAACTGATTATATTTTATATTGGTGTTATGTGGTAAATATTGACATTCTTTTACAGTTGTTTTATTCTAACTGATTTATATTTTATATTGGTGTTATGTAATAAATATTGACATTCTTTTACAATTGTTTTATTCTAACTGATTTATATTTTATATTGGTGTTATGTGGTAAATATTGACATTCTTTTACAGTTGTTTTATTCTAACTGATTATATTTTATATTGGTGTTATGTGGTAAATATTGACATTCTTTTAAATACAGTTGTTTTATTCTAACTGATTTATATTTTATATTGGTGTTATGTGGTAAATATTGACATTCTTTCATAGTTGTTTTATTCTAACTGATTTATATTTTATATTGGTGTTATGTGGTAAATATTGACATTCTTTTACAGTTGTTTTATTCTAACTGATTTATATTTTATATTGATGTTATGTGGTAAATATTGACATTCTTTTAAATACAGTTGTTTTATTCTAACTGATTATATTTTATATTGGTGTTATGTGGTAAATATTGACATTCTTTTACAGTTGTTTTATTCTAACTGATTATATTTTATATTGGTGTTATGTGGTAAATATTGACATTCTTTTACAGTTGTTTTATTCTAACTGATTATATTTTATATTGGTGTTATGTGGTAAATATTGATATTCTTTTACAGTTGTTTTATTCTAACTGATTATATTTTATATAGGTGTTATGTAATAAATATTGACATTCTTTTACAGTTGTTTTATTCTAACTGATTTATATTTTATATTGGTGTTATGTAATAAATATTGACATTCTTTTACAGTTGTTTTATTCTAACTGATTATATTTTATATTGGTGTTATGTGGTAAATATTGACATTCTTTTACAGTTGTTTTATTCTAACTGATTTATATTTTATATTGGTGTTATGTGGTAAATATTGACATTCTTTTAAATACAGTTGTTTTATTCTAACTGATTATATTTTATATTGATGTTATGTGGTAAATATTGACATTCTTTTAAATACAGTTGTTTTATTCTAACTGATTATATTTTATATTGGTGTTATGTGGTAAATATTGACATTCTTTTACAGTTGTTTTATTCTAACTGATTATATTTTATATTGGTGTTATGTGGTAAATATTGACATTCTTTTACAGTTGTTTTATTCTAACTGATTTATATTTTATATTGGTGTTATGTGGTAAATATTGACATTCTTTTATAGTTGTTTTATTCTAACTGATTTATATTTTATATTGGTGTTATGTAATAAATATTGACATTCTTTTACAGTTGTTTTATTCTAACTGATTTATATTTTATATTGATGTTATGTGGTAAATATTGACATTCTTTTAAATACAGTTGTTTTATTCTAACTGATTTATATTTTATATTGGTGTTATGTGGTAAATATTGACATTCTTTTAAATACAGTTGTTTTATTCTAACTGATTATATTTTATATTGGTGTTATGTGGTAAATATTGACATTCTTTTACAGTTGTTTTATTCTAACTGATTATATTTTATATTGGTGTTATGTGGTAAATATTGACATTCTTTTACAGTTGTTTTATCCTAACTGATTTATATTTTATATTGGTGTTATGTGGTAAATATTGACATTCTTTTAAATACAGTTGTTTTATTCTAACTGATTATATTTTATATTGGTGTTATGTGGTAAATATTGACATTCTTTTAAATACAGTTGTTTTATTCTTACTGATTATATTTTATATTGGTGTTATGTGGTAAATATTGACATTCTTTTAAATACAGTTGTTTTATTCTAACTGATTATATTTTATATTGGTGTTATGTGGTAAATATTGACATTCTTTTACAGTTGTTTTATTCTAACTGATTTATATTTTATATTGGTGTTATGTGGTAAATATTGACATTCTTTTACAGTTGTTTTATTCTAACTGATTTATATCTTATATTGGTGTTATGTGGTAAATATTGACATTCTTTTACAGTTGTTTTATTCTAACTGATTTATATTTTATATTGGTGTTATGTTGTAAATATTGACATTCTTTTAAATACAGTTGTTTTATTCTAACTGATTATATTTTATATTGGTGTTATGTGGTAAATATTGACATTCTTTTAAATACAGTTGTTTTATTCTAACTGATTATATTTTATATTGGTGTTATGTGGTAAATATTGACATTCTTTTACAGTTGTTTTATTCTAACTGATTTATATTTTATATTGGTGTTATGTGGTAAATATTGACATTCTTTTACAGTTGTTTTATTCTAACTGATTTATATCTTATATTGGTGTTATGTGGTAAATATTGACATTCTTTTACAGTTGTTTTATTCTAACTGATTTATATTTTATATTGGTGTTATGTGGTAAATATTGACATTCTTTTAAATACAGTTGTTTTATTCTAACTGATTATATTTTATATTGGTGTTATGTGGTAAATATTGACATTCTTTTAAATACAGTTGTTTTATTCTAACTGATTATATTTTATATTGGTGTTATGTGGTAAATATTGACATTCTTTTACAGTTGTTTTATTCTAACTGATTTATATTTTATATTGGTGTTATGTGGTAAATATTGACATTCTTTTACAGTTGTTTTATTCTAACTGATTTATATTTTATATTGGTGTTATGTAATAAATATTGACATTCTTTTACAGTTGTTTTATTCTAACTGATTATATTTTATATTGGTGTTATGTGGTAAATATTGACATTCTTTTACAGTTGTTTTATTCTAACTGATTTATATTTTATATTGGTGTTATGTGGTAAATATTGACATTCTTTTACAGTTGTTTTATTCTAACTGATTATATTTTATATTGGTGTTATGTGGTAAATATTGACATTCTTTTACAGTTGTTTTATTCTAACTGATTTATGTTTTATATTGATGTTATGTGGTAAATATTGACATTCTTTTAAATACAGTTGTTTTATTCTAACTGATTATATTTTATATTGGTGTTATGTGGTAAATATTGACATTCTTTTACAGTTGTTTTATTCTAACTGATTATATTTTATATTGGTGTTATGTGGTAAATATTGACATTCTTTTACAGTTGTTTTATTCTAACTGATTTATATTTTATATTGGTGTTATGTGGTAAATATTGACATTCTTTTACAGTTGTTTTATTCTAACTGATTTATATCTTATATTGGTGTTATGTGGTAAATATTGACATTCTTTTACAGTTGTTTTATTCTAACTGATTATATTTTATATTGGTGTTATGTGGTAAAGATTGATATTCTTTTACAGTTGTTTTATTCTAACTGATTATATTTTATATAGGTGTTATGTAATAAATATTGACATTCTTTTACAGTTGTTTTATTCTAACTGATTTATATTTTATATTGGTGTTATGTAATAAATATTGACATTCTTTTACAGTTGTTTTATTCTAACTGATTATATTTTATATTGGTGTTATGTGGTAAATATTGACATTCTTTTACAGTTGTTTTATTCTAACTGATTTATATTTTATATTGGTGTTATGTGGTAAATATTGACATTCTTTTAAATACAGTTGTTTTATTCTAACTGATTATATTTTATATTGATGTTATGTGGTAAATATTGACATTCTTTTAAATACAGTTGTTTTATTCTAACTGATTTATATTTTATATTGGTGTTATGTGGTAAATATTGATATTCTTTTACAGTTGTTTTATTCTAACTGATTATATTTTATATTGGTGTTATGTGGTAAACATTGACATTCTTTTAAATACAGTTGTTTTATTCTAACTGATTATATTTTATATTGGTGTTATGTGGTAAATATTGACATTCTTTTAAATACAGTTGTTTTATTCTAACTGATTATATTTTATATTGGTGTTATGTGGTAAACATTGACATTCTTTTACAGTTGTTTCATTCTAACTGATTTATATTTTATATTGGTGTTATGTGGTAAATATTGACATTCTTTTAAATACAGTTGTTTTATTCTAACTGATTATATTTTATATTGGTGTTATGTGGTAAATATTGACATTCTTTTACAGTTGTTTTATTCTAACTGATTTATATTTTATATTGATGTTATGTGGTAAATATTGACATTCTTTTAAATACAGTTGTTTTATTCTAACTGATTATATTTTATATTGGTGTTATGTGGTAAATATTGACATTCTTTTACAGTTGTTTTATTCTAACTGATTATATTTTATATTGGTGTTATGTGGTAAATATTGATATTCTTTTACAGTTGTTTTATTCTAACTGATTATATTTTATATTGGTGTTATGTGGTAAATATTGAAATTCTTTTAAATACAGTTGTTTTATTCTAACTGATTTATATTTTATATTGGTGTTATGTGGTAAACATTGACATTCTTTTAAATACAGTTGTTTTATTCTAACTGATTTATATTTTATATTGATGTTATGTGGTAAACATTGACATTCTTTTAAATACAGTTGTTTTATTCTAACTGATTATATTTTATATTGGTGTTATGTGGTAAATATTGACATTCTTTTACAGTTGTTTTATTCTAACTGATTTATATTTTATATTGGTGTTATGTAATAAATATTGACATTCTTTTACAATTGTTTTATTCTAACTGATTTATATTTTATATTGGTGTTATGTGGTAAATATTGACATTCTTTTACAGTTGTTTTATTCTAACTGATTATATTTTATATTGGTGTTATGTGGTAAATATTGACATTCTTTTAAATACAGTTGTTTTATTCTAACTGATTTATATTTTATATTGGTGTTATGTGGTAAATATTGACATTCTTTCATAGTTGTTTTATTCTAACTGATTTATATTTTATATTGGTGTTATGTGGTAAATATTGACATTCTTTTACAGTTGTTTTATTCTAACTGATTTATATTTTATATTGATGTTATGTGGTAAATATTGACATTCTTTTAAATACAGTTGTTTTATTCTAACTGATTATATTTTATATTGGTGTTATGTGGTAAATATTGACATTCTTTTACAGTTGTTTTATTCTAACTGATTATATTTTATATTGGTGTTATGTGGTAAATATTGACATTCTTTTACAGTTGTTTTATTCTAACTGATTATATTTTATATTGGTGTTATGTGGTAAATATTGATATTCTTTTACAGTTGTTTTATTCTAACTGATTATATTTTATATAGGTGTTATGTAATAAATATTGACATTCTTTTACAGTTGTTTTATTCTAACTGATTTATATTTTATATTGGTGTTATGTAATAAATATTGACATTCTTTTACAGTTGTTTTATTCTAACTGATTATATTTTATATTGGTGTTATGTGGTAAATATTGACATTCTTTTACAGTTGTTTTATTCTAACTGATTTATATTTTATATTGGTGTTATGTGGTAAATATTGACATTCTTTTAAATACAGTTGTTTTATTCTAACTGATTATATTTTATATTGATGTTATGTGGTAAATATTGACATTCTTTTAAATACAGTTGTTTTATTCTAACTGATTATATTTTATATTGGTGTTATGTGGTAAATATTGACATTCTTTTACAGTTGTTTTATTCTAACTGATTATATTTTATATTGGTGTTATGTGGTAAATATTGACATTCTTTTACAGTTGTTTTATTCTAACTGATTTATATTTTATATTGGTGTTATGTGGTAAATATTGACATTCTTTTATAGTTGTTTTATTCTAACTGATTTATATTTTATATTGGTGTTATGTAATAAATATTGACATTCTTTTACAGTTGTTTTATTCTAACTGATTTATATTTTATATTGATGTTATGTGGTAAATATTGACATTCTTTTAAATACAGTTGTTTTATTCTAACTGATTTATATTTTATATTGGTGTTATGTGGTAAATATTGACATTCTTTTAAATACAGTTGTTTTATTCTAACTGATTATATTTTATATTGGTGTTATGTGGTAAATATTGACATTCTTTTACAGTTGTTTTATTCTAACTGATTATATTTTATATTGGTGTTATGTGGTAAATATTGACATTCTTTTACAGTTGTTTTATCCTAACTGATTTATATTTTATATTGGTGTTATGTGGTAAATATTGACATTCTTTTAAATACAGTTGTTTTATTCTAACTGATTATATTTTATATTGGTGTTATGTGGTAAATATTGACATTCTTTTAAATACAGTTGTTTTATTCTTACTGATTATATTTTATATTGGTGTTATGTGGTAAATATTGACATTCTTTTAAATACAGTTGTTTTATTCTAACTGATTATATTTTATATTGGTGTTATGTGGTAAATATTGACATTCTTTTACAGTTGTTTTATTCTAACTGATTTATATTTTATATTGGTGTTATGTGGTAAATATTGACATTCTTTTACAGTTGTTTTATTCTAACTGATTTATATCTTATATTGGTGTTATGTGGTAAATATTGACATTCTTTTACAGTTGTTTTATTCTAACTGATTTATATTTTATATTGGTGTTATGTTGTAAATATTGACATTCTTTTAAATACAGTTGTTTTATTCTAACTGATTATATTTTATATTGGTGTTATGTGGTAAATATTGACATTCTTTTAAATACAGTTGTTTTATTCTAACTGATTATATTTTATATTGGTGTTATGTGGTAAATATTGACATTCTTTTACAGTTGTTTTATTCTAACTGATTATATTTTATATTGGTGTTATGTGGTAAATATTGACATTCTTTTACAGTTGTTTTATTCTAACTGATTTATATTTTATATTGGTGTTATGTGGTAAATATTGACATTCTTTTATAGTTGTTTTATTCTAACTGATTTATATTTTATATTGGTGTTATGTAATAAATATTGACATTCTTTTACAGTTGTTTTATTCTAACTGATTTATATTTTATATTGATGTTATGTGGTAAATATTGACATTCTTTTAAATACAGTTGTTTTATTCTAACTGATTTATATTTTATATTGGTGTTATGTGGTAAATATTGACATTCTTTTAAATACAGTTGTTTTATTCTAACTGATTATATTTTATATTGGTGTTATGTGGTAAATATTGACATTCTTTTACAGTTGTTTTATTCTAACTGATTATATTTTATATTGGTGTTATGTGGTAAATATTGACATTCTTTTACAGTTGTTTTATCCTAACTGATTTATATTTTATATTGGTGTTATGTGGTAAATATTGACATTCTTTTAAATACAGTTGTTTTATTCTAACTGATTATATTTTATATTGGTGTTATGTGGTAAATATTGACATTCTTTTAAATACAGTTGTTTTATTCTTACTGATTATATTTTATATTGGTGTTATGTGGTAAATATTGACATTCTTTTAAATACAGTTGTTTTATTCTAACTGATTATATTTTATATTGGTGTTATGTGGTAAATATTGACATTCTTTTACAGTTGTTTTATTCTAACTGATTTATATTTTATATTGGTGTTATGTGGTAAATATTGACATTCTTTTACAGTTGTTTTATTCTAACTGATTATATTTTATATTGGTGTTATGTGGTAAATATTGACATTCTTTTACAGTTGTTTTATTCTAACTGATTATATTTTATATTGGTGTTATGTGGTAAATATTGACATTCTTTTACAGTTGTTTTATTCTAACTGATTTATATTTTATATTGGTGTTATGTGGTAAATATTGACATTCTTTTATAGTTGTTTTATTCTAACTGATTTATATTTTATATTGGTGTTATGTAATAAATATTGACATTCTTTTACAGTTGTTTTATTCTAACTGATTTATATTTTATATTGATGTTATGTGGTAAATATTGACATTCTTTTAAATACAGTTGTTTTATTCTAACTGATTTATATTTTATATTGGTGTTATGTGGTAAATATTGACATTCTTTTAAATACAGTTGTTTTATTCTAACTGATTATATTTTATATTGGTGTTATGTGGTAAATATTGACATTCTTTTACAGTTGTTTTATTCTAACTGATTATATTTTATATTGGTGTTATGTGGTAAATATTGACATTCTTTTACAGTTGTTTTATCCTAACTGATTTATATTTTATATTGGTGTTATGTGGTAAATATTGACATTCTTTTAAATACAGTTGTTTTATTCTAACTGATTATATTTTATATTGGTGTTATGTGGTAAATATTGACATTCTTTTAAATACAGTTGTTTTATTCTTACTGATTATATTTTATATTGGTGTTATGTGGTAAATATTGACATTCTTTTAAATACAGTTGTTTTATTCTAACTGATTATATTTTATATTGGTGTTATGTGGTAAATATTGACATTCTTTTACAGTTGTTTTATTCTAACTGATTTATATTTTATATTGGTGTTATGTGGTAAATATTGACATTCTTTTACAGTTGTTTTATTCTAACTGATTTATATCTTATATTGGTGTTATGTGGTAAATATTGACATTCTTTTACAGTTGTTTTATTCTAACTGATTTATATTTTATATTGGTGTTATGTTGTAAATATTGACATTCTTTTAAATACAGTTGTTTTATTCTAACTGATTATATTTTATATTGGTGTTATGTGGTAAATATTGACATTCTTTTAAATACAGTTGTTTTATTCTAACTGATTATATTTTATATTGGTGTTATGTGGTAAATATTGACATTCTTTTACAGTTGTTTTATTCTAACTGATTTATATTTTATATTGGTGTTATGTGGTAAATATTGACATTCTTTTACAGTTGTTTTATTCTAACTGATTTATATCTTATATTGGTGTTATGTGGTAAATATTGACATTCTTTTACAGTTGTTTTATTCTAACTGATTTATATTTTATATTGGTGTTATGTGGTAAATATTGACATTCTTTTAAATACAGTTGTTTTATTCTAACTGATTATATTTTATATTGGTGTTATGTGGTAAATATTGACATTCTTTTAAATACAGTTGTTTTATTCTAACTGATTATATTTTATATTGGTGTTATGTGGTAAATATTGACATTCTTTTACAGTTGTTTTATTCTAACTGATTTATATTTTATATTGGTGTTATGTGGTAAATATTGACATTCTTTTACAGTTGTTTTATTCTAACTGATTTATATTTTATATTGGTGTTATGTAATAAATATTGACATTCTTTTACAGTTGTTTTATTCTAACTGATTATATTTTATATTGGTGTTATGTGGTAAATATTGACATTCTTTTACAGTTGTTTTATTCTAACTGATTTATATTTTATATTGGTGTTATGTGGTAAATATTGACATTCTTTTACAGTTGTTTTATTCTAACTGATTATATTTTATATTGGTGTTATGTGGTAAATATTGACATTCTTTTACAGTTGTTTTATTCTAACTGATTTATGTTTTATATTGATGTTATGTGGTAAATATTGACATTCTTTTAAATACAGTTGTTTTATTCTAACTGATTATATTTTATATTGGTGTTATGTGGTAAATATTGACATTCTTTTACAGTTGTTTTATTCTAACTGATTATATTTTATATTGGTGTTATGTGGTAAATATTGACATTCTTTTACAGTTGTTTTATTCTAACTGATTTATATTTTATATTGGTGTTATGTGGTAAATATTGACATTCTTTTACAGTTGTTTTATTCTAACTGATTTATATCTTATATTGGTGTTATGTGGTAAATATTGACATTCTTTTACAGTTGTTTTATTCTAACTGATTTATATTTTATATTGGTGTTATGTGGTAAATATTGACATTCTTTTAAATACAGTTGTTTTATTCTAACTGATTATATTTTATATTGGTGTTATGTGGTAAATATTGACATTCTTTTAAATACAGTTGTTTTATTCTAACTGATTATATTTTATATTGGTGTTATGTGGTAAATATTGACATTCTTTTAAATACAGTTGTTTTATTCTAACTTATTATATTTTATATTGGTGTAATGTGGTAAATATTGACATTCTTTTAAATACAGTTGTTTTATTCTAACTGATTTATATTTTATATTGATGTTATGTGGTAAATATTGACATTCTTTTAAATACAGTTGTTTTATTCTAACTGATTATATTTTATATTGGTGTTATGTGGTAAATATTGACATTCTTTTAAATACAGTTGTTTTATTCTTACTGATTTATATTTTATATTGGTGTTATGTGGTAAATATTGACATTCTTTTACAGTTGTTTTATTCTAACTGATTATATTTTATATTGGTGTTATGTGGTAAATATTGACATTCTTTTAAATACAGTTGTTTTATTCTAACTGATTTATATTTTATATTGGTGTTATGTGGTAAATATTGACATTCTTTTACAGTTGTTTTATTCTAATTGATTTATATTTTATATTGGTGTTATGTGGTAAATATTGACATTCTTTTAAATACAGTTGTTTTATTCTAACTGATTTATATTTTATATTGGTGTTATGTGGTAAATATTGACATTCTTTTACAGTTGTTTTATTCTAACTGATTTATATTTTATATTGGTGTTATGTGGTAAATATTGACATTCTTTTAAATACAGTTGTTTTATTCTAACTGATTATATTTTATATTGGTGTTATGTGGTAAATATTGACATTCTTTTACAGTTCTTTTATTCTAACTGATTATATTTTATATTGGTGTTATGTGGTAAATATTGAAATTCTTTTACAGTTGTTTTATTCTAACTGATTATATTTTATATTGGTGTTATGTGGTAAATATTGACATTCTTTTAAATACAGTTGTTTTATTCTAACTGATTTATATTTTATATTGGTGTTATGTGGTAAATATTGACATTCTTTTAAATACAGTTGTTTTATTCTAACTGATTATATTTTATATTGGTGTTATGTGGTAAATATTGACATTCTTTTACAGTTGTTTTATTCTAACTGATTATATTTTATATTGGTGTTATGTGGTAAATATTGACATTCTTTTACAGTTGTTTTTTTCAAACTAGTATTTAACTGATTTATATTCTATCTATGTGGTAAATATGTAACACTTTCATTGAGTATTTCAAGATAATAGGCAAACAAACAAAATTCAAAATTCTTGTGAGCACTGTACAATGAAGATTGCCAAATGTTTTTAGTGTAAACTTAAAATCAACCATTGACTAGTATTTATCAATTTATAACATTTCTCACATGTCTAAAGGCAATATTTAGAATTTGAGCTATCTTCCTTTGTTTATAATTCTACATTTGTACTTTAGATCCATACTCCATGCACTGCTTATCATTATTATATACTACTAAAATAACGAGGTCCAATTTGTTAGCCGACATGACGTAAAAACAATGAAAAAAAGAATTCAACTTTATATATATAACTAATATAGGACAATGGTGTTGATTAAAACTTACACCATTCCAGGCCCTTTTGTTTTCCACATAATTAATATTACCAATAATTAACATGTTTCGGATCGAATTTGATACAGATACCTATATTAAGTACCTGTTACCTGTCACCTAAACTGTACGTTCCGACTCTGTCAAGCGCACCACCAAACAGTGTATTCGGAATTCGCTATATATACAAGGGTCATAATCACATCTGCACCTGAACATCGTCATTATAAGAAATTGACACTACTTAATTCAATCATTGACCAAAAAATATATCTACAAGGATATTCAGGTTGTAGTAAGAAAATCAGGATGGAGTCAAACAGAAAGATATTATAATCAGCATGGCAATACGAATATAAAAATCCAGGCTGAAAATAAGGCGTTGGTACTTTAATTCTGTCACGAACCTGCGATGTCGCAGGAGTGTTCTAGTTTTGTTTAATGAAACAAGTTGTATGTATGGTTATACACTTACACGTCATTTTGTAAATATTATTTGACAATCCAGAGGTCATATAAAACTGAGATTTTGATTGACGATTTTTTTTTAAAGTATACAAGGGACGCGAAAAATATACAAAAATTGTCGTATAATGGTATAACTCCTTATTGTTTCGGTTGTATGACATTTTTGTAGATTATTCTATTTCTGATTTTTTTTGCTGTTTGCAGTTTCCACTCTATTTATCATATCTTTTCAGATAAAAAGCAAAAACACTAAATATGAGTTAAAAATTGTCAAGTAAGGGCACCAAATAACTTCTCAAGGAGTCATCCAATTGATTCAGTCATATTAGCATTTTTGTAGAACTTTTATTACTTAGCATTTTAGCCTTAAACAGTTTCTATTTATCTAAAATGGATTAAGTTAATATATATGTAGGCCAAATAACATGAAAATTAGCAAACAAGAGTGCACACGCTGAAATGTCTCGCCTTCTTTACTAACCATTGATTTTATGTTGATAATCCTAAATATAAAGCTTTACTACAACTATCACATACATATGTAAATTTTACATGATCCAAGAAAATGAGGTCAAGGTCATATAAACCAAAAGAGAAATACATGTACACCTTTTCTAGTTTTTAAGAAACAGACTTAATCATACGTTTTTTGATTGAGTTAAGTCTGCCAATTGATATTTTATCGTATGTTTTTCTTTGTTGTGATGTTATGCTATTGTTTCAGAAAAAGGGAGAAGGTTTGGATCCATTAAAACGTTTAATCCCGCTGCAAATGTTTGGACCTGTCCTAAGTCAGGAATCTGATGTACAGTAGTTGTCGTTTGTTTATGTAATATATACGTGTTTCTCGTTTCTCGTTTTGTTTATATAGATTAGACCGTTGGTTTTCCCGTTTGAATGGTTTTACACTAGTAATTTTGGGGCCCTTTATAGCTTGTTGTTCGGTGTGAGCTAAGGCTTCGTGTTGAAGGCCGTACTTTAACCTATAATGGTTTACTTTTTAAATTGTTATTTGTATGGAGAGTTGTCTCATTGGCACTCACACCACATCTTCCTATATCTATTAACCAAGAAAACTAAACATTGACCAATGAACCATGAGAATGAGGTCAAGGTAATATGAACCAAGCAAGGCAGACACAAACAGCTTACAATCCTTCCATACAACAGGTATAGTTGACCTATTGCATATAGTTTAAGAATAACTGTTTCGCCAAGCGCAGCTGGATACGACTGCAGAGGTCCAACCCTGAACAGTTGGGACAAAAATGGACAAAATATTCAAGCTTGATACACGTCTGAATTTGGATTGTAATTAAATATTTGACACATTATAGTTTTCTGACACAGAATAAATGTGTCAAAGAACTTGAAATTGGTTGTATGATTTAAATTTATATTCAATTGCAGATTTCTTGCTGTTGTGCAAACACTGTGCTTTGCGCAATACTTAGTAAATCTGTTTTCAGACTATATATTTAGGATTAGCAAAATAAATTGTGAACCCTATTTTTTTCTTTGGAAAATTTACAATTTCTTAAATCTTAAGGGAATAAAAATTGCTCCCCCCCCAAAAAAAAAAATTGTTTCCCCCCATTTTTTACCCCTCCCCCCTTTAAAAAAATTGCCCCCTCCCCCCCACAAAATAAAGAAAATGCTTACACCCCCCCCCCCCTCCAAAATACTAATTTTTTTTTAAGAAATTTTCTTTTTGTAAAATGTGGTACAAATAAAGAGACAAGTTATTGTGTGAAAACTAGAAACATGCTAGTTTTAGACCCTTTTTGGCCCCTAATTCCTGAACAGTTTGGGCAATTATTGAACCTTGTGGTACAATTTCAGAGCAATCAAAATACTTATACACAAGTTATTGTCCTTAAACTAGAAAAATGCTTGTTTTGGCCCCCCTAATTCCTAAACGGTTGGGACCATCACCCCAAAAACAATCACAACCTTCCTTATGTGGTATTGAACCTTTTGGTTGAATTTCATAGAGATCCATAAACTTAAACTAAAGTTATTGTCTGGAAACCAAAAGTGTCTTTGAACGACGCTGACGACGTGATACCAATAAAACAAAAAACAGACCAAAACACAAAAACTTAACACTGAGCAATGAACCGTGAAAATGAGGTCAAGGTCAAATAAAACCTGCGAGACTGGCATGTACATAAAAAAAATATTTCCATACACCAAATATAGTTGACCTATTGCATATATAGTAACTCAAAAACATAACTTTGACCACTGAACCATGAAAATGAGGTCAAGGTCAGATGCCACCTCCAAGTTGGACATGTAAACCTTACAATCCTTCCATACATCAAATATACTAGACCTATTGCTTAATAGTATCTGAGATATGGACTTGACCACAAAAACTTAACCTTTTTTACTGATCCATGAAATGAGGTCGAGGTCAAGTGAAAACTGTCTGATGGGCATGAGGACCTTGCAAGGTACGCACATACCAAATATAGTTATCCTATTACTCATAATAAGAGAGAAATTAACATTACAAAAAATCTTTTTTCAAGTAATCACAGAACCATGAAAATGAGGTCAAGGACAATGGACATGTAACAGACGGAAACTTCTTAACATAAGGCATCTATAAACAAAGTATGAAGCATCCAGGTCTTCCAACTTCTAAAATATAAAGCTTTAAAAAGTGAAATAACGCTGCCGCCGCCAGATCACTATCCCTATGTCGAGCTTCCTGCGACAGAAGCCGCAGGCTCGACAAAAATCATCCTTTAAGGGCAATAACTCCTTGAGGAGTCATTCAATAATTTTGGAACAAACAGGAAGTATGTAGAACTTGACATATTGACCACCACCCCTTTATGTGTCTATGAAGTATTTATGTATCACACTTACCCATGGTGCTTTATTTTGTTTATCTGACCATTCATCTATGAACATGTGTTTAATTTGACATGTGTCACATTGATATATAGGCTCTTCGATGAATTTGTTTGATCCTGTCACACACTTTGGCTCAGTAAGGCCACATTCCCATTTTTTCTCAAATTTTACATTTGACATCTTGAATCTTGTATGCATGATTGTGTTTAATTCCTCTGTCACAAAGTCGGCAATGTATTTGTACAAACCGCTTTTAATGTCTTCCCCAAATTCCCATACCTGAATCTGAATAACATTTGGCAATTTCATTACAAGTAATTTTCGTAATTTCGTTGTCTCTTCTAACTCAAAGACAGCAGTGCTTTTGAAAAGAGCCATTTGTCTTTCCTTCTGTCCAGTTACAACCCTCTCTGCAATGTTATATTTCCTGCTAAGTGAAGCAATCAAATGATTATGAAGATGTGGAGGTAGAAATATAAATTTGAAACACAACCACGTGGATCTTTTACGTATATCTTTTGGCACATTAAACATTTTATAAATATCACGCTCAGGTTCTGCTTTAATCATACAAGGTACATAAAAGCAAGGATTTTCATCAGCACCCTCCAATTGGTTTGGACGTATAATTATATCAAATTTCTCCATTACTTTCAGGATATATTCTTTATGTTCATACAAAATGGTTGTCTCTTTTTTAAATATATATTCTACAACCTCATAATTTAATTGACCTGTATGGTAAAATTCATCCCACTTTGTTTGAATTTTAGTAGTAGCTTGAAATTTCTTTGCTGTTACTATACATTTAAAAGCATCAGACAACCACTGTGTATCTAAAATAATATTCTCTGGGAGATCTTTGAAATAAACTAAAGATCGGAGGTCATGGTGAAATTCTAGAAATAATATCAGTTCTTCCTTACTTAACGGATTTGGTGTATCAGTAGAAATGTGTTTAATTTCCTGATAAGTAATAATCGGTAACTCTTTCTTCTTTTCTTGAAGTCTTTGCTCCAGTTGTATAAATTTTAACGGATAATCTTTGTTCCATGTCCTCATTCCTCTGGCTAAGTTTATGATGTCTAGTCGTATTTGCTGGAATACACTGTCATCATCTTCTTTATTAGAAATAAAGTATTCACTCCTTACATGTCCCCGTTCATCATCTGCCAGATTTTCGGTGTACACCAACAAACTTTCTCTGCATGCCTCCTCAACCTACAAAACATAAGGATCTTGGTATTGTGTGTGGTTTTATATTGCGTTTCGTTTTTAAGGAAGAATATTAGATAAACCAATCATTTGACTATATTGAAAAACTGTTATTGCAGCTAAATATGAAAAGTAGACAATAATACATAATGTTATATTAACTTTTTTTGGATTCGAGTGTCACTGATGAGTCTTGTGTAGACGAAACCCGCGTCTAGCGTATATACAAAATTTAGTCCTGGTATCTATGATGAGTTTAATTATATCTTGTTAAAATGCTGCATTTAACGTACACTGTGTGTAAGGTGAAATACTATAACTTAAGTACACTGTGTGTAATAGAGATGAAATACTACAATTTACGTACACTATGTGTAAGGATTTAATTTCCATGAAGGTATATTTTACAAGAGTGCACTAGTTGAGATATCTTACCAACTTTACTGATCATGATTGAAATTTTAATTCAAAAGTCTTCAAGTCCAAGGTTTGATTATATGGATACATATTTAAAAATTCGTAAGGGTTCCACGGAACCCAGTGTCTCGCCTACTTTTGCTGTTAATCGCAGACTCAACAAAAATGAGGAAAAACATCAATAAAAATTTCCCTCTCGATACTGTCTTTTGATTAAAAGAAGCTTCCAAGTTTGGTAAAAAATCAAGGATAGTTTATGAATCTAATAAATGTTTTATAAACTTTAACTGCAGACTGTATGTAATGTTAACTGGAAGAAAAAGAAGTTATAATGTTGGCTTTTTCATGTACAGAGTAAATGAATTTTATATAAATAGTATATGTCTGAGTTATATATGGTTCAATTAGTTCCTGGATCAGGCCATGCATCATTGATCATCTTTCTGTAAGTCATTTTAGACATGTTTATTTGTTATTATTGGAACAAAATGTACATGATGTATGTCAAAGAACCATCATTTTTGAAAAAAAAACCAATTAACAGGCTATTATTTAAACTTGGAATTATTTTCAATTATGGAATTTGCAAAATTTCTTGTCCTAGAAATTTTTAATAAATTCCATATTTATTCTCAGCAAAGACTCATCGAAACAACATCTGATTAAAAAATTTAATAACACTTTTAGATATTTAGATGATATATTGGCTCCCAATAATGACGACTTCAGTATGTACACTAAAGAGATTTATCCTTCCTGCCGAACTGACTTTAAATAAAGCTAATACTACATTTGTAATAATGAACACTGCCCTTTCCTGGATCTTGATATCTGTATTTTTAACGGGAAGCATATTACTAAAATTTATGATAAAAGAGATAATTTTTCATTTCCTATTGTTAATTGTCCATTTTTAGAGGGTGACGTTCCTTTGTCACCATCTTATGGTGTTTATATATCTCAACTTGTTCGATTCGCTCGTGTTTGTATCAACGTATTTGATTTCAACGAAAGAAATCATTGTATTACTGAAAAATTATAATACCAGGGTTTTCGATATCACAAACTAGTCAAAACATTTACTAAATATTATCATTGGTACAAGAACATCATTCGTAAATATAAATCAATATGCAGACATCTTATACGTTCGGGTATTTCACATCCAATATTTTATGGTCATATTCTTCACAAAGCACAAAAATGTCGGCATTCACCTCAAAGCTAACTAAACCTTTAAACAGACTTATTCGAAAAGAAATAGTTACGATACTGTTGTAAAGTCATTAAGGATTGCATATTTTGGTATTAATATTGATTCACTCATAGGGTCTTTGCATCGGAAAAAAAACCACATAGATTCTAAAACAAGTTATTGGCATGATACGGGTTATGTTCTTCTCATATATTTTATGATGGTATAATACTACGATACGGGAGGGATTGTCCTTGATTTTCATATCATGAAGACATGATCTTTCAATCAGTTTAATTGAGGTCTGGAGCTGGCATGTCAGTAACTGCTAGTAGTCCTTTGTTCATTTATCATGTTTATGTATCATTGTCATTTTGCTTAGTTGGTTTTATTACCTATTCTGACATCGGACTCGGACTTCTTTTGAACTGAGTTTTACTGTGCGAATTGCTATGTGTTTCTTTTTAGTACATTGGCTAGAGGTATAGGGGGAGGGTTGAGATTTCACAAAACATGTTTAACCCCGCCGCATGTTTGCGCCAAGTCAGGAGCCTCTGGCCTTTGTTAGTCTTGTATGTTTTTTAATTTTAGTTCAATATATGTTTTGGAGTTTAGTGTGACGTGCATTTTCACGACTGAACTAATACACAATTTTATTTAGCGGCCAGCTGAGGACCACCTCCGTGTGCGGGATTTTCTCGCTGCGTTGAAGACCCATTGGTAGCCTTCGGCGGTTATCTGCTTTCTGGTCGGGTTGTTGTCTCTTTGACATATTGCTCATTTCCATTCTCAATTTTACATAGTATAAATGTTGTCATGCCTAAATCCCTGTTTCTTTATAATAAAACAAATTTGTTCTTGATTTTTTCAAACATATGAATCTATTAAGAAAATTTAAATCAGCTCATTCTGAATTCTGCAATGAGTAAATTCATAGAAATACATGTACCTCAATAAATATATGTATTTAGCTTTCTGGATTTTTTTTTGTGGTCACAATTTATATTTCTCTCTTTCACATTATTCATTATGACCAATAATTATAATTTACTTCTTGATCAAATAACAATTATTGGTCATAATAATTAATACAATTTAAATTGTGATCCCTATGTGCATGTTTTCAATAAAACGTACAATTTTGAAAAAGATTTACCAGAAAGGTTGCCACAAGGAATCATTGGCATATTTAATTTGCTGCAAAAAGTCGCCAAATGTTCATCACAAACTATATAAGGCTATCAAAGTTCGCCAGAGGTTCACCACAATTAGTCGCCAGAAGTTTGCTACAAACTTTATAAGGCTATCTACTGTTGCAACAAGTCTGCTGCAACCTTCATTTGCATGGTTAAAAGTTGCGGTGAAGTTGCTTCAAACTATTAGCAGCAACCTTACTGCTGTGTTTACCGCAAATCTGCTGCATTTAACGTACACTGTGTGTAAGGTGAAATACTATAACTTAAGTACACTGTGTGTAATAGAGATGAAATACTACAATTTACGTACACTATGTGTAAGGATTTAATTTCCATGAAGGTATATTTTACAAGAGTGCACTAGTTGAGATATCTTACCAACTTTACTGATCATGATTGAAATTTTAATTTAAAAGTCTTGAAGTCCAAGGTTTGATTATATGGATACATATTTAAAAATTCGTAAGGGTTCCACGGAACCCAGTGTCTCGCCTACTTTTGCTGTTAATCGCAGACTCAACAAAAATGAGGAAAAACATCAATAAAAATTTCCCTCTCGATACTGTCTTTTGATTAAAAGAAGCTTCCAAGTTTGGTAAAAAATCAAGGATAGTTTATGAATCTAATAAATGTTTTATAAACTTTAACTGCAGACTGTATGTAATGTTAACTGGAAGAAAAAGAAGTTATAATGTTGGCTTTTTCATGTACAGAGTAAATGAATTTTATATAAATAGTATATGTCTGAGTTATATATGATTCAATTAGTTCCTGGATCAGGCCATGCATCATTGATCATCTTTCTGTAAGTCATTTTAGACATGTTTATTTGTTATTATTGGAACAAAATGTACATGATGTATGTCAAAGAACCATCATTTTTGAAAAAAAAACCAATTAACAGGCTATTATTTAAACTTGGAATTATTTTCAATTATGGAATTTGCAAAATTTCTTGTCCTAGAAATTTTTAATAAATTCCATATTTATTCTCAGCAAAGACTCATCGAAACAACATCTGATTAAAAAATTTAATAACACTTTTAGATATTTAGATGATATATTGGCTCCCAATAATGACGACTTCAGTATGTACACTAAAGAGATTTATCCTTCCTGCCGAACTGACTTTAAATAAAGCTAATACTACATTTGTAATAATGAACACTGCCTTTTCCTGGATCTTGATATCTGTATTTTTAACGGGAAGCATATTACTAAAATTTATGATAAAAGAGATAATTTTTCATTTCCTATTGTTAATTATCCATTTTTAGAGGGTGACGTTCCTTTGTCACCATCTTATGGTGTTTATATATCTCAACTTGTTCGATTCGCTCGTGTTTGTATCAACGTATTTGATTTCAACGAAAGAAATCATTGTATTACTGAAAAATTATAATACCAGGGTTTTCGATATCACAAACTAGTCAAAACATTTACTAAATATTATCATTGGTACAAGAACATCATTCGTAAATATAAATCAATATGCAGACATCTTATACGTTCGGGTATTTCACATCCAATATTTTATGGTCATATTCTTCACAAAGCACAAAAATGTCGGCATTCACCTCAAAGCTAACTAAACCTTTAAACAGACTTATTCGAAAAGAAATAGTTACGATACTGTTGTAAAGTCATTAAGGATTGCATATTTTGGTATTAATATTGATTCACTCATAGGGTCTTTGCATCGGAAAAAAAACCACATAGATTCTAAAACAAGTTATTGGCATGATACGGGTTATGTTCTTCTCATATATTTTATGATGGTATAATACTACGATACGGGAGGGATTGTCCTTGATTTTCATATCATGAAGACATGATCTTTCAATCAGTTTAATTGAGGTCTGGAGCTGGCATGTCAGTAACTGCTAGTAGTCCTTTGTTCATTTATCATGTTTATGTATCATTGTCATTTTGCTTAGTTGGTTTTATTACCTATTCTGACATCGGACTCGGACTTCTTTTGAACTGAGTTTTACTGTGCGAATTGCTATGTGTTTCTTTTTAGTACATTGGCTAGAGGTATAGGGGGAGGGTTGAGATTTCACAAAACATGTTTAACCCCGCCGCATGTTTGCGCCAAGTCAGGAGCCTCTGGCCTTTGTTAGTCTTGTATGTTTTTTAATTTTAGTTCAATATATGTTTTGGAGTTTAGTGTGACGTGCATTTTCACGACTGAACTAGTACACAATTTTATTTAGCGGCCAGCTGAGGACCACCTCCGTGTGCGGGATTTTCTCGCTGCGTTGAAGACCCATTGGTAGCCTTCGGCGGTTATCTGCTTTCTGGTCGGGTTGTTGTCTCTTTGACATATTGCTCATTTCCATTCTCAATTTTACATAGTATAAATGTTGTCATGCCTAAATCCCTGTTTCTTTATAATAAAACAAATTCGTTCTTGATTTTTTCAAACATATGAATCTATTAAGAAAATTTAAATCAGCTCATTCTGAATTCTGCAATGAGTAAATTCATAGAAATACATGTACCTCAATAAATATATGTATTTAGCTTTCTGGATTTTTTTTTGTGGTCACAATTTATATTTCTCTCTTTCACATTATTCATTATGACCAATAATTATAATTTACTTCTTGATCAAATAACAATTATTGGTCATAATAATTAATACAATTTAAATTGTGATCCCTATGTGCATGTTTTCAATAAAACGTACAATTTTGAAAAAGATTTACCAGAAAGGTTGCCACAAGGAATCATTGGCATATTTAATTTGCTGCAAAAAGTCGCCAAATGTTCATCACAAACTATATAAGGCTATCAAAGTTCGCCAGAGGTTCCCCACAATTAGTCGCCAGAAGTTTGCTACAAACTTTATAAGGCTATCTACTGTTGCAACAAGTCTGCTGCAACCTTCATTTGCATGGTTAAAAGTTGCGGTGAAGTTGCTTCAAACTATTAGCAGCAACCTTACTGCTGTGTTTACCGCAAATCTGCTGCAACAGTTCGCCAGAAGGCTGATTTTCAGTAAAAGCAGGTCTTTGATTATTGCTTCCGCACGTCATACAAAATAAATGTTTAAACCCTTAAAAAACACAAAACACTTCTTACACAAAATAATATAATCATTTTAAAAGCAGAACAAACACATGAAACGATAGCAATGTCTCTATTCTTTACAAATTGAAAACATCATATACCGTGTCTGCTTCCGAGTTCACAGCATCTTTCCATGTGCCAACAATAACCATTGGTGGATCAAGATCACCTGACGTCGTCGTCATGTCATCAGATATAATGTTTTGCTCTTCCAGTCTACTGTAACAATGTATTGAGTCAATCCAGAGTCGGAATAAAGCTACAAGTCAAAGTACAACTATTTCATATCAGCATTTATTTAAGAGTAATAACAATTGCCAGTTCTTATTAATTAAAATCAAGGGGGTTACAGTAACGATGTACAAATCTTGTTTATAACTAATCGATTTGGAAGAGATAATATAAGTAAAACAGCAACTGAAGGAATCACATGATATCCTACTATTCATGCATCACCCGTAATGCGAATCACACTCAGTATAAAAATGACACAATTGGGAATAGGAGACATTCAGTAAAATTACAGATCAAATACATGTAACTATACTGAATTATAAAAGATTCATCAAGAGAAGTACACAAAGTAGCTTTACTGATACACAAAAGGATATAAAAACATATGGCCCATCTGACAGATATGATGACAAATATCTCAAGGTGTTGTTCTCCCGACTAGCATTCTATTATGTCTAAGGAATCATTATTTTCCCATGTGCTTACAATGCCGTATTCCTGATCAAGACATAACGATATATGGACAATGTAATCAAAATAGACAAAAAAAGATTCTCTTTAAATTCTTAGAAAATTTTAAAGTTTCTAGAGAATTCATGATACGTACTATAATATAAGCTTACGCATTGTTTAACAATTTAAATCATTTGTGTATAAGGAATATTTTTATATAAGATTTTAGGTAAACAGAATATAAAATCAATCTTGCTCATACTTCTTACACAAGGTTCTTTGAACATATACGGAGATGTGATTTGATTGCGAATGAGACAACAATCCTCCAAAGACAAAATATAAAGATGTAAACAGCTACATGCCGCAGTATGGCCTTTGTTTATATAAAGCAACATTTAATTATTTTTGTTTTTAATTTTACCACTGTTATGTAATAAGTGCTTGTAAAGATAGCAGTAATATAATGACATAAGGTTATAAACTTCACCCAAAATAAATAAGAAATGATAAAAAGCCACATTGCTATAATAGAGTCATTTTCTCGACTTATTTTGAAGTCCTAGCCTTAATCGTTTAATATCAGCTTATTTTTTTCAAATACGTTATTTCGCACTGTGACTTATCTGGCTGACTCCACGATCTATTTTCACAATTGTCTTACATTGTTGATGTAGTGAAGATTCAAGTATTATATAATAATGACAATTTAGCATGATAAAATTGAGAATGGAAATTGGGAATGTGTCAAAGAGACAACAACCCGACCAAACAATAAGAAAACAGCCGAAGGTCATCAATGGGTCTTCAACACTGGAACAAAGTGTAATTTGGTGTTGATGAAAAGTCCAATCTTCCGCGTTCTAATTCTGCAGGTTATTCAAAAAACGGAAAATATCATGTCACTATTCTTTTTATTTATATTGTTGAATCCATCGGCATCACACAGATTCATTGTTTATGATAACTATTAGCAATGTCGTGCGTTTTGTTGGCTAATAATCGAAAAAATAAATTTGTGCTATTTCATAATGCCAATATGAATGATTGGAACCCCTGACGTAGTAGCCTCATTCAGGTTGAGATGGAAATATGCATATTTAACAGGTCAATAATCCTTGCATTAAAATACATATTTTACTAAATATTTGGCACTTATATATTGCTATCAATGTAATTTTGGGAAAAATTATGTATAAATACACATTTTTAAATAGAAATTGAAAATGGTGTTGTGTCTTCTTTAAAATGTTTGTCTTTGCCCTGGTTAACAATTTGATAATTAAAAATAACAAAACATTCAGTATTTTAAATTGAATATCACATATAACTGAAGATTTAATTAAGAGTGTTAGGGCAGATTGTTAGCCCTCTACACAAACTGTTCAACCTTTGTTTCCTTTCATATATAAGAATAAGCTGTAATTAGTTTGAACCTAAGACTTAATGTCCATTTTAAAGTAGAACAAAGCTATCAAATAAATGACAATTAAAGACACATATATATATGCATTACACTCCTTTTAAATATATGTACTATCAACCATTTTGAATTTTAATCAAGCTTTACATATTAACCCAGGCGGAAATCCAGTTGAAATAGAACAAAAGAATCGAAGCTCTTTGTTAGAGAAGGCGATAAATGCTTACTGTATTGTTTACTATAGTAACAAAAATTTAAAAAGTTAAAAGAAACAAATGAAATGACAATTTTCAACTAAATTACGAAGTATTTTATGATAAAAATATCATTTGAATAAGTTTTCAATTTATCTATTACATCAGGAGCCAAACAATTAGATATCAAGTCCACGACATGGGTGTCTTTTCAGTTGGATCTTAAAAAAATGCATAACCTCCGATTAAAAAAAATATATATACCAAGAACGAAGCACATATAAATATATTTGTTCCTTAATTTTCGTTTCTGCCCTTCCATTATGTGACTCAAAAAAAAATTCAAAAAAATGGGTAACAGTTGCGCCGAAAAGAGAAAATCGAGTGCACCTTTTTATAGAAGGGTGTGTTTGAGTTGAACATTTTGTCTCGAAAACGAAAAAAGCAAAAGTATTTGATACATCATCTCGCTTCTGATTCTATCATTTTTATATGTTAAAGCTACAGGTTGACTTTATAACATCGAAAATTGACAGTACTAAAAAATGAAACATATGGGTCAAGTGAAATACCTTTCTAATGAATCACAAAAACAGAGTAAGTGTGTTCGAATAGCAATTTTTTACTAAAAGTACTTGACAAATGCTTGAAGACAGACTTTTAAGTTGGATCTTAAAAATACATATCTTTGAAAAAAACTTCTTTTTGTGTTTGTGTTATTTAGGGTTTATGCTCTTCAACCACTGAACATTTTTAGTCTGCCCTTCTACGAAATATTGAATTAGAATTTTTTTTAAATGTTTATGAATTTTCGAAAATTCCATATTAAAACCGATCAGACAACAGTTTTAAGTTGACTGAACGCAGACAAGTACATTAACTGATGCTTATCAGCTAGTAGATACATTTGTCTTTTAAGATACAACTGGTTTATATGGATCGTAATGATAATGGTGATATGTGGATAAATTTATCAGTTTTCAAGAGCTAAATTGGCATCGCGTCATTCCTATAATGGCTTCCATTTTTACGATTGTAAAAATTAACTGGCGTAATGGGGAGATAATTTTGACAAAGTAGAATCCTGACTGAACCCATATTGTAGAAGCTAAATTGCAATTAACAAAATTTATAATTACAACTGTCTGCTTGAGGACAAGAGTTTTGGTAAAAATATCTTTAATAAATCTAAGTAGAAATATGAAATATGAATTATCATTTTATAACTTACTAATTGATCTATTTGAGATATTACCTTGGGCTTTGGGATCATCAGCTTCATTGAGTTTTGTAACAACAAGGTATATTGCATCTTGGGACAGAAAGGTTTGATGTGTGTGGTAAAATTCTTCATCTCCTGCAAAATCCCATAGCATAAATGTGGCATACTCCTCTTTGTCATTTACATCAACTTTGGATTTAGCGGATAGCATAGTTTCGAAATCCTTTGCTGCTTGTTCAGATGATTGGTTTGGCTTCTGGGGATTTACTGGATGTTCTGATGGAGGTTTTATTATATCAGGTTGCTTGGATGCTGTCTCTAATTTCTTTGATTCATCAACAGATGTTACTGGTGTGCTGTCCTTAAAAGCTATATGGGCTTCTACTGGTTCTTTAATTGTTCTTTTGTCCTGAAGTTTTCCCACATATTCTTTCAAAAGTCTTGCATTAGTTTCAGTTTCTTCATAGTTTTCTATGATTAGAAAATAAAAATGTTAGTTTTTTTCTGATATTCTATGCAAGAAGAAATGAGAAAAAGCTTAAGATAAAGGTATAAAATAAGCATTAAACACGGCGAAAGATACCAAAGAGATATTCAAACTCTTTATTTAAAAACAAAATGACAATGTGAAAACAGAAATTGACCAAAGGACCAAAGGACAAACAACAGTAAAGAAAACACAAATTTAAAAAAATTTAAAAATAAATAGTTACATCATTAATTATATTTTTGTTATTATCAGATATTCCATATTCCCACTTTGCAACGTTTTGATCTTTTTTTGGATTATCTATTTAAGCATACATCATCAAATGATTATTTCCATTTTTATGTATATCAATGCGTGTAAATTAAATATGCCTTTAAAATGTTTGTCTCTATCATATTTCTGCCAAAAAACTAAGAAAAGGTAAAAATCATCTTTCAAGAGCAAAAACTCTTATATCCATGTTGACTTATTTGTAGGGTCTTACTTTGCTAAACCTTTTTTGTTGATGTATCTATTTAAGCATACATCATCTACTGATAGTAATGTGACTTCATACAACATATAATGATATAGCACAAGTAGATCCTATCAGACTAACTTAAGCAGACAACTTAACATTGAAAATTGCTATTTAATTCAAAGTCACTGGACCACATCCTGTGAGAGGGCCTCAATATAGTCATAAAGGTGATATGTGATAAAAGTAATGCGACTTCATACAAAATATCACTGATCTATCACATGTAGATCCTATCAAACTAAATTAAGCAGAAAACTTAACAATTGTTGATGCCACCGCTGCAGCTGTCACCAGAAAAGCAATCCATATATCTCGCTATAAGTTGCAGGCGAGAAAAAAAAATTATAGACGTAAAGTTTGATTGAGATTGACCTAGTATTTCAGTGAAAAAGATTTTTGTAAATGATTAATGCACATGGTCTTATGGGTCAGATTAGGTGAAAATAAATAGAGGTCTTGATAAAAACTCTTAAAATTGCACAAAATTGCCATTTAAGAGTACTGCCTAGTTCTTGGGTCATTTGATAAGAATGAAAAGGGGGTAAATTTTGACATCCCTAGGAATTTTCTTAGGGGTAAAATGAGCTAACAAGAGTGCATACACTAAAATGTCTAGCCTGAATAAAATGGAAGAAAAGGCTACCAATGTATCGCCTACCTGAAAGGAATTGCACAGTAATGCCCATTATAACCCATTTCTGGGAGTATTGTCCAACCCCGGGAAAACCTGGGAATTTCCACCTGGGTTTTCCCACCCAGGTAATACTTTACCAACCCTGGGTTTAGGTCACATGAATCATGTCTGACTGAAAGGTATATCCTAAAATAAAACTATACAGAACTAAAAAAAAATTTAGATATATGCAGAACTATAACATCAGACCATTATGATCAGTATACCAGATAAGGATAAACCATTTTTTTTAATTATCAACATCATACCATCTAATTTATTCCATTTTCCATCATCAGACATTGCTTTACATTTTATTTTGTGAATTTTGATTCCATTTGTACTGGTAACATCTTTAATGTCTTCACCAAACAATCTTCTAATCAATGATGTCTTTCCAGCCCCTTGTTTTCCAACAACAACTAAACGTATGTCTCTCTTTTTCTCAGAGCCTGACTCAAGTAATTTGAGGTACAAATCAATAGATCTTTTGTCAGCCATCAATTTTATTTCAGTTGGAACCATTTCATCTATAAAGATAATTTATCGTAAAGAGTCTTTTCATAAAGGAGAACATTATAACTTCACTCTATTTTTAAAACTAAGTTTACACATTTCTCTAATTCTTACATGATTTATCCTTTGCCTGACCTATTGATTATCTTTATTCAGACCACCTAAAAGGGACAACTGCTTCTTGTCAACCTATACATTTGGGTACAGACGTGTGGCTCATGGCTTGATAAACACACCCAATTCATTCATAGATTTTTGCTAAAATCCCTACCCATTCATGCATTTCATAAGAAAATCACAAACCATTTATATACATTTTTAAGCTATTATGCATGCATGAGTCATCTTATCTCAAACCTATGGGATCCATGATTCGTATTAAGAGATAAACAGATCAGAACACTGTTTTTACAAACATCAGAACTGAAGATTAACATGTATTACCCATTGACATATAATAAATGTGGGCACCTTGATGTATTACCTCCGTAAAAAAACACACCATTGATATATTTGACATTCCAAAACAGTGACTCACACCGTCATTATGTCTGTGTAAATCTTTATATAGAAAGTGACCCCCGTGTCCTTGTAATCTTTCTGCATGTGCCTGTCACCAAGTCAGCAGCATATAGTTCAGTGGTTTTCCTTGATTGCTGTATATCATATTTGTTTTCTGGTAATCATACCATATCTATATATTAACTATTATATGCAACAGCAACAGTATGAATGGTTATACTTAAATGACTCTTTTTTGGCAATTATACCACATCTCTTATTGTTGTACTAATCACATTTTTTAACAAATTGTTTACACCAACAATACCAGGACCAAGTCTCAACGCCTTGACTTTGCCAAGGTAAAACAAAAAGTAAATATGATCTTTTCTCACTTCAAAATAGATTGTTTTCATATTAAAATATATAATAAATATTGATCTGATAACAATTAACATTTTTACAAAACCAAATACTTGAGTTCTCAAAAAAGAGAAAGTGGGCAAAAAAAACAATCAAGAAAGCACACAATGTTGTGCTAAGCACAGACGGAAAGCTGACCCTGGTTTGACCTCAATACTAAGACAATAATGGAAGTCATGTGTTTGCCATATTTGAGCATTTATTTTCATTTACTACTAAACTGAAACACGTTGGTTTCATTAAAAAGGTCATATCAAATGAAACCAAAGCATGCTGTTCGCTATAAATGACAACTGCGTATTTTTATAAGTTCTAACATAACATATGTTTTGATAAAATTTAATAATTAGAATACGACGCCTTCAAACGCGAGCTTGTTATAACCTGTCCAGGCATTTTTTTTTCTTTACAAAGAAATTTCTTTCTTAACTTATGAGCTATGCTGAACTTATATTATGTGGTGAGACTTTTTCTGAACTGCCCAGTGTCAAAGTGCCACTTAATACGCTGTCATACGTATGTGTCACTTCAATCAGTCAAACTTTCTGACGAAGCGGTTGCAATAGTAATTTACGAGTTACATCCCTTTATTGACACTTCAAACCAATTAGAATAATTATCATCTTAGCACCATATGCTGTTATTTACAAGTATAATTCGGAGTTTAGTATGACGTCCATTATCACTGAACCAGTATAGATATTTGTTTAGGGCCCAGCTGAAGGACGCCTCAGGGATCATGTTGACATCCATGTTTGAGACAAAAAAAACTACTATGTAAAATCGTCTTTCTTTTGGAAATTAGTTCAAATGGGGTTTCATAAAGGGTGACGAACTTTAGACTTTAAATAGTGTTTTTTTTTACTTTGTTATTTTATTTTTCTGTAAAATTTATTTAGAGCAAGTTTATTTGTGAAAAAAGAAGAAAAAACTAATAGACAATTCTCATAATTTTGAATGTATTTGTTTTTGGACAACCAATTTGAATTATATTTTCTAACAAGACACATGCTTAAGACATCAATTTCTGACTCCAACAGGTAATAAGAAACAAAAAACAGAAATTTTTTTAATTGCCGCCAATTTCATTTTCCCGCAGTATAAGGCAACTTCAGAATGGCGGGTGTCTTCCTCTATCTTGGATTTTGAAATAGCAAATAACAATTGGTCTAGATCTTTAATGAAATGTACAAATTTTCAGTGTAGTATGTAATTAATGTTTAAGACTTTTAATGTTTATTTAGAAAATTATTAATGTTTGATTCATTTTTATTCAACTTTGCCACATAAGAGACTTAACTCAGATAGTAGGGGAAATACCTCTTTTAAGTAATTTTTATAATAGAAAGTGTTGTGAATTTACATATTTTAATATGTAGCAAGAAAACAAGTCCGACAACCCCATTTCTTTTTCTGATCTAAAAGCATGTTATAAGAGCTATCTTCTCACATTTTATCTTAAAATTATATAATTGATGTTGGGTTTATTTGAAAGGGTGAAACAATGCCAAACAAGATAAATTGCTATCTTAGACTTGCATTACTAGTGGCAATTTTAACAATCTTTGAAAAACAATTTTTAGAGGCATTTTTCACTACAACCTCAAAAATTGGTAAACAATCTAGTATTTTACAGAATGAATATATATAGAAGTTTATTTTCTTGAAAACCATCTAATTGGCTACGTAAAACAAGCTTAACATTTTATCTAAATCTTTCTTAAGGTGGTACCCAACACTTTCACTAAAATTAATTTGGTTCGTTTAATTTTCATAAAATTTTGACAAAGTATTTACTTAAACAAAAATATAAAAATTTCAAAAATTTTGAACCAACCGTTTTGTCAGAAAAATTACACTGGTTATATAGCAGTTTGACAAACGCCAATTTTGATCATTGAGAAGCTTAATATTCCATTTACAACACAACGTAATCAAAGCATTTAGCTGACTTTACAGAGTTATCTCCCTGTAGTGTTAGGTACGTACCACCTTAATAACCTAAAATTTCTTTTGAAAATGGTAACAGGATAGACAAAATATTGTACCACCGATCAAAAAATGTTTTAAGATATTCTTGTATGACATCATTAAGATTGCATCTTTTAATATCTTGTTCTTAAAGTACTGTTTGTTTAGATTTGCCTATGTAGAGGGCTGTTTGAATAAGTAACTTTTAATATTTTTTTCAATTTCAAAATTTCGATTTGTATAATATATAAGATTTATATAAGATATCTCATGTAATATATAATGAGATATCTTATATAATTTCATTTTTAAAAGCTATCTTATACTTTATCCATACCGATGACATCGTATTTCGAGGGTCATTTCATGAATGGTCTATCATTAACATTATTTTAAAAAAACCACAACAGGCTCTATTGGGCAATCTGCTTTACGAGATCAGCAACCCATTAAAATTTATTCATCAATTTTATACAAAATTTCAATTTGCTCTTTGTTGAGGTCTGCTGTGACACCTATTTTGACAAAAAGCATGTTTTTGATCAACCTGCTGAGCGATCTACTTTTACGAGATCAAATACTCCAATAACATTTAAATTAATTGAATCCGGCTGGTTAAATTATTTACCTCATGTTGACATAATGAAATCGTTGTAAATAAAATGCAATCGTAGTCAGCATTCTTATCCAGATTTTACTATGTTTGGCGACAAACAATGAAAAATTACAGTTGCCGTAATCGGTGCAGAAACTTTTCCGGAAATACCGATTTTTATTTTATTTTTTTGAATTGGGAATGTATATTCACAAACATTTTTTTGGGGCGGCTGGCGAATTTAAGGGCCGCTAAGCGACCCTCAACTATATAGTGGAATCATCCCTGCACGAGAATTGCTGACAGTATTTAAAAGTTATTGTACAAAAACTGGAAAATCCCCCTTTTTTTAATGAATAAATCCCCATAACTCAGAACTGTAAGATGTAAAATTTATATAATTCTAAAGGGAGCTTACATTAATAGATATAAACAATCACCAAAGTTTCATAAGAAATGCTGAAAGTTTTTTTTTGTGAAAAACTGGAAAATCTCCTTTTTTTTATAAATAAAACCCGTAACTCAGAAACGTAAAATCTAAAATTAATAAAAAACGAAAGGGAGCTTACGTCAATAGATATAAACAATTCTCCAAAGTCTTATGCAAATTGGTCAAAGTGTTTTTGAGTTAATGTCCGACATGTTGACGACGGACGGACAGACGGACAACGGCATACCATAATACGTCCCGTAAACAGGCGTATAAAAAGAATCATCTAGTGTTGTGTTTCTAAAGTCAGTCAGTATAGTTCCTATCAAATATACTTAAGCAGAAGACTGAATAATCGCTGAAGCCAGAAACTTTGCCGGAAAAGCAATCCCTAGTAGTTTTTAAGAAAGATCTTTAACTAAATAGATTAATAAGTAACTTAACACCTTGTTAATATAAACAAAAACAAAACAAAATGTGTGAAAAATCTTTCTTAGATAGTTCATTTAAAATTTAAAATCACTGTACACAATAATTTTGTCAAATTAATAGACACAAAAAGGATTATGAAAATAAAAATAAACCGCTGTAAAAACAAACAGCAATTAATCAGATTAAAATGCTCAGTGACAATGCCACTATTACATGAATTTTATCTAATTAGCAAAATATTGCTAATATTTATACATTATTTACATTGTTTGTACTAAAAATATTTTCAATATTGTAACAATTTAAGCATACTTTTAAATATTTTCATAGTAAAAAAAAGAAAAATTTGATTTATTTATAATTTCTTAATTTATATTATGTTTAATTTAAATGACTTCATTTCTGAGATGTCAAAATACCCCTTAATGTATCGGCAAGTTAATAGGAACAAATTCCATCTACATGTATCAACACATTTTTTTATCATGGAAGTATATTACTTCCATGTTCTAATAAAGCAATATCTGCCACATTAGCTCCTGTCAAAAGACTATTTAGAATTGCTGTCAAAGTGTCCAGACCAGGGGGTTGTAGACTAAATGAAAAAAACATTAAAATTACAAATGATCATCAAATGCAACCCTTACTATGCTTACATGAATAGTTTACACATGCGTTATATATACATGTATATATATATATAATATAGTTAAAAAATATTATGATGAAATGTAATGTGTAATTTAATTAATTACTTTAGTAAAGTAATTGTAATTTAATTAATTACATTTCAAAAACAGTGTTATGTGTAATTGATGTAATTGATCATTTTTGCAATGTAATTTGTAATTTTTTTAATTACATTCCAATGTAATTGACCCCAAGTCTGATCCCTACGTCTTGCTTTCTGTGACTTTCGTTGCAGGCGAGACAAAAGTTATTTAGATATTTATCTAACGTTAGTATGAATTTCCTTTTTTTTAGCATATAATATAACACAAGTAACTTATACCTGTCCTTGGTAAAACGTAAAGATTAAACATTTTTTAAATATTCTTAGGACAAAATTTGTTTTCCTTAAAATCCAGTTCAATACAAAATTATGCTGATGGCAAAAAGTCTGTTTTCATTTAATTTTTTAGTACCTAAACTAGGCAGTTAGTTTTCTCGTTTAATTGTTTTACAATTGTCATTACGTGGCCTTTTATAGCTGACTATGCGGTATGGGCTTTGGTCATTGTTTTTATAAATTTTCTGTTTACAAAACTTTTGAATTTTTTGAAAAACTAAGGATTTTCTTACCCCAGGAGTAGATTACCTTAGCAGTACTTGGCACAACTTTTGGGAATTTTGGGTCCTCAATGCTCTTCAACTTTGTATTTGTTTGGCTTTTTAACTATTTTGATCTGAGCGTCACTGATGAGTCTTATGTAGACGAAACGCGCGTCTGGCGTATAAAATTATAATCCTGGTACTTTTGATAACTATTGAAGGCTGTACTGTACAGTGACCTATTTTTGTTAATTTCTTTGTCATTTGGTCTCTTGTGGAGAGTTGTCTCATTGGCAATCATACCACATCTTTTTTATATTAACTATGTCACATTCTTTATGTGCCTGTCCCAAGTCAGAAACCTATAGTTCAGTGTCAGTATGTTGTCTATACAATACCTACCTTTTAAAATTTTCTTGGGAAAATAATTCTAGCAAAGTAGAATATTGTTTGCAATTGCAGTGTACGAATAAACATGAATATATAGCATCCTACAGAAGACCATATATTTCATGGTACTTACTATGTCATGTATTTCATCTATTGGAAAGCTGGTAACCCTATAGGTCCATAGTTTGTTATTATCATTTATAGTGACTAATCTCATCAATACATTGCAGTTGATTGCAGGACATAGTACAAAAACATGTTATTCTGCAATTCTTAGAGTATAACATACAAGAGTGCACACGCTGAAATATCTCGCCTTCTTTACTTACCATTGATTTTATGTTGATAGTCTGAATTATAAAGCTTCACTACAAGTAACACATAAACTTAACATGATCCGAGAAAATGAGGTCTCACTA